>JAWNKX010000246.1:0-279132 GCA_035041755.1 Cacoxenus indagator | reverse complement strand
ATGTATTGCTGCGACGATTCTTCGACGATTTTACTGAGACACGATAGGAGTGATATTGGCCTAAAACTACTAATTTGATAGGGAGATTTGTTAGACTTAAGAACAGGGATTGTAACTGCGTTGGTCCGTGTATGGTGGTATGAACCGCTTGTGATCATTAGATTATTTATTTCAATTAGCTTGTTCTATATAATAAGTTCTACAAATTTATAAATATTAAAGAATGCTAATTATACATAGTACATACATATATGCACGTATATGGTACACATGGAAAACCAGTCTACTTGGCTTAAAAAAACCCAATTGAGTTTCAAAATGAGCTCCTACGTTCTTCTTGTAGTGAAATGCTATAAAGTCATCTCAAAAAAAAACTTTAAAAGCGCAACTTGTTTCAATACCTTATCATACGAAGTAATGGGGTCACTAATTTCTTCCTTTGCTTCCTCTTCAGATGTACTCATCACCGCAGTATCTCTTTGTTTTTCAAATCGTATACCAAACTGATATCTTCAGCTAAGACACTTTCATCAATTAAATGAAATTGTGCATAGATTTCCAGAGATTTCTATACTTAGCAAACCAATCAAATACCATACTGTCTATGTCACAGCCACCTTCTTTAAGAAAACTCCTCTTTTGATGAAGATTCATTCCAGACTCACGTATAGAACAAATGGCTTTTTTATTTATTTAATTTCGGCAGCTTGTTATTTGCCAATTGCAGCATTGAACCTTCAAAACCAAAACAGAAACAATTAAAATTTTTAGAAGACATAAAACCTTACCACTTCCCGATTTCACTCAAAGTCAATTTTTCTTTTTCGAACACGTTTATAATTTCCATTAAGCATAATGAACTGATTGAAATGAATGAAAAAGTCCACCTGGCATGAATGTGTGCATTCGTCTTAATAGGGGAGTAACTAATTTCGTTGTCATTGATGTTTTGTATGAAATCGACAATGCTTCATCAGTTTGCCGGTGATAAATATGTCAAATTCAAAATCTGAAGTCTGTCAAAGGAAAATAAAAAAGTTTAATTCAAAAAATTTAGTATTTCCATGTCAGTTTGCTATCAAGGTATATTCCGAGATACGTATCTTATTTTTCGATTGATATATCTTTTCCGTCAATTTTTAGGTGAACTAGTCTGTATATTGTTTTAGTAGTGAAAATGACTTGAACTGATTTGCTGTTGTTAATTTTTATTCTTCATTTCCAAAACCATTCTAGAGTTTTAGTTAGGTTTTTTAGTAGAGTGGATGTTGCTGCATTTATGCTTTTGTGGACGGCGTACGGCGAACTCCTATGCTTACCGGGAGTAGTGTTAACTTAAACGTATCTGCTTTCTATATAGCTTAACAGAGTTTGAGTCACATTGGTCGGGAAAACGAGTGGATCTTATGTCCAGAAATAGTCCAATACAGAATTTGTTTTCATCTATATCGTTAAGTATTTTGTGGGTTACGCGGTGAATCTGTTGAATCGTAGAATGATTGCATCTGAATCCAAATCGGTGGTCGGATATTATCTCTTAGAAGTCTCTCACGTAGGACTTTTCAAATATTTTCGACAGCACGGGTAGCAAGCTTATGGGTCTATAGAGGGAAGCTTTTTTGTAGTCTTTCCCAGGTTTAGGAATACCTATTATCTCGGCAACTTTCCATGCACTGGGGAAATGTCTTAGTCTTAATACCGCTTTAAATAGATTTCGTATGTAATCTAGTGCCTCCACAGGACATTCTTTCAGTAATAGTCCGCTTATGTTTTCATAGCCTAGGGCTTTCTTATGTTTAATGTCGTATTTTATAGTTGCAATTATTTCTTTCATGGAGATATTTTGTAGTACTACTGTTGTACGACGTCCGTCCACAGGAGGTAGTGAGTCATCAGTGGTAGTATCTTTGTCCCCGAATACACTCTCGTAATAATTGGCTTATGCTGTAGCTTTCTCTAGGTCTGTTCTAGCCCATTACCCTCTTCCATTTTCAGTGTTGGTTGATGTATTGTCTTATTTCCCATTTTTTGTCGCTTTCCACAGAGAATAGTCTTGTCTGGTTTAAGTTTTTAAGGTACATTTCTAGTTGTTCTCGTTTTTGTTCGTTTAAATATTTTTTCAGTTCCTTGGCCGCTTTATTAGTAGATGAGACTCTGATTGTTTGCCAAATTATCTTAAGCTTCCTTTTTCTATTGATAAGCCATCGGAGAGAAGGCGGATTAAAAACTTTGCGCTCTGTCCTCGTATGTGCAGGAGTGGACTGTAGTGCAGCTTTTTCGATTGCATCGTTAAAGAGAAGCACTGATGATGCTATGCGGCAGCATTCGCCTAATATAGTCTCTGGAAGTTTTCCAGTCAGTTATTTGATTATATACCTTGTTGATTTTACGTCCAGTTAATACGTTGTTTTCGTTGTCAAGTTGAACCGGAGTATGGTCTGAAGATAAATCTAGTCTTGATTTTTTTTGCGAGCTTTCATATATCCCTACTTTTAATTATATAGAAGTCGATAAGGTGAGGTATTTTTTTATATCAGTAGGTCAATAGGTCGGTTCACCGGTGCTTATTTACTGTGTGTACAGCCATCGGTAGATCCTTACCTTTATTATTTATCATTCCATGGCCCCATGATTTTTGCGTTAAAGTATCCACCAACAATATAAAAATAAAGCGTGGTCCAAGAGATTGCATGAAGTCATTAAGATGTGTCAACGTGATCCGTGATTTGAATATTAGTTGATTGTATGTGATCCAATTGACCAGTTATATACAAAGCAACCCGTCGCTTGCAACTCTATTAGTATCTTTTTTGGTATTGTTGTTCGCTTTTATGCACTGTAACTCGTTGCATGCTTCAACCACATACCTCCCATAAATTTCGGCTCACTCTACAAAAAACGAACAAAATAAAGCAACGGTGAAAAAACAGAATAAACACAAAGAACACCGCAAAACAGTTGCGATCATTACAAGGTACAAGCAACACGAGCTACCCCGTAAGCCTCGTGCATCTCTTCTCAACAAACAAGTGTTGCGAGAGAGAAGTTGCACGAAAAGTTGCCCCGTGTAAAACAGGTCATTGATAATTTTCGGGTTCTATATGTTTGAGTTTGTTTTTAATAATGACTATTGTGCCCCCGTGGCCCGTTTCATCAACGTGATTCGTAGTATAAGTAAGTTAACCATTTATTTGAAAGTTAGGTGTATTTCCAATATTAGGGCGATGTCAATTTGGTTGTTGTCTAAGAATGTCTTGAATTCAAGTTTATAGTTATTGATTCCCTTGGCATTCCATGAGATTATTCGTAGTTTATCGTCAATTTTGATTGTCAATTCTTCAAATAAATGTTGTAAGAACACTCATCATATTTGTCATTTGTTGGAGTAGTTGTTACATGAGGTCCTTAAGTTCTGTGAATTAGCTGGTTGAGTCGAATATTCAGTGGTCTGATTGTTTTCTTTTTTGTCTGTACAGGTTTTTGCCTGTTCGGATTGTTTAGTTGTTATTTTACTCACGGCTGCTGCTTGGGCATAGGACACCGCTACTTGTATTTTCGTTGAGGCTTTAGTTTCTTGTTTACGGATGTTAGTAGAGTTACTTTCCTTGAGAACGGGGAATCTTTGAATTTTCAATGTTTTATAGACTTCACAGGCCTTGCAGTTTGCGGTGTGGGAACCTCCGCACAATACACATCTCACTTGGTCTTCTCTCAGTAGTTTGCAGTCTATTGTTTGGTGTCGACCTGCACATTTTACGCATATTAGGTATTTTGTGCAAAAATTTCGAGTATGGTCGTACTTCTTACAATTTGTGCATTGGGCAACAATTACATATGGTCCCCTTATGATGTGATGGTTCAAATATAATTTTTGTGTGTTGCAAGGTTGTGATTTTATATATGTCATTATTGTTATTTTTCTTCTTTATTGTAAGGAAGAAAAATGGTTTTTTCGTCACCTTTTTAATGGCGTTATGAATATTCATGTCTTGATGACCAAGACCTTTTAGTTCGTCTTTTAGCTCTTCAGTGACACCCACGAGTCAAACGGACTACTCCTTATGGAAAGCTACTAAAGGATGGACAAATAAAAGTAATCATCAGGCTCCTTTAAAAATGGAAAACGGGTTATGGGCAAAGACGAACTTGGACAAAGCTAAAGTATTAGCGGACTATTTCGAAAGGGTTTTTACAGAAATCGCCACCAACTCAGATGATCCACAGCTTAACACAGATATTAGCAGAGGTTCAGGACATATAAAACATGAAAAAACCACCATAGGAGAAATAAGAAAATGCATTAATAATGACATAAAGGAAAAAAAGTCCCCTGGATATGACAAAATAAATGGGAAACTCCTGAGAGAACTACCTGTAAAAGCTATAGAATATCTAAGAAACATCTTTAACGCTATGTTCAGACTAAACTATTTTCCGAGAGTCTGGAAAGTAGCTGAGATTATTGCCATTCCGAAACCAGGCAAAGACGCATCAAAAGCAGAGTCTTATAGACCAATCAGTCTACTCCCTGTAATCTCAAAAATCTTCGAAAAGATATTAAGAAGTAGACTATTGCCACTACTAGAACGCAGGCACACCATTCCAAATCACCAATTTGGCTTCCGAAGAAGTTACTCAACGATACAACAAGTGCATAGAGTTACGCACAAAATTCTAAATGACATTGAGGATAATAAATTTTGTATTGGACTCTTCTTGGACGTGGAAAAAGCTTTTGACAAGGTTTGGCATAAAGGACTCAAATGGAAACTTAACAATATATTCCCTCAAAACATAGCACATCTATTAACATCATATATCACAGGTAGATACTTCTTAGTTAAATACTCAGACGAATACTTAACCCTTAGAGAAATAAATTCAGGAGTTCCACAGGGAAGTGTGCTAGGACCTTTATTATATACCCTATACATAGCAGACATACCATATCCCACTCACAATTCGTCGATGATTGCAACTTTCGCCGATGACACAATACTCCTAAGTGCTCATAAAAACATAAATACTGCAACATCCATGTTGCAAGCAGACTTTAATAAAACACTTGACTGGCTTAGAAAGTGGCATATTAAAATAAACAAAAACAAAACAGTACAAGTTATATACACTACTAAGACTAGATTCACACCAATCCACATAAATATTGACGGAGACGACGTAACCATTCAAAAAGAAGCCAAGTACTTAGGATTATATATTGACAGTAAACTAAACTGGAAACACCATATACAAAAAAAGCGTGACCAAATCAAAATGAAAGTAAGACAACTGAACTGGCTGCTCAAACCAAACGCAAACATCTCACTTGAAAACAAGCTCCTAATCTATAAGACAATTATTAAACCAATTTGGACATATGGAGCCGAAATATGGGGAGTTGCCAAAAAATCAAATATAAAGATAATCCAGAGGCAACAATCAAAAATTATTCGCACCATCACCAAAGCCCAATGGTATATCACCAACACGGACCTTCATCGAGACCTAAGAATTGCGACAGTAGATGAGGAATTAATAAATTTAAGCAGAAAATACCAAACCAAACTTTCCCAGCATTCGAACGATGGTGTGAATACATTACCATTAGATGAACTAGCTCGGCAACGTAGACTAAAAAGGGTGAGACCAGTGGACCTCACATAACACATTACTTCCAATTAATAATTGTTAATTAGTGTCATCTTTAATTGTTTATTTATTGTTAAAATACATGTATTGTTAAATTCCAGTCACAACACGACTTTACAAACTGATTGTAAATTGAAATTCACCCACTTGTCCTAAATACTAATCTGTACAATAGTCGATTTATTTTTCTATAATAGACAATGTACTCTTCGTTTGGGAAATAAATAAAATAAAAAAATAAAAAAAAGCTCTTCAGTGTCTATAGAATGGTGTAAATTTCTAAGAACTATCTTGAAACCTCGATGCTCTTTCGATTTAAATGTATAGTACCTGGCTTTGTTTTGGTGTAATAATTTTATGACAAAAGAGTAGGACATTGAATCTGTGGGTTGTAACCATACTCAATTGTTTTTTTATCATTTTCAAAATGTAATTGTCTTCTACTATGTCCTTTAGTGCGTTAGTTAGAATTTTTATATCCTTGTTTATTTTCGGTTTTTGTTGGTTGTTACCTTTATTTCTCTCACTGTCGTGTTGCATGTCAGACTCATCTTCTTATGAAAGCAACTCGAACCTGTTTGATGTGTTAGGTTTGCTGAGCCAGTACGACTGCAGAGTTGTTTGTGTTTTATTTGTTTTAGTGTTTTGTTCTTCTGTGTTTTGTTCTTCTGTGTTTTGTTTGTGCTATTGTGAAATGCGTTGTTGTCTGTCGTTTATTGTTTTGATATTTTCTACTTGTATGTTTGTTGCTGTTGATACTGATTATACTGTGATCGACGAGATCGATGACGTAATAGTGCCGGTTGATGTTGTGTAAGACGCCATATGAACGGTTGTAACAGCTGGACTTTGGCTTATTGTTGTTGTTGTTTTTGTTGTGATGTGTGTTATTGGAGACATCGGCAGAGGAGTTGATGAGTGACGGGCATTGAGCATTCCATGGTGAGAAAGTGCATGATGCGCCATTGATTGTGCTCTCATTGGTGATTTGTAAAGAGGGAGAGCAAGAAATTGGCCTCTGTGCATTTCTTGTTGTTGATATTACTGATGCTATTGGTGTTTTGTCCCCATTTACATTGGGGTAGTTGTTACTGTTTTGATCACTTGATGTAGATAAGTGGTGGTGGTACAATTGTTTATGTACTTGGAAATATGAGAGAACACGAAATATGAGTCCTGTGGTGTTGACTTCTGCAGCTGATTGTTGGATACGTCCTTTTTATTGTAGTTGGATTTTCTTTTTTTTCCTATTAGTTTATTTTCTTTCTACTTATAGCGTCAAGCAGAAAATAACTATAAATATTTATTAGCGTCCTTTTGCTTTTGTATTTGGCATTGGTTTTAAAATTTTTTTTTTATATCTAGCTGATAATTTTACTGATAAACATGTCCTTTCGTTAGCGACACTGGTGAAAGAGTCAGTGAGTATTATAAAAATCCTGCTCTAATCAGCAAAGTTCTTTCTTTGGTTGTAACTATAGTGACTCTCAAACATAATAAGCCGAGGTGAGTGTCGTTAACCAATTGAAAGTCGTGTAGTTCCGGAGTGAAGACGAGATCTTCAGACTCCTGGAAACTCAGTCCTAAGTAGTATGGACATTGAATATATTTGTCCAACAAAATCTTTCTAATAAGTGGAGATAATGATAGTGAGAAATCATCTCATGTTGTGGACTTTAGCCATTTTTCCTATTTCATAAAACCGAGCGAAGGAATAAAAAATTTATAGAAAAATTATGAAAATACCAGTTTGTTCGAATTGATATTTTCCTTTGTTTTTTTTTTTTATTATGGTATTGCTTCCACTTTTCTTTTAAAAAAATTTGTAATCTATACATGTATATAACTATGGACATATACACAAGTAAATTCAACTTCAGAAACAATGTATAAGAAAAAAATGCGAAAATAACAAGAACAATAATGATGGAATGCCTTCGCTAGGGCTGTATTCGTAATTGAGTACACTAACTTTTTTCGCAAATAGCCGCTCAAACTCTTTTTGCAAACAACTCACAAACACAATCAAATAAATGAAGAAGAAGAATAGTACAGAAATGTACAAACCAGGCAAAACATTATTTAGCTATGCTTCTTCTTGCGAAATTAATATTTTGGACAAAAATTAAAACGAAAAAAAACTCTTTTAAAGCCTTTTCTCAATATTTTTGCTTACAAACCTTGCCATCAAAATAAGGAACACAACAAAAAAATAAGTTAAGCCGTGCTGACGTGATGAGGCTTCAAACATTTGAGAGAAACATTTTTATATATATATATTTAGATATAATTTAAAATGTAAAATCTACATAAAATTAAATTTCATATATTCAAAATATGCACTAATTAAAGAGTTGATTAAAAAAATAATTATAATAGTAATAATGTAAACAATAAACAGTAAAAAAGACTTTCAAAAATTGCGCCCGACGAAGTGAAGTGTTGCCAATTTGAATAAGAAGCAGTGTGGAAGCGCATACACACGCAGCTTATCCAATTAAGCGTCGTCGAAGAGAAACTGCCAACGCCTCCAATGTCGCCAATGCCACCCACAAGCTTTATTGAAGTCGGAAAATGTGTTACAGTTGTGTTACAGTTACAACAAAAACAACAACAATTTCGTCGACAATAGCGACCATAAGCCACCAACAACAAACTGTTGCAAGTACAACGTGAACAAAATAAAACCGCGCGAAAACTAAAATACCGCGACTTATTAACGACGTTCATACGCACCTACGCACGGGAAATAAATGTTGGAAATTACAAAAACAATAGTAACACTAATAATAATAATAATTATAATAATAACAAACGAAGAATTAGAAGAAATCGGAAGTCAAATGGTCGAATGGTGGTCATTTTATTACTGACGCCATGCATCGACAACAACAGCCAGAACAGCAGCCATGCAATCAAAAACAACAAGCACATTATAACCATCGCCACCAGTACCAGCAACAACAACAACCACCACCAACACTGCCAGCAGCTCCAATACCAAAATTATCATCATCAGAAACATTATCACGTCGAGTCATTTACTGCTAACGCCGCCAGCACCAATACCAGTACCACCACAAGTACTGTTCCGCATGTTATCATCCCTATCAGCGCACAGAGTCCTACAAACCATAGCAGCAATGTCTCAACCACATCAGCATCCACTGGGGACACTGCCATCCCGGCAGGGAGTTTCTTTGGTCGGCATCTTCAACATGATGGGAAGCGGCGTGTGGAGCAGGGGATGCAAGAAAATATCCAGCACCACCAACGACAACAGCAGCAGCAACAAGAGAAAAAAAATCGCTTCCATCCGCCACACCAAACTAGTCATAGTTTTATCTATCAGCAACAACAACAACAACAAAACCAACAGCATCCGCCGTATCACCAACATCATCAACATTGGAAGACCCATTGTAATTTTCCTACAAAGCGACGACAAATTCCACCAATTTCATCGCCGCCGCCACCATCATTGCCAAAAAGCAAGACGCCCTATAAACCCTTTTATCACTATCAACAACAACAACACTATTGGGCGCATGCAAATCTTCTGCCGAAACCGATACGCGGTGGTCGCTCAGTTGTACCACAACCAACACCACCATCAACTACAGCAACAATTGAAGCACTACAATTTGTGGCACCCATTACGTTTCCCATACGCGCGAATTATAAACCACCACTGCCACAGATGCCAAAACTTGCGAAACATATTATGCCCGTCAGGATTGGCAACTATACTAACACAAATCAAAATAATATAAACAAAAACAACAAGAGCAATACTAATAATTCCACCACAAGCACAGATTTTGTGCGTCACGTGACACGCGTTAATTTCTATGATATCGATACTTCGCAGGTCGAATTCGAGCCCAAAGACGACGATAACGATAACGAGCGCAATCAGAATAGCGACACTGAAGCTATTACCAAAGAAGGTGAGTTAGTGTGTACACGAACCAATTAGCTCACTAACCCTAACACTATGCATAAAAACAAACACATCGAATTAACCTTGGCCACTGCACTATAGGAAATTTGACCGATTTTGATACCGAAAACCCATTAGAAATACATTCAAGCAAAATGTTGCATACCAGAAACGCTGATTAAATGCAGCCTTGTCCAAACAATAGCCTCCAAACACCGCTGTTGTTGACAGTATATATATATATATATATATATATATAAGACTGCTAGCGGACGAAGGACACAAGCTGCAAATATATCAATTTCTCAGAGAGAAATAATTTGTGTTTATTGCTTCAAGCAGCAAGCATAGCTGCTCGTAAGCGAAGACAAGTTGATCTGGCAGCGGTGCTTAAGTTACTATTAATATAATGTCAGAACCATTTCAAAAGCCTATGCGCTTCTAATAATCGTTTCACAAAAGAACAGTATAATGCTGTAAGAGAGGATTGTAAAAACAAATAATGCAAAGTTTCCCTATCAATACAGAAGTGACTAAAAGCTATTCTTTCAATAAGCTTATGAGCAAAAAATTTTCTTGTTTTCACGGCATCAATCTAATTTTTCATACAAAATCCCCGCCCTTGCTTGAAGATGGTGCGATGAGCTTGATTAAATTTCAAGTATATTGTTATAAATTAAATAACTTGCTTAAAAGTTGTATACAAAAGTCTTACTTTGATAATATTGGCTCCAAATGAAAATCTTTGCTAAACTATTGCAATATGAAAAATGTTATCATTGAGGGGTATGCATTACTTTTTTTATTGAGATATCTCTCACTTCATACAAAATAACGAGCTGCTCTAAGTAACAAAGCTTTTATTGAATATAGGATATTGAATTATGTAAAATGTTATCTCTGAAGGGTATGCTATACTTTTTTATTGAGATTTTCAGGGAAAAAAATTTATAGAATTCTTGGACCTGTGTTTTCTAAGACCATTGCCAAATGGTATGTAAGGGCTAACGCAAAAAACCTTACCCAATAATCTTACTTTGTCTTTGAGTTATTAATTTATTACACAAAATGCGGTCAAATTACCCATAGTGCACTGTGATTATGAATGTGACTATGTTGAGAAGAAGAAACACATCGTAACTCGACAATGTTAAAGTGAGCTTAGAAATTTACAGAAATACATATTACAACAATAATAACAACAATTTGTTGTAAATGTTGAACTTGGCATTTAGTGAGTAACCAAATGAAAAACAAGTAATATTAGAGTTATCTACAAATGACTTTCACAGCGTGTATGTAAAATAGAAGCATATGTTAATGACTTCAATTAACAGTAGTGAGCTGGGTGTAGTGATGACACAATAAAATTGGTATTGGAGACTCCTAAAGCATACGTATGTCAGCGCACATATCCTTGATCACTTCGACACGATTTTTCCTAATCATGTCCGTATGTACTAGATTGTTCAATAAGTTTTGCGGTTCGAAAAGAAAAACACAATTTTTTGGTTTGAAATACACTTTATTATTCAGTATAGTCTCCGTGAACATCAATACACTTGTTCCAATGAAATTCCAATTTATAATTTCCATCCCTGAAATGAGAATCTGGAAGGGCTGCAAAATACGCTTTCACAGCTATTATGACCTCATCATTTGATGAAAAACGCTTTCCACGCATGAATTTTTTGTGGGTCTGGAAATAGATGGAAGTTTCTAGGGGCCAAATCAGGTGAATTCGGTGGATGTTCCAACAATTCGAACTTTAATTCATGGATTTTAGCCATTGTCAAAATGCTCTTGTGACACGGTGCATTGTTCTGATGAAAAAGGATTTTTTTCTTCTGCAAACCGGGTCTTTTTTCACGAATTCTTTCCTTCAGTTGATCTAAAATGTTACAATAATATTCAGAATTTATTGTTTTATAAGTTTGCAAGTAATCCAAAAACAAAATTCCTTTCGCATCCCAAAAAATTTATGTTAACACCTTCTTGGCCGATTTCTAGACACGTTTGGTCTTTGACGTGGATCGTCTTCAAGACTTGTACGACCACGTTTAAATTCAGCAACCCATCTTTCTACTGTACTAATTGAAGGCGAAGAGTCCTCATATACTTTCAACATTATTTCATAAATTTCCTTTGCTTTTAAGCCTTCCAAAAATTAAAATTCAATCAATGCACGTACTTAATTTTTTCCATTGTAAAAAAATATTGTGACACATCGATACTAAATGGGTTGTAAAGAAAGAATTAATTGACTGATTGAAATGAAACTTCAAATAAGTTCATATGACGAGTGTACCAACATAACAAAAAAAATTTAGGCTAGTAGCAACGCCCTCTATTATCGAACCGCAAAACTTATTAAACAACCTAATATGCTTACTAATCCCTAATTTTTTGAGGTGGAGAGCTGAAAGCCTGGAAGAAATTTTCATATTCACATACGCTAGGAGGAGTCAACCATCATTGCTATCATTGCAGAGGTCACCAGTTAGATTCTATAGATTCTATACAAGTTATTCGAACTTAATTCTTATGCTTACGACCAGCCTTCGTAAGCATAAGATGAGCCTTCAGGGGTTCTTTGAAGACGTCTGATGTTAAAATTCACAAGGTTACTGTCTATGGTTCGAAATAACATTCTGCTTAAAAAACCATAAGAACTTGAAGTTGACCAATTGATTGTATGATGGTTTTGTTCCATAGTGATAAGGCCTGATATGGTAAAAAAAAGGCTTTATGCAAAATCTCGGTTTTCTGCCTCAAAAACTGAGAGACTCTCCTTCACTCGCTCGCACGTTCACTCAACCTGCGGGGGATAAATGTGTGTGTTTATTTCTTTCTGCGCGAGCTACTTTGAATATTGCATATGATTTATTGTTGCGAAAAAAATCAAGTCGCTCAAAAAATCGACATCGTTACTGACCAACAACGTATGCATTATGGCCAATTGGATTTGTAGCAATAGTGGGGCATGGCATATGTTAAACTGAAAGCTTGTACATTTTTACATTATACATTGAATGTGCTTTTGCATTACCAACAATGGTGAAGCACATTGTCTGTCTTATTAGCATGAAATCAATGCGGCTTGTGAAAATAAGAAACCAAGAGGAATACCGTTAAGTGACGTTGGTTGTGGGCAGCGTTTTTAACATCGGCACTGTTGTCGACGTACCGAGTAAAGCGCACTAAATAATAGTCAATAATTCAGGCGTTAAATTACGAAGTAAAAACTAAATTAGTTATCACGAAAAAGACGTCCAACTTAAACTTGGTTGCACTGGCCAGCGTCATGTTGCATGTTCAGTCCTGTGAAAGCAAGAGAGGCCACCATTATGGGCGCTAGCCATTAGATGGCGCTAGGAAAATTATCCATTTTTATTTAATCCTGATGATCCTGGTTAGGTCATAAAGACAAACTTGTCAGTTTCAGTTTAATCTGACGTTTTGAAGTGGATGAAAATCTCGTTAAAAGATGTGTTTACAAACATACAGATGAAGCGTATATAAAGCATGTAAAAAGGGCAGTGACCTCTAAAAATGATGATTAACTACTGGAACTCATTATAAGAGTATAGCACTTAGATTTAAGATAAGGATTTAAAATAAAAAAATACTGGATAATTATATAGGAAGAAGTTTTTATTGTATGCCTTGTTTACCCATAACACATGTGCAATGTATGCTGGACTTCGACTTTGTAGGAGTTTCAAGTTAAAGCAAGAAGAAGAAACCGTAGAGTATTTAATTCACTCCTGCCTTTTACTCACGACGGTCGTAATTTCCTTCCTAAACCCTACAATTGTTGCTTCTGGTAAAATCAACTAAGGGAACGGTCCCTTAGCAAATTAAAGGAAAAGATATAAGATGAACAATAAGTAGGCTAAACATTTTAAGCGAAAATGACAGTAAGATACCGGAGACATGAAATATGCCAAAAAAACAGGTGGTTGATAGGTGGGGCAGACGCTTTGGGGTATCTGAAATTTGCAATTTTATGCCTGACTAATTACCGCAAATTTGCCTCGAATATCGATAAATCGGTAGATAGTAATAATGCGCATAATGACGATAGCAATGATGATACAATGCAATGCATGTTCGCATCTTTTTTGGTTTCTTAATTAAATAAGCCTTGTTGTTTTTTTTTGGTTATTCGCTTCGTTTTTTTGTGCGAATCAGTTTCGTTTTCAAACGCTTCGACGGCTATTGAAAAAATGCGGATATGATAAACACACACATACACGCATACCTAAACGTAGAATTGCAGGCACACATGGCCATACCTCTCTGACCCGCCCACCAATTAAATTCATAGTCAATGATGTAAAAGTTTCATTGTCCGTTTGTCAAGTCTCGTTTTGTGTCTCGTTAAAATGCTTTCTGCACATTTCAGTTTCGCTTGTAGCCCCGTTTAAGAGGTACGGAGAGATAAATTATACCAGTGACCTTTAATGGTCCAGCGATTTCGATGCAGTTTTTCAAATTCAAAGAAATCAACTCACACACATACAAACAAATACAGGCACACAGATACATTAGTAGGCAACGAAATCAGCTCCAAAGAAAAACATAGCAAAATAAACGGTTTTCATTCAGACAGACAGGCAAGCAGGCATACCCTAAAAAAGGAGACACGAAAAAAAGTAGTAGAAGTGAGAGAATGAGGTGAATACTTGGTAAAAGAGAGCGTGGTAAGAGGGAGACTTGGAAGTGCTTAGTGAAACGAGCGCGCCTTTAAATAGATTGTAGGCAAAAAACAAGTAAACAGACAGACATCTAAGCACACAGTAAAGTCAGGTTGTAGCAAAGCACACACATACGCACAGTGATGGAAAAATTAATAGAAAACCTCGTTTCCTTTGTAACATTCAAATTTTCTTCTGTGAAGTTATGTTTTAAATGTTATAATTTTTATATATTGTCTATTAAAGTATGTTGTTAATAACAATAAAAAAATTGGCATTCGTAAAATTCTTATAACAAAAAAATTAATTTAATTTATTGGCCTTGGAAAGAAATTAAAAAAAGCCTTGATACTAAGGAACATAAAATTGTTCTTTAATCGAGAGAATAAAATATCGTATATTCTAATATTTGGTTGTGCTGTCACAATTTTTTAAAACTTCGGCGCACCTACTACCCATGGAATCCACCAGTTTGGTACAAATTGGAGATCAATGGCATACCACACTGCCTGCACTTTTTCATATAAATCATCCTTGTTTTTGGACTTAAATCCACCAATCTTTTTTTTTTAATATCCCCCATAGGTGTTCTATGGGATAAAGGTCTGGTGACTGTGAATGCCATTCCATCAAAGAAACTTTGTTATCCTTAAACAATTTTTTTCCAAGATGTGAAGTGTGTGTGGGTCATTACCTTGCATAAACTCCTACTTCAAGGGCATTTCTTCCATGGCGTATGGTAACATAATACTATTAAGTATATTCATGTAGTCCACGGTGCACATTTTACCTTTGATCCAATATATTGGACCAACACCCAAAGCGGAAAATCATCCCCATAGCATTATGTTGCCACCACCATGCTTAAGAGTTTTTATTGTGTTTTTTCTATCAGATCTAAACAAATTCACCATTGTTTCGTCAGACCACAAAACGTCTTTCCAATTTCTCCGCATAAAATGTCTTTTCGCGAAATTTATTCGAATTTTGATGTTTTTTCCGTTTAGGAATGGTACTTTCCTTGCGAAATGTGCCTTCAAATCTACCTGTATCAGCGTATTTCGTATCGTTCGACTAGAGACAGGAGCATTTAACTCCATTCTTAGATCTTCCGATGAAAGGAAGGAATGGGTTTTTCTTTGAATGCCGAATTAACTGTCTGTCGAACTTTCCAGAGGTTGCTCGCTTTCTTGTTTTCCTTCCAACTGATCTGCGAAAAATACTTTTTTGAACATATCATTAATTGTGCAATTTCCGACATTGTATTGCCTTCATTTTTGATATTTTTTGTCAGTTCTCTTTCCGTATGTGTGCAATGCACCATTCTGAACCTAATAACAATAAAAAAGACGAAATTCTCATGAACAGTTATTTTGACACTTTGCTTTTTTAAAAATTACCAAATAGTACCTCAATTAAAATAATCCACACTTTTTATTCAAGATTATGCCAAAACTTATTGCGTTTCTATTTTTTATTTTCGATGCAAAAACGTGGTCACTTAACAAAAAAGCATACTATACACAAGTAATATTTCTGCCGAAAAAAGCACAAGAGCGAAAACAAAATAAGGTACCGTTATAAACGAACAGTAGGATGCATAAAATTTGCTCACAAAGTTAGCAAAATGGTTTGAACTATAACACTACATATCGTTTCTATTATTTTTTCCATCACTATATATATAAATAAAGAAGATATATAAATTAAAAGGCAAGCGAAAGAAGGGACAGACATAAATACATAGATATAAGTGCACATATTTGGTTTCTTAAGCACTAACCAACCAACTAACTGACTGAGTAACGTAGTGACGAACCGAGCTAGTGTGACTGACATAAGTTTGGTTACGTAACTAGTTCGAGCGAAGCAACTAAGCGAAAATCGCTCAAGCGGCTCAAGGCAACTGAAAAAAAATCTACACGTTGTGCACGTTTTTCCAATTGTGGCTAACAAAGAAAAAAAATATAGGAACAACAAAAACGAAATCAAAACACATACAGAGGCAAATAACGGAATACCCAACACAAAACAAAAAGTTGGAAAATATTGAAAGCTGGGGTTTATTATAAAAGAAGGTGCGGGGAAAACAAAGTACAATCAGAAATGAATTTCGACTTGCCCAATCGAATTTGGTAGAGTGGGAGTGGGAAAATGTCAAAAGCAAAAAAAAAATCATTCATCGGGCTTCGCCGATGTTGTAATACCCTACGATTGATGTATATGATGATTTTTGTGGGATCTACATTTCTTGTAGGGCGTGACTTAATTATAACTCAATTCTATGGTCCTGAAATAAGGTCTGCTGAAATAGCAGGCAGATATTTCAAGGAATGAAAAACTGTGTATTATAATTTATCTATTCAATCCTGGGCTGACACACGGGGCTATACAGTTTAATACTAATTGTATCTTGAAATGTTCAAGGGCTGTATATAATTTACTAAAGAAGTTATACTAAAGTTGACTTGAAGTTGACCCCTGGGGTTTTTTATTGATGGTTCAATAGTGTTAGGATATTGAATACGACACTGAATTTCAGTTCGACATGTGAAATAAGAAATAAGTCCTTCATATACGAAATGTATTTTGATTTCTGAGCTTATATAGAGGCTATGTGATCCCTTATATGGAGAGTATCGGGTCCAGTGATACCAGGATCTTCTAGTAGCTATGAAATAAGGTATTTTGAAATCAAATTCAATACAAGAAAAAATTAAAACAAAATAAAAAATTTGATAATATCGTACCAATGGTTATCGCATTGGTTTGTACCGTAGATACTTAGGATTTTAGTGGCTCGAAAAATTTTACAGGGTATGGAGAAAGGCTTTATATAAAGGTCCCTA
This sequence comes from Cacoxenus indagator, assembly GCA_035041755.1. Lineage (NCBI taxonomy): Eukaryota > Metazoa > Arthropoda > Insecta > Diptera > Drosophilidae > Cacoxenus > Cacoxenus indagator. Next base: position 261,991 of record JAWNKX010000246.1, on the reverse strand, counting down.
GTACAAAAATTGAGCTAGAGTAGGGTACGTGGAATTAAGATATACTTACGTATTCTCGTCAAACTGAGTTAAAAAACTAAAGATGGAAGACTTCACTGCGTGGGGCGTATGAAATAAATAGCACAGATTGAACAGACAGACAGTCAGACCGATGTATAGACGGACAGAATGCGGGCCAGTATGGCAGACCTGACGTGAATGGGTGTTCCATTCCCTCTTTTGTCGTGATTAAGAGCAGTTGAAAGGTTAATGGACAAATCGCTTGGCGCACTAAGCCGAAATGGAATTTATGAGAAACTTTTGAAATGAAAACGTAAAGAATGTAGCTTTTAGAACTGTTCGACTTATATTCGAACTCTAAAGGCAGGAACAGAATTGTGTTACTGTTACTACGTCTGTTACCCGTCAAAAAAATTAAATACAGCTGTTTGTATGTGAAGGTACACATGCTCCTCTGGGTGCTTGTTACTTCGGGTTTTACCGTGAAGTCAAATTATTTAAACTTGTTCGGTACCACATCGTCTCTATCTCTCTCTCTTTGTATTTCTCTCAAATGACAAGCACAGCTGATTGCGATTTAAAAGAAAATATAAATGGAGGAAAGCACATCGAAATTCATTTTGCTTACTTTTCTTTTCTTTTTTTTTTTTTTTTTTTTAAATTAAATTATAACATTAAACGCAGTAAACTGCATAAAACATTTGTCGGATTTAAAAAATAATGACGTGACAATAAAAATAAAAAATTAGACTTATACTAACTTAATTAATTATAGAAGGCTGTATCCTTCTTAGAGGGAGATCATGCGGGTGCAGCCTCTTCAGTCTCTCTTCTGTGTTTTTACATTTTTATCCGCTGTTTGACTTATGTAAAGTAACATATTTCTGTTGTGCTACGTACGTTGAATAGTAAAGTAACAAAAACACTGAGAAATTATTTATTAAAAATAATTTAAAAATATTTTTTTTTAAATAAAATAATATAGTAAAATAATGAAAAAGTAAAATTGTAGAACATGAATTCGAGGTCTTCGTGATTTTTACTTATTATTAAGGATACAACTATCAAGAATCATTTCCTTTTATTCATTAGACTCTATGTAATAACATATGTTAAATAGGGTTGTTCAATGCATTAATAAAAAATAACTTTGACATTTTTTAGTTTACTTAACAAAATTCCTTTCAATGGTATGATGACTCTACTGTTACTGAACCAAGCATTCTGTTAATTTTTTTTCGGGCAAGTCACAGTAACAACCACAGTAACAGCAAAACCCAGAGAGAACTTATTCATATAGAGCTTAAATTTCTCTCTTAAAAAATGGCCGGAGAGACTTTTAAGAAGCGATTGGCTTACGTTATATTTTCAGCAGTTGTACAGATTTCTTGTCTGTTCAACTTATGTGGCGTAAAATATTCTGTTGGTTTGCTCAAGTTAAACAAGCAAATGAACTGCCGTAAAAGGCGAAAATATTATATAATAATGATAAGAAAATTATAAAAACACAAGAAAGACATATTAAAAACAAAAATTAGAGAGACAGTGTCTCTCTTTGATTTTTTTTTTCAAAGTTTTTTATTTGCAAGGTTCGAGAATTATAAGCAAATTGTGTGGAGTTTTCTTTAATTTTACACTAGAAACGAAATCGAGCCCATATATCAGCATAGCTGCCTTGCATTTCGCCTATATTCATTTATATGGACGAAATGAAAATACCAGGCGGCCAGTAAAAAAAGAAGGCATGAAAACAAAGCAAAATCATACAAAAATATTCCCTGATACACACAATAAGAAACCAATACAGTCTTATACACGCACTATACCTACACAACACACTCAAACTTATCACATTTGGCACTCAAACTTATCACAAGGTCACTCACACAATGGCAAGTTTGATTTTTGACTTCATTTTCTTGAAGACAATTTTCGGTTGTGGCAGAAAACAAAATCCATTTCAAGAGCAAGTACAGTGAATGCGCATTTATTGGACAGCCAAAGAAACCCAAGTGAAATTTTTAACTATCGTCGAATTTCCGTAGGTCGGACTTTTATAAGTCGAATATCTCCATGACTCGAATTGAGTGTTTATTGTTATTGTTTATTGTGTTTATTGATATGTAAAATCAATACAATATGTCTTCCATTACTCGAATATCCCCATAACTCGAACTTTTGTTATGCATTATAGTGATTCGGCATTTGGAAGTTTGACTGTACGAGGAATACGCACAGTATAATATAGCAACGAAAACAGAAAAGTTTGAGTCTCAATCGCGCAAAGCAAATTTCGTCATCCTTACTTTGTGTTGTGTTCTTTTCTCTTCTTTCCTTGTAATCGGCAAATAAGAAAAAAACAAATGGTCTAGACTTTGTTGTTGCGTGAGCGTAGGCAAATTTATTTTCTTATCTTTTTATATTCGTGTTAGCGCAGCGGCTTGGATTTTGGTTTTCTGTCACTATTCACTTGGACATTCGCCGTCTTCTTTCCTTGTCCTCCCTTATAATTAGCAAATAAGAAAAAAACAAATGTATACTCGTTGTTGTTGCGTTGCAAAGGCACAATTTTTCTTTCCTCATATTGGCAGAAGCGCAGCTTGTTTGATTTCGTTTTTGTATTGAACACTTCCTGGTTCTTGCTGTTTTTTCTGTTTGTCTGGTAGTAAAGCTAGAATTAGCTTTATTCAACTTCAACTTTGAACAAAAAATAGTACATTATTATTTATTACGTACTACATAATTTTAAATCATTATGTATTGACTGCATAGAGTTCCTGCTTGCAGGGCCAACTAAACCTACCCCCTCCCATTGAGCAGGCACCTAATATGTTTCCCCCGTCTACTTTCGGCCTATCAACTATTTATCACCTATCCATTTATATGAAAAAATAACAAACAAACAAAAACCTGACCTTACTTTACCCAACATAGAAAGATATCCGAGTCAACGCAATCAGCACCTGTGCCAAACCAATACATGTTCCTTTTTCGCTATCATTCCCACAACAATATCAATATAATCAAAATAAAAATGGATGATGGCAAATAAAACAACCAAAACAAAGGTGATATACAGAAATTCCTTTCACGCTAATTCACCCCAAGAATTCGAGTTCAGTAGTTAGCAGAATGACGTTGCTAAACAGCGGCCTGCGCTGCTACTTCGATGTTAAGCAGAAAAGTAACATATTCTTATAGCTTCTACTTATTTGAAAAAAGGTCAAAAAGCTTTTGAGAGAAATGTAACCTCTATATGCAGAGAGAACTTATTCATATAGAGGCTACATTTCTCTCTTAAAAAAATGGCCGGAGAGACTCTTCAGAAACTATTAGAATCCGACACTGATTCTGTACATCAACATTATTGTTGGCTGTTCAAGTTATTCAGCGTAACATATTGCTGTTGCTTTGCTTAGGTTTGCATAAACAAATTGGGCGGGAGTATGATATTCAAAGAAAATAAATACACAAGAAAGACATAATAAAAACAAAAATCAGACTGTCTTCTTTCTTTGATTTTTTTGTTCAATGTTTTTTATTTGCAAGGTTCAAGAATATTAAGCAAATTGTGTGGAGTTTTCTTTAATTTATGAATTATGAAATTTAACAAACGAAATCGAGCCATAGTTGCCTTGTATTTTGCCTATATTCATTCATTTATATGAACGAAATGAAAATACCAAGCGGCTGGCAAATTTCGTCACCCTTACTTTGCGTGGTCAAAGGAAAAATGTATTGTTTGTCTGTTTTCGCAGTAGCGCAGCTGGTTTGATATCGTTTTCACATAGGACACTTGCAGTTGCTTGATGTTTTTTCTGTCTGCTAGTCGAGGTAGAATTAGCTATATTCAACTTGGGAAGTAGATATTACAATAACAAAAATCATGTTCTTCATTCATTAAAAAATCGCGCCAAACCAATACATGTTCTTTTTCGCTATCATTCCCACAACAATAGCAATACATCAAAATACAAATGGGTGACGGCAATCAAAACAAACAAAACAAAGGTGATACACAAAAATTCCTTTTCATGCTAATTCACGCCAAATTCGCAAGGGGTCAAGTCAGTCAATAAAAAATGCGCGCGTTAGCAGAATGACGTTGCTAAACAGCGGCTGCGCTGCTACTTCGATGTTAATAGCAGAGAAGTAATATATTCGCATAGGTTCTATTTATTTGAAAATAGCTCGAAAAGCTTTTGAGAGAAATGTAACCTCCATATAAATGAATACTCTTTGTCTATATGAATGAATACTCTTTGCTCTTTGGTATAAATTGTTCCGAATTTTACACGCTTTTTTGTAAGCTTTACAAGCCAAACTGCGCAAAGCTTTCGAAACTAACGATTTCAGTTGCCTCTCACAAACAAAGCACGCGGTCAAAAATACTGCATAATTTTAGGCCACACACTAATGTCTGCTTAAATTTGTGAAACACACAGAGGAATGGATAACCAAACGAAAAACGGAACTGACGACTACGCGACAAATCGAGACACGCATCAAACGACAAGTTGTAGTCGAGGATGGCAAAGTGATCGAAGACTCAGGTCCCATTGTTGAGACCAATACAACCGAGGATACGGACAAACAGGAAACCGAAACGACCGAGGTGAGTTTGAAGAGTTCAAAAACAAATAATTAAAATAAATGAATAACAATCTTTATTGGAACACCACAGAAACGCGATCTGGGTATACCGGATGACGTTATCGATGGACCTGGTTCTCTTACCGCTTTGCAGAATGGCGTCAATGCGCCCGTCGTATTGGAATCGGCACTTGGCCCGCTGACATCACAGCAACTGGAAATATTCGGGCCGGGAGGTGGTAAGCTTGTTAGGCGAATGGTGCCACGACCCGCTGATGGTTTGGTGCGTCAGATCGATGATAAACGTGTCATTTCGCATGAGAAGATCAAGGACTATTTGGAGACGGAAAATGTGCTTTCTTTAGGAGATTTCTCCGATGAGGTGAGTTAGTAAAACTGGATTGGGTCAAATTCTTTTCTTTTCTGAATTTAAACAAACACGAAAAACGTATGCCAAGGAATCACAACGAGTATTAGCGATACTTAGACAAAACTTGAATGAGAGACCTATCACATAAATAATCACAACAACAACAATAATAAACATGTTCGGTATTAAAACGGTACGCCCCAATGAGAAACTGGAAACTGAAAAATGAGCAGTTGGAAAATCGATTGGACAAAAGTCCAATTCATATAACAACAATAAAAAAAAACAATAACAAGAAGTCAGATTTATGAGTCGCTCAATTAGCAGCAGAAGCAGGGACTGCAATGACGGCCCAATCAAGTTTATATCTCCACAATCGCTTCATGAAATTCACAGTGACCGCAAAAAAACAAAACAAATCGTAGTCGTAACAATTCAGCAGAATTGAAATGAAATGAAAGAAATGATGACCTTTTTTGATGCTTTTCGCTGATTGTGAATGCCTATTTCACAATTTCGATAAAAATGTATTGATTGCGATGGCTAAAAATGCATCACAAAAATACTTTGATAACCAAGTCATCACATTTCAATCAGATGTTTTTCGTTTGTAAACAAAGTAATAAAGACACAAAATTTAAAGTAAATAATTTGAGTGTTGCTATTAGTTGCTTGGAAAGTGAAATGTAATTTATTATTTATTTAATTTTTGTTGAGATGTATTTATGTTCTTAATGTGTATTTAACAGATGAGTGGAATAGAGAATATGTTAATTGTTAGCAAATTATTTAACGCAGAAATGAAAAACGCTATTTGCGAAGTAGCTAAACGCCGTAATTTTATAAATCTAGCATCACTGCGTTCAGCAGAGACAGACCAGTAATCGATTATTAAGTCAGAGAAAATGATGAATGATGACTTCTGTTGAATGCGCCCATTAACTCGTACTTGTACATCACCCACGCGCGGAAAATGATTTAGGAACTCTTCCATCTTTTTTCGTATAAAGGGACCTATGGTTGGCGTGTAAGCTTATATTTATTGCAAATGAATTGGAAGTCCCAAAACACTGCATTACTTTTATACTGACGTGTTCGGTATCTGCAAATCTTATAGATGTTCATCTAAAAATCAAGCTGATTATGAATGAGAGATAATCATTTCCTTTTATTGAATCAAAATTGATCTGATTTTCATGTTGTATTATAGACTAACTAACTCTTTAATCCATGAATAAAAATTTTTTTTTTTTTTACATTGACATAGTAGGAACGCAATGACCACACACTGATCTCACATGGGGCAGGCCCAAGTGGCATCAAAATTCACCCAGTCATATAGACTGGGCTCAGCTGGTGTTAATTGCTAAGTTCTTTGGTAAACATGCGATACCAAAGCTAATGTATACGTGTTAAATATTTGGCTACAGATAAAAACATCATCAGCCTCTAATAAACATGCAATATTAAACTAAATCTAAGACTTAATTTAGAATTCAATACCTAAAATGATATAGACAATTCAAACAAAAATTTAGATTACAAGTTTAGAAAGTAAGTTATGCATTAATTCAATTAAGCCAATAATGTACAGGTAGAAATTTCAGAGTTTAGAAAATCACGGCCAAGCAAAGTCTCAACGAAAACAATAATGACAGAACTGATAGAAAAACTTCTAAGATAAAATGAAGAAAGTTTACACTTTAGCCTAGTCTTCTAATACTTTGAAAATGTAGTGGAAGAAGCAGAAGATGAAACTGAAGCAGTGACTGGTAAGGTTACCTGCGAAAGCCTAGTTTTTTTCTTAGGAATAAACTCATGGGCCACCATATGTGCAGGCCAGAAATTAGCGCCACAAATGACAAAAAATACTTCAATACCAACTGAAAGCTTGAAAGAAGAGCCTTCTCTAGGGCTAGAAAAATTAAACTTATGAATATTAATATTCGAAGTGTTGCATGCTTTTGATGATATATATATATGATGCAACGTCGTCACAGGTTGTCTCCTTATCCAACCTGGAAATAAAAATATGTTTACGAGGATCCAGCACCTTCAAAATACATGGCACTGGAGTAGAGGCAGTATTGGACTGTGAAGAACTCTTAGGGGGTGACAAAGTACGGGAGGAGTTAGAGACTTTAGTAGAAGATGAAGCAGAAGTTACAGTAGTAGGACAGGGAGTAGAGCAAGATGAACAATTAGTGGAGGGAAAGTTGAAAGCGACAGATGAAGTGGTAGTAGAGGGGATATTGGTAGAAGGAGCTACTGGAATTGGAGCGGGATGGGATGATTGGTTAGATATTGAAGAAAGTACAGAAGAATAAGTGGGTAAAGGTTGGGAAGAAGGGGAACAAGTTGGAGAAGTTGAAGCTGAAGTCACAGTAGTAAGACATGGAATAGAGGAAGTCGAACAAGTAGTGGAGGGAAAGTTAAAGGCGATAGATGAAGAAGTAGTAGATGGGATAGTGGTTGACGGAGCTACCGGAATTTGAGCGGGATGGGACGATGGGGTTGATATGGAAGAAAGTACAGAAGAGTGACTGGGTAAAGGTTGGGAAGAAGAAGAACAAGTTGGAGAAGTTGAGTTGAAGGCACAGAAGTAGGACAAGGAATCGAGGAAGACGAACAAGTAGTGGATGGAAAGTTCAAAGCGACAGATGAAGAAATAGTAGAACAAGTTAGAGGGGATTGTGAAGAAGGGGGTTGAGGAGACGAAAAAGAAATAAGTGGTGCTGTGGTAGGCGGAAGATTATGAGGGGATAATGGCGGCAGTTGTACTGCATTAGCCGTTGGAGTCAAGTCGAAAGAGTACTCCAAAAACATTTTTGACCCAGCATCAAACTCTGAGGCTAGCTCAGTGAATAGTTTCTTAAGTTTTTGGTATTTAATTCGCATACGGTGGTACATCAATGAGAAGTCCCCCTGGCGATTGAAGCAGGTGGGGCACGACCACCTGATGCCACCACATGCAGGTTTAACCGTACCGTAAAGTCGGTCATAGTCGCGACCAGTCAACCCAGCACAATTAAGGTGGGCGATGTTATCGCACATCCAACAAGAGACACCTCTAAGCTTATCACTATTAAAGTTGTCCTTGTTGGTGCAAGCCCGAATACAGCAATTCATTTTGCGCGAAGTATAGATACAAGATATTAAATAAAATAAAAGCAAAATAAGATAAATAACATAGGAAAAAAAATGAATAAATAAAATAAAAATAAGTGAAAAAGAAGTAAATAAAAAAATAATAATAACAATAATAAAAAAAATAAAAAAAATTAAAAATTTAAAAAAAAAATAAAATTAAAAAAATAAAAGATAAAAAAATTTTAAGTTAGTAAATATAAAATTAATAAATAAAATAATAACAATAAAATAAACTTGAGTGAAAATTTTTTTTTTAATTTATTTTCAAAATTTGTTTGTTATTATCAACACACTGCAAAAAAAGCACAACGACTTAAGTCCGAATTTTGACGCTCTCAGCTAGACAGAGATAGAATTGCAAAGAGAAAAGTAAGGTGAATAATAATATTTTCCCAGAGAAAAAAGAGAAAATACAGTTATTTAAAAATAATAACTACTGTATAGAGAGCAAGAGGGAAACAGAAAAAGACTAAAATAGCAAAAACTATTTTAAAGGGAGAGCAAAGCAGGAAAAAAAAGAGATTGAACTCAATACACAGGAAAGGCGAATTTAAGCGTTGTACTTGCCAAAAATAATTAAACATTGATAAGTACAAAATTTATATGGGTGAAATGAGCCATACACCACAAATAAATTCACTTATAAATTCACTTAACACCGGAAATAAAATAAATATTAATAACGATAAACGACAATAGACAAATTAATTGCCAAATGCTAAATCTAAATCAAAATGCGGAGCAGAATCAAAACACGTCTGTTAAGCACAAGCTACTAATTGTATAGTTATACACAAATGTATGTCCTGTGATCCAGCTTTGTCTTCTTAACTACCTCAAGTTTATTTTAATCGAGCTTTAAAGGGCAGCCCTCCACTAAAAATGACTTACACACAAAGCTTAGAAGAAGTTAGAGAAGTTAGGAGAAGTCGTTTTATATCTCGATTAAACTCCAATAATCTAACTAATCTAATACACGATTGGTATATTCCAGATGACTCTTGATCCCCACCCAAATTCGAACTACTTGAACGGAGATCTTCTTTATTTCTAATGATAGCTACAAACAAACATCCCGATATTTCAATGTGTACATGTAACAAATTTACTTTGAACTTGAACCGAAGAATACTTATCTGAATATAACCGCCTTCGTAGTAATTGATAAGTTCATAAAATTAATCGATGCGCTAAAGATTCCCAACGAAGAGTGAAATTAACAACATCTGCAAAAGTTGAAGGTTTGACAACGAAAACTTTTTTGCGGTCGTCTCTATTGAGCGAAACTTTTATAGTTTTTCGAAAGAAAATTGACTGGTCGTAACCATCCTCCTAAAGCAGCTGTCAATGAATCATCTGTATACATCTTACTGATTCTTATGAATCTTGTGTGTGAGTATTTGTAAGTACTATACAAACTATTATTGTTCCGGCTGGTTCTTCATTCTGAAACTGATAAAGAATCGAATTGAATAGCTAATGAAGGGAGGTTAGAGAAATAATACATTAACATATATTCTAAAATTTATCATCTTGGTAGAAGAAGAAATACTTGAAATTGGGTGCAAGCCCTCGACTGCATTGCCTAGGCATTTAAAAAATAAATTTCCTTGTGTTATCAAGAAATTTTCTTTATTGAAGCTATGAGAATGATAGCTTCGTCATCTTTGAATTTTGCTTTAACTATCGTCGCATGAACCACATTCAGCATCAGTTTTCCTATCACCAAACCCGCTCCCTTACATTGAACAAAAACAAACAATAATGACTCGCCGAAAACTCAGGGAGCTTGATTAGGAAGTTTAAATGCATCATCATTTTTTTGCAAGACATTTTCTGGGTGATACAAGAATGCATTCAGTGGAATTTGGAATAAATGCAAAACGTTAGTCCATATCATAGTCATAATATCTTTGCTTAATTGAAAGCTAAATAAAGTTAATAAATTTTGTACATTATTTTGTGTGTGTGTTATTTTTCGGAAAAATACCAACACTCAAGCGTTGAAATCAAAATAATGGTCGGCGTACGCCCGCAGAAAGACAGAAACATCATCGTCGAGGCAATTAGACTGACAAACAGCTTATTGAGTCTTTGGAGAAAAATTGCATAAGAATTTCTCTAGCGCGTTTTATTGTATCGCAGAAACGGATACAGTTAAATCTGACAAGTTTTGGTTCAGATACGATCTAACAGTCTATGAAAGGTCTTGCCTGAGAAATCAGTATCGTCACCTTCACCCTGAACCTTCACCCTTTACATGCCACTACGTTTTTATCAACGGTAACGCCATTTTAATAATTTTAATAAATATCGTTCGACGATAGTATAAAATTAAGACGACAGAGATAAGAAATAGAGATGTACTATCAAAGGCCCCGGTGCTGCTCGGAATTTGGAATGCATCAATGGGTGAATGGATCAAAAATATAATCACCACGAATAACGCACATAACTTACACACACACATTCTTCATAATGACATATCTACTGATGTTCATGGTATTCGGTCAAACGGTTGCGAAGTCTATAGGCTTCAGACAGCCAGACAGACTAACAACCAAACATCCATTTATATATACATAGACAAGCAACTACAAAACATGAAGAAGGCGAGCGAATGAACACCAAAGAAATAAACAGTAGGCCTTCCAAATATCGCCCCACGCGACTAAAGAAGTTTTCACTTGTCATTGACATCTTCATTCTGCACAAATTGCGAGCAACGTCGGGGCCCTTGCTAGTTATATAATTTATTTATTTATTTTATAAATTAATATAATAAAAAACTTTAAGCCAATTGGGCGTAAAAAATATCGATTGCGGCACTAAGATCAGAGCTATATATGAACGGAGGGTGTGGCCGAACAAAAGCAACAAAAAATAAACAAATCACAAAAACAAAACAACATATAACAAAAAATATTTTCGCTTGTTCGTTCGTTGGGACGTTCGTTCCACTGTTCGTTGGCTCGCTCGTTGTTGACAGCTACAGCTGAGACTGGATCTGAGTCTGAGACTGAAGTTGAAGCTGAGTTGAAGCTGAAGCTCCAACTAACTGCGTCTGTAACTGTTGCTCATACTGATAGCGGCCAAGTCGTCAGTTGGTATTGCGGTTGCATTTGAACCGTTTTAGTCCCCGCTGAGCGTACGCAGAGGCAGGTTTCTGTATCGCTTGTTTTGCGGTTAACGCGTCCAATTCGCACGAAAATTCGTTTTCTTCACATTGCATCTCACTGTATCGCGATTTCTTGTCGTGTTGGTGTTACTGTGTTATTGCTGGCTGTGGAGTTGCTGGCTCCCTGACTTACTTGGCTAGCTAACTGCTGGTCAACGACGTTGAATACAAACGCAAGCGGTAGCTGGTAACGAAGGCAACGTCAACCGTAACGAAAGACGAAACGCGCAATGACGTCTCAACGCCTGAACGGTCGTCCAAAGTCGTGTATCGTTTTATCGTTTGTCGTTAGACGTTTTGCATAATTTAAATGTGATATTAACTCCAAGTTGAGCTAGTACGAATTGTGTACCTCGCACATTAGAACCCAAATATACTTTTTTTTAAATATTAAACAACAAAAAGTTCTATAAAATATTTTTAACTAAATTAACTTATCACGCGTCTAACGGATGTTAATTGCAGCAAGGTGAATCAAAAATAAAAGCAGCAAAAATGAATACATATAGTTTTTTACACAATAGGTTGTCGAAATCTAGATATGTTTTTATTTTGCGACCCGATTTAAAAAAATTTCTTTAAGAGTAGCCTGTGCGTTTCTCATCCATGTGACATTTTTGTTACAAGCGTCTCGTTTTTCTACTGATTTATTTTTAATTGTGCTGTGTATAAATTTGATCAAAATGCCGCGAAGAAGGAAAATCTCACACGGAAAAGTTTACATTCTGAGGCAGAACAGTGTGTGTGTGTGCACAGAAGATTTCAGAAACGAACTTGATCTTTATATATTAATATATATATATTATATATTATGTTTTTACTTCTCTGCTGCTACAACAAGAGGCACGAGATTTAAACGAAACACGTAGTTATTATGAATGTTGTTCCTGTTTCAGATGGTGAAGTTTAAATTAAAGCATACACACTGAAACACACAAACTCACCTATCAATACAAAAATACACAACTACAAATGCAAACTGCGTGAGACCGCGCGTTGGTGTGCTTTGAATCTCACTGGCAGACTGTAGCAGCTCAGCTTTAGAGTTATCTACAGTCTTAGTTGAGTTCAGCTAAATTTGTTTAAGCTTGGAATCATGTAATGTGCAGCAATTGCTACTGCTGTTTCTGTTGCTACTCTTCTGAAACAGTAGTTGGCAATTACAGCAGTGAGTGTGATAGTACACACAAACAGCAAACAACAATCACAACAACAATAACAAAAATAGTTAAAACCAAAGAAGATGCGTTCGACTAGTGTCTGTACGAACAAAGAGCTTTGTTTGTCCCAACACAGATATTTTTACCTGTTTTTCACTCAAACTTAATCAATAGGCAAGATCCCTTGATGTCGTTTGGCGGCGAGAGTTGAGTGTTTTTTTTAAATGTATTTTTCGACGTTTTGCAGTTTGTAGAGGTCTATGAACTATCAACAATATCATGTTTAACATAATAAAATTATATTTCAGCAAATTGAAGGACTGAGTATATCATATCTTCTATGTATATACAGAACAAATTGGCAATAAGCGTCTTCTGCTTCCCGTAAATTTCAGCCAATTAGTTGGTTTTTTTTTAGTAGATAGTTACGGTACGAAATTGAAAAAATTTTCAAAAAATTTAAACAGTACGCTCATTCACTTCATAGTTCAAATATTTAATACTATTTCTGTTTATAACGCAGTACTCGCTAATGTCATTGATTATAATTTACGTAAATTATAGAATTTATTAATTTAGTGAAATATTTCGATTCTCATTGCGCTGGAATTGTTCATTATTTATTTCGTGAGAGTGCGAGACATCATGGTGCATGGATTGGCAAATATGATTAATGAAACCACGACAGTCTTGATTATCCAAAATCGAAGAGACTTGTGGGAGACCATATGCTCCCCAGTGGAGTAATGAAGAATACAAAAAAAATATAATAGAATAAAGAGTTTAATTAATTAAAACCATAATTCGATTGACTGAATAAGCAGAACAAACAAGAGGTATGCATTTTTTTCAAGATACTTCGTGTGCCTTTTGTTATCACACTTCTTATTCTTATACTAGCTAAAATGAATTTTTTCTCACTTTAAATAAAGTTAGGTTAAAATAGCGACTACAAGCTGTGCTCACTGGAGTTATTCAATATTCAGAAGGGTTATTGCCAACCCGATCTGGTTATTAAGTACCAGAGTAGCTATTTTCAGACATGACTCATCAAGCGACTCCCACTCATGCATGCTTAGAATTTCTCAACTATATGCAATCCTTTATCAATTTGAAGTAAAAAAGGCATGATGTTGCTGATAGCTGTCTGTCAGTCCTAGCCGAGACCAACAAACGGTATCATTGATAAGATGCTGCTTTAACCCGGCAGCCCTACTCAATTACTGCTTCCCTCATTCTAAGAACACACATTGACACTACCTTACTCAAAAAAAGACCAACCGAAAAAAGATTCAAACGGATGTTAAGCGCCTGAGAACGACACATGTGTACGAGTATGGCGACCATTCCGCTTTAACTTGCTGCTTTCTCAAGGCTTTGCCCCACTCATATAATATTTCTGGGAGTTCTCAAGAGGGCAGAATTTGAGTCCCTACCATACGGAGTTCCATGTCGCTTATTCTTGGTCTAAGATTCCGACAATCAAATTAATACTTAAAGGTAGCACCGCGTCATATTTTTATACACACAAAATAAACAGAGTCAAGTATACCCTAATTTTCAGCTTATATTAGAATTGCATGAATTCTAGTCAGTGACATCTAATGATCAAACTTGTCGACAGCTTAACAGTTGATGAATCAATTATTTCCAGACGTTTATATGGGATGGGGAAGATCCAAATAGGAAAATGGCTGCCATACAATTGAGTGAAAATTCGATTTCAAACCGCTTCAACATAGCATTGCCATTGTTTGCTAGGCAAAAAAAGAAGAGTCTTTCTGTATTTTCTGTATTCTGAAGACGTAAAATTTCGTGCAAAAAACTTCTGAAGTTCAGGTTTAGGTCACAACAAAGCGTCTCTGAACCGTTCTCAATATCCAAACACACATTTTTTTAAAAAAACGTTTCTTTTAGGTGTGGATAATTTACAGGGAAGTTATAACACAAACCGAACTCTAACAACTAAATAAATAATTCAGTGTCTCTCCCTGCAAAGATGTTTGTTTGCCATACAAATGAACCGAGGACGTAGACTTGGAAAAAAACTTATAAGAAAATGTGTAGTAAACCCAAACAGAAAAAAAAATTACTTTTTTTATTTTAAGAATTAAAAATAAAATAAATAAAATTAATAAATAATAAATTAAAAAATTAAATAAACGGTAAATCTCAACAATCCGCATTAAAACCCCGACTCGTTGAACATACCAAATTGTTTGTCGGGATGAATATTAATGCCGCGAATACGAGTACACTGTATTGATAATGCGTTACGAATGCGTTACTTGTTACGACTGATGACGATGGTGGTGTTGTTATCATTGTTGTCCATGTTGTTGTTAGTGTTGTTGCTAACTGCTTTGCATGCAAAACCATAAGGAAAACAAATTCAAATCGAATAACTTGGAATGAATTAAAGGCCCAACAGGTAAGCGCTGAGAGTAAGAGAGAAAGAAGTTGATTGAGAAAGAGAGCGAAAGATAGCGAAAGTGGGCGGGCGCAGAGAAGTGATATCTTTGCTCTTAAAAGCGAACCAGGGCGAAACAATTTGATTGGTACCAAAATTATAAATTATGGAGTCAGTTAGACTAATATTTGTATCATTGCATATTTTCGTATATGTTTGTGTATGTTTTTTCTTTCTTATTTTTATCTGTGGGTTTGCGTTTTTGTGTGCGCTTGCAAAGCTGTGCAGCTCTTCAAGGCATACGAGTCTTTTGGGGAAAAAGAGAAGTCGATCAGTGCTCCCTTTCGGTGTTGAGTTTAAGACCGGCCCTGTGGCTATATGTGTGTATTTGTTTCTTGCAATTTTATGCTCTGTTGCTGCTGTTGTGGCGTCAAACGGACAAACAAACAAAAAAAAAAACAACAATTAACAACAACAAATTAACATATCAAATCATTAGTGGAAAAAAGAATGCGAGTATCTATTTGCACCACCGTGTTTCGGACCAATTACATTGCATCGTATTGCATTGAATTGAATTGCATTACTTCGGCGTGTGTACCACAAACAAGTCTTTGTTCAAAAGCCTGTTATGATTCTTCTCTGCCTATCTCGCTCCCTCTGTCCGAACTTTTTTACTCTCTACTTGACCTATTGGCAGTATAGGCTCTTCCTACTTCAAACACTACAACTAGCCTGTGCGCTTGGCTCACTCGGTCAATGCACTTGAAGCATTCGCACTTTCGCCATTTTGGTTTTTACCTAGCAGCAATTGCATTTAATCAACTAAATCCTCCCCTTCTAACCACGCAGACATGGTATTCTCTTTTAGTCCAAAACATCTTGTGTTTGCAATAATGTTAATCTTTAGCAAATATAGCGACAAATTTAACAGTTTGAAAAAGACCGACTCTGTCAGGTCCGGTAAAAACTTCACCAATTGAGGATCACGTTGGACCGATTATTTTTCATATAATAAAGCCACTTTTTTCATCAAATATTTTCCATTTTCATTCCATTATTGATAGCCTCTGGCAAACTTTCAGATAAAATCAAATTGCCGTCTTTGTAGAAAGTCAGGAGTTTCTGAAAAAAAAAACCGTTTTGTAGTTGTCTAGGGAATTAATTTTGACTCTACCAAAATAATTCTGATAATCAATTAGTGCTAGGTCCAGACTGTATGTAGGGTGCATTAAAACTTTACAAATTGATATACGAGATATGTACGAATATGTTTCTGCCAAATTGTATGGTACCCAAACATCAAGTTCTATTGCATAGGCAGCCTTATTTAAATGGTCGAAAACTTTCGTGTGGTGGATGCCAAGATCCTTAACTATGTCACAAGAACTTATACCGGCCATTCTCTATTTTCTTTCAAACTTTCGTCGAGTTTAGTCGCACAAGCGGAAAACTCTAATACGAAATAAATAAAAATTTAAAAAAAAAAAACAAATATACGAGTGGAACAATACTAATAAGCTAACCCAACGCTCCTCAGTAGGAACGTATTTCACTATCCTCTTCCACACAGAAGAACCAAGCCCGCTATGCTCTCTGCAAACCAACAAAGAGCACGTTCTTGCTCTTCGGCAATCCTGGAAACCAACACTAGAAACAATAACACCCCGTAGAGTGTGTAATATGCATCATCTATGATGATGCTCTCTGCACTCCCACTCACAACAATATCAACAACCGCCACAACAACGGTTGCATCAACAGCAACAACAACTACGCCTTCAACTGCATTATTGGTCACCGAATTGACTTTGGCATATCCTAGAGAAAAGATGCAGCACACATATCCACCACAAACGGTAATTCTAACTGTAAACCTCTTACAGTTAAACCACAAGCAAGCTCAGCTTCTCACCTTAACCCATTCGGTAACAAAATAACTGCAACTTCTCTCCTGCATAAAGAGGAGATCGCAAAACCAAAAATATCGGCAGAACAGACTTGAATTGATCACAACATACATCCCAAAAAATAAACAGCTCTTCCGCTCCAACCCACGGCAACGAACTCAACGACACGCAAGGAAATATATTTGAGTTCTAATCGAAAACAATGATCACATAGATAAAGAATTGGCCTCAACAGTCAAGCAAGCTAAGCCTCCCCGATTTAGATTCGTGAGCGCAGTTCAAAAAATCTTGTCTCTCAGCTAGCGCAACTCATCGGCAACTAAACTGCAAATCTACACTGAGAATAATTAGAGGTTAGCTTCGAAATTCCTCAGCGATGCAACAAAACCTTCTACACATATAAACGTAAGAGCAGCAAAGGAGAATTGGGGTCATAAAAGGAATAGAAGCTGGTGTTGATCCCAAGGAAATTAAAAGTGCCCTTGAGGAAAAAGGGTTCCCAACCAAGGTTGTAATGAACGTCTCGAATAGAAGAAAATCCCGCAACCCATGTTCAAGGACGAGCTCTCTCCTGAAAACCTGCGAAGGGAAATCAGATCCACCCAATATACAACCTAAAATACCTGCTCCATAGCAAAATCACCGTAGAGGAACCTAATAAGCGCACAGACCATGTGCAGTTCACAAACTGCTGGGAATTTGGCCATACCAAATCGTACTGTACACTATTCTCTGTCTGTATATCTTGTGTAAACAAAATAGACGCTACACCACAAAAACGCTGTAACTGCGAACGTAATTAACTCCCACAGCATTGTACACCACA
Source organism: Cacoxenus indagator (assembly GCA_035041755.1). Taxonomy (NCBI): domain Eukaryota; kingdom Metazoa; phylum Arthropoda; class Insecta; order Diptera; family Drosophilidae; genus Cacoxenus; species Cacoxenus indagator. The sequence goes on along the minus strand of JAWNKX010000246.1, from coordinate 244,394 downwards.
TAGCTCTCATGAAAAAATTATTGCTAGTTTTATACAATATATGTATCAAACCACGACAATCCACCCTGTTGGAAAACATTCGGCGGAAGGGGTATACTCGTCAGAAGTCGCTGAAGTTTCAAAACTGTTAAAAAAAAGCATTTAAGAAATGCTCTCAAGACCTTTCACTAATAAATTCACCAACTGACATCTACTTCCTTTCTTACTAGCAGCATACTTCAAACTAATTGAAATGAGTTAGGAGTGGTAATTCACAATGAGTTAATCCTAAAGAAGGCACGACATCATCACCCCAAGGATTATCACTGAGCTACCAAAGTACGCTATATCATTCCTTGCAATGGTTTTCAACGCAATACTAAGATTTAATTAATTTCCAGCTGTCAGCAATAATAATGTTCCCGAAAGTATGTAAAGACACAACGGTGGTGTCCTCATACCGGCCCATAATTTTTCTCTTGAAATGTTAAAGCAATTTAAAATTTTTTTATTATTAGGTCTACAAATAAGTATAGAGGATTTTTAGTGACTTTAAAGCTTTATTCTGAGGAACTGGTACAATGCATTTTAATCATAATACCATACATCGTTAGCTACGACTTTTTCCCATCTTTTAGGCATTACGCGTTGGAAACATTCCTCGCTTTTTGAAGCTATCCAAAACTCGACCCATTTTGCCGTCTTTGAAAGAGTCGAAAGAATTATCGACCGGAACAAGTGGTAGTTGAACGGAACAATATCTGGTGAATACGGCGGGTTGGGTAGGACATCCCATTGAAGTGCCTCCAAAGTTTCCTTAACGACTTTTCCAGCTTGTGGTCGACCGTTGTCGTGAATCACTTTGTCGTGCCTTTTTGTATATTGGGGGCGTTTGAGCTTCAATGTTCAGGTCAATTGTTGCTGGTAACGATCCCCAGTGATGGTTTCGTTAGGCTGGATCAGCTCATAATAGATCACTCCGAGCTGGTCCCACCAGATGCACAGCATTGCATTCTTGCCATGAATATTCGGTTTGGCCGTTGAAGTTGATGCATTACCGGGGTTACCCCATGATTTTTTGCGCCTTGGGTTGTCGTCCCCCATCACAATTCAACGCAATAACTCCATCCGAACATGCCTTCGAACAGTTATTCTCACGCGAAAAAAATACGTTCGACGGCTCATGGCTTGAGTTCATATGGAAACCAATTGCCTAGTTTTTGCACCATACCCATAATACGGTCGGAACCAAGGTTTCAGCGAGCTCCTTTTCTTGAATCTTGGTCCAATAATGCCTGCAACTCAACGTCTTCAAACTTAACTGGCCGCCCTTTGCGTTCTTTGTCGCTGGTGTCAAAATCGCCACTTTTAAAACGTCGGAACCAGTACTAACATATTTTTATTGATGGGGTATTTTCCCCATATGCTTCACACAGCAATCGATGAACATCAGTTGCACTTTCCTTCAAATGAAAACAAAAATCGGCTCTTCCCGCAACTCGCGTTTTGTTAGAGCACAAAGAAATGTCGGTGTTAACACTTCAGGAAATTGACACGTATGGATTTTTGGCGGGAGAGCATGACACCTTGACATGAATGGAGTGGTCAGATCGTCCGATGCGATTTAACCTTAGTTATGACAACTTTTGTAAATCCCTCAAAACTTATTTGTACACCTAATAATAAGCTCACACCACAGATAAATGCAAACATCATCAATTCAGATTTAGATCAAAACACAGAACAATCGACCAAGTGAACCGTGTCACTGCATTTGTATACCGGTAAAACTGATAGGCTATATTCGTTGACGTTGCTTAAGCATTCGACCTAGTATGGCATGACATTCTGATTCACAAAATATTAAGCCTGATTCCACAGAACTGACACAAATTGCTAGAATCATACCTGACCAAAAGGCTATACGTGGTGAGATACCAAAATTGTACCTCAAACAAGTATGACATATGTCAATGCTGCTTTCAAAAGGCACTGTTCTCGGTCCACTCTTATTTACCGCAGTCGCTCACGCGACTCGCGTCAAAGAGCTATGCGATCAGATGCAACTTGTATCGGACTGGCTGGACAAATGACGTACTGATATCAACGGCAAACTAATGAAGCAATATTGAGATTTTCATGTTTTCATATCTTCTATCTATAAAGATAGAAGAAGATAGATAGAATCTTCCTTTTGGAAGATCTTCCAAAAGGAATGATACAATTTACAGATTAAAAAAAAACATAAATTATTCAGTGAGAAACATAATTTTTTTTTCAAAGGTTACATTATGCCAAATGGAAAATAATACCATTCAAATGACCACCACGACTTCTCCGTACGTACTGCATTCTAAATAATTACAAGCTGAGCTTCTTCTCAGTGAAGAACCTCAGTGTGTTTGCTGTTTGTAAAAAGAAAATGAGAAGTGTGAATCCATTTTGATTAGATTTGTTGTGTGTGCTTGAGTGGGTCCCTAGATGGTTTGGATACAAGTTTGGATCCGGTAGGTAGCATAAACGCGAGATACATGCAGTTTTTACCTCTTTAGCTCAAAAAATACCCAACCGATTTCAATGAATTATGTTTTATTTTGCGAACCGATTTTAAGGGTTTTTTTAAAGCGTAACCTGTGCGTTTCTAATCAAAGTGACAATTTATTTTTATTTTGTTTATTGTCAATTGAAAGTGAAGCGATGATGGAAAAATAAAAACAAGGGTCGTCTAGTAATTTATAATTTTAGCTGTGTCTTTTTCAATTCAATGACAAAAATCTTTTCGCTTGGTTATCTAAGAGTATAACGCCGGTAGCAACAGAAACCTTGAACTGGCAATCAGCAAAGTCTGGTGAGAAAGCAAGGTTTTGATGCAATCGTAATTGTTGTTGCCTTTGTTTTTGTCTTTGTCGTGAACACTTTCTAAGCGCGTTAACGACAGCGCTTAAATGAAAAGTTTAAGTTTTTTTTTTGTTTCTTAGTTAATGAGCGCGGAGGAATACCACGACGTAGAAATGAAAGCACTCCAAGAGATAGGTACTAAATGAAGCGAAGCCAGTCTCAACGACTTAAGATACCTACGCATGAGTGTCAGTAAGGAAGAGAGTAAAAATGTATAAGTGCTCTTGTCAGAAAAAAACTGCATCGACCTTTCACTCGTGAATTAAAATAAGCAGCATAATGAGCATGAGAAGAAGCAAGAATAATAAGAAACTTTTTGTTGTTTGTAAGGTTTGAACTAATCGACGGACAAACAACGAATGATAGAAGACCTTGGCAATGGCGATGGCTACTTACTTGATATCCTTTATTGCGAAGGTAGCGGGTGAAAAGAATAAAAGAAAAAGTGAATTGCATTTTTTTATCGTTGCTATTGTTGTTGTTTGTATTTTTTGTGCTCGGCTACTCTCGTTCTCTAACACAGTATTTTGTTTTAAAAAAGTAACGCATTGTGGTTTCGTGTCTTCCTCTAAATACTACATATTGGCACACACATCGAATACTTCCACGCACACTCACAGGCGTTACTATAGTCTTTGATGATGTAATTTGATAATAGACAACTACCAATAAACAAGAAAAACCATATATTTTTGCGCCTCTGCTTTGTTTTACTTTCTTTAGCGTCTTTAATTCGTTTGATTTTCACGTAATTTAACCTCAATCTCACCACACCAACAGACCTACTTGAATGCCATTCATAGCGACGCCGGGGATCTACAAAAAGTGCTACTCGTCGCCTCTGAGCAACGAAAACAACATCAACAGCAACAATTGCTACCGTTGGGAGCCCGGGTGATCGTGAGCGCAACGAAATCTTTTAAAACTATCGATTCGGAGGACGCACAAAAACGTTGTCTCGCTCAGCCGGACGGTACTTTGGTTACCGAAGACAAAAAGACAACCGAGCACGAAGTCATAGTCGATGAGGAATTGCCCAAACAGGAGGACCGTTCCACCGGAAGCCAAGAACGTATAGCAACAACGGTGAGTATCGTCAAATTAGACGAGATAGGAGAGAGCGCGACTGGTGTACTCATCATTTAATGGTCCTTGCAGGAGGCGACACAACGTTGCTACAAGCAACGCGACGAACAGCATGTCAATCTGCTAGCAGACGGCAAAGTGGTCGATACCGAAATGCGTTACGCAGCTGAGACGATGCAAATGGAAAAGGATGGATCGCTCGAACGTCCAGGTGATTGGGATAGTTTATCGGATCGTATGCGAAAATTACGACGACCAACGCAGCAACAACAGAAGGCGATGCAACTGCAGCAACAAAAGGGTTGGTAGTAAGCCACTATAGAAAAAATCAACCTATCTAATTTATAATAATCTATTCTTTACGACAAATGGTTCTTTAAACAAAACCCTTAAGGAGTTGCACTATTGGCGGATCGGAAGGATGCGCTGACCAAGCGACCATTGGACTTTGATCGCGAGGAGGAGACACGCAAAGGCGAGACTATGAAATGGTTGGAGTCGCATTTTGGCAGCGAGTCAACGGCCTCGAACGACTCACGTGACGATGACACCGAAGTTGAACCAACGAAGAAGACCTTTTTCAATGTAACCATCAAATCGAATCAATCGCATAATCAGCCATTGGCTACGTCAACTCGCGCAAGCGCTACAGCAGGTGCTGGTATAGCAAGCAGTAACTATGAGCGTAGGTATCCCGATATTAAGGTACTCTCGGAGCCGCAGCCTGGGAAAAGCAGCTCGAAGTATTATAAGGGTATTTCGAATTGGTCGCAGCGCAAGGAAATGCCGCTAGCCAATCACTTCTCATCGAAGGCTTTTCGTGACGATCTGCAGGAGACAATCAAACGTAACAGCCTCAAGAAAAGTGCAGTTGTAGGCGCAGTTGGTGCCAATATAGGTGGCACCGCACTTAGTCCAGTGAATGAGGTCTATGTCAGCCGCGAGGCCATTCTGCATCAGAAGCGTCAGAGTTTGTCATCGCAGTTTTTAGCAAAATCCTCGCGTGGTTCACGTGATGAATTGAACGATTTAGATACTATACCCGCGCGGAGAGATGTGCAACGCAACATTGCCGGCTCACGTACAGATCTGCGCTGTGGTAACAATGGAGGCGGTAGCATAAACAAAAAGGAAGATAACAAACGTCTGATGTATGGTAGAATTTCAAGTAGCAGCAACAACATCTTACTAAATGGCAGCCATAAGGACCTCAGTGATGTGCAGCCATCGAGCGAAGGCGTCGGATTCAGTGGTACACGCAAGCAAGACATTCACGATGGCCGCTCAAAGAGCTATGATCGAGAACTGGATGCCGATTACAACTTTGAGCTCTCGCGCAATGATGCAATTACAATAAACACTTTGAAGCCTAAGACAAAAGTGAACTCGCAAACACCGGGGGACGCACGGCTCGATAAGCTCTGCAGCAGCAACACGCTGGGACGGCCCACAGTCCCGCAACGCAGACGCGATATAGAAAAAAAATTGCTCTTACAGAATAGCAAATCAACGCCAACGAAGTCGCCACTTGAAACTCAACAGCAACGCCACCATCCCCTTATTCATGCACATCAGCATGATTCGTTGATCGAACCACCGCCGGACTACTCACCGCCACCACGCAGTCGCTCATCGTCACCGCAAGTGGATTACCTCAATTTCTCAAGGGCGAATATAAACACAATTGGCGATAGCCTACAGAGCCACACAACTGGGATTGGCACCGATAGGGGTAGATACGCCTCGAACAATGTTAGTACCACACTAACACGCAAGCAAAATCAACGCACTCGCTTCGCACCGGCAACACCTACAAACTATCCCATAAACGGTGATGGTGGTAGCCATAACAATCAGACGCCAATGCGACCGAGCATGTCAACACAGACAACCCAAACGGCGTCCTCGACAATTTCGGCATCGACCACAACTGCTTCGCACAAACCGAACAAAGTCGGACAAGTGATTGGTAACTCGTTGAGGAAGCTAGTCAGCAAGATTCGATCTGCGAGTGCAGAGCGGAAATTTCGCATGAAGTCGAGTAGCAAGTCACGTGAGCCTTCGCCTACGCAATACGTACAGCAGGGCGACAAGCATTTGCCATCGAATGCATCGACGACCACCTATCAGCAATACAATGTTATCGATGGTCACATAGGGGGTGGTAGCGTTGGTCACCACGGCGGCAGCAATGAATCGGATCGAGAGAGCATCAAACATGAGCCGCTGATCCGTTCGAACAAAACAGAGTCAAGCATCTATAGCAATCCGACAATCGTGGATCGTAAGATTCACAAGGCTATAAAAGGTGCCGAGTCAGCGGATCCTTACGATAATGAACGAGACGTAGACCCATTAAACAGCCCGCGTCAACGCTATTACCTCGGCGAAGATCCGTACTCGAGTAGTTTGTACGGCAAGGAGAATATTTACGATCCAAATGTGATTGGTAGCAGCCAACGTGCACGAAACGAAAACGTAGGCTATGATCAGCGCAATGTCCCTGAGCTGCACAATCCACAAAAATCGGGTATGGAAAACGTCGAGTATTACAATACCAGGTAAGTGCCAAGTGGGGCGAATTGAAGGTAACGCTCATCTAACACTAATGGGATTAATCCATAGAACAATATCAACTCATACACTGGGCCGCTATCAGAAAAGTGGTCATCGTTTCTCCGGCTCAACTCCGAATTTGAATCAAGAGTATCGCTCGGCACAGACATTGCCCCGTAAACTACACAAACACAACCAATACAAGCCTCAGATGACGCATTATCCACAGCTGCAGCAAACACAAACGCGGAATACACCACGGGGCACCAGCCACCATACATTGGGCCATCTCGAAAAACGCAACATGCCACACATATTGCAGTCCACACTCTCTCAGCAGCAGCAATATGCAGCACCAGGTCCGACAAAGCCTGCACGCACCTATGCCAAAGTACTTAACCGCAGCAAGAGTTTCAATGTGCATGGCATGAACGGTAGCAACGATCCTAGTCCTATCTACATCGAAAAACTCACCAAGAATAACTACAACAACATCAGCAGCAGCAATTTGCATGCCAGTCAAGCATACAAATCGAATCCACATCTATCTTCGTCGAGTAAAGACAACTCTTTGCAAATCGGGTTAAAAAGTCCGTCGATCGTCAATCTAATCAGTCGCAGTCAAAAGGATCTCACGAAAATCGGCGTCAACGAAAACACATTTGAGGACGAGTACCATCAAACGCGGCAATTCAGTGGTGGCAGCAGTGCAACGGTTAATATTCGCGATGTCTACCAACAGCAACCGAGTGAGCACAAAACAAGCGGACAACTAAGTCGTGGGGCTAAGCGAGAGGATAAGAAACAATTAGTTATGCGCGGTCTGCATCACCAGGCACCCGATTTGTATAGAACACTCCACGGCGACGTTGGTGGTGGTATTGGCGATGACATCTATGAAAGCGGCAATGGTAATAATAAACCGCACACCAAGAGTCAATTACAACCGAAGTATTCACTCGACCCCCGCTCATCGATAGACGTTAACAAGGGCACTGCCAGCATCAAAAGGCGTGTCAGTAACAACAATGACGATTACATGAATGGCGCCTACAACTATGGTAAGAATAACGAATTGCTCAGTCAAATTCGGCGTGTCATCATGTACAAGGACGACCAACTGCGACATGGCTCCGGGTCGACAATAATCGAAGTGCGTAACATCGACAACCGAAAATAAGCACCGCTGTGGAGTCCAGCAACGCCAATCCCCCGGCTTAATTTCATTTGACTAGCAGCAAATACAAATCGAAAGCCATATCAAAATTGCCACAGCCGATCCTCTGCAGTTGCTAAACAGGGCGCCCTCTTGAAATATGTAACACAACATAATGCAGTCGAACATTCCCCCAGATAACACAACAACAGCGTTTGGTAAGAGCTGGAATTCTGAACGGTTTTCTTTTCTTTTTTTACGTGCATCTAAAAAAGTATTCTAAGCGTATGGTAATATTATCCACATATATTTTTTACTACCTTTTTACTTAATAATTTATTACTAATATTGTTAATTAATAATAAGAAAATTCCCTTTTGGCTCAATTCGGGTCAAAAACGTTCGAGTAAGTGCAGCGAATAAGTATTCAGCTCTTCAGAATAGAAATAACACGCGTTTCGACGAGGTCGTTTTCAAGCGCGCTATGCCTTCTAATTAAATGCGTACAACCTCCAAAACATGGGCCACTTTTTTAATTTTATAATTAGAAAAAAAAAAGTTTTACTCAGAAAACAAATTCAGTAAACATACCCAAAATATTTGGGATAACCAAACCCCTGTACACAAGTATTCGGAATACCCCCTGATTTGGGTGTTATCTCTTAATTTACTCTTTGCATCCTTGGTCTTAAAAATACATTTAGACCGAGTGTTCGGTTATGCCGTTGAAACGCCAAAAAAAGTTGTCAGGCTTTGGTTTTTGCTTCAGGAGAATGAATGTAGTGAACTTTTGTAGGAAGTTCCGGCTTAAGTTTTTCTTAAGTGCCAAATACACTATTCACACAGTTGATCAAATGTGTGACGTTTTAATGTGATGCGTGCCCACACACCTTTCAAAACCATTTCGTCAAATCTGGATTTTTTAGTACGGTTTTAAAATGCAATGAATTCACATATGGATTTTTGTACGGCGGCAATATTGCGATATTTTATAACATTCCACACAATTTCCCGCAATTTTCCACAATTTTCTTTGTCACTTTCACTCTCTGCGCATCGAAATGTATTTTGAACCCAAGCCACATTTTCCGCGCCTAAATCACATACGACGGTTCAGAACGAAAAAAATGAAAACCACATCGAGGAAAAAGAAGCGATGTGACGAAAATCAAAACTTTTTAATTTTCTTCACACATTTGGTCAAGCGGTCAAATCGCCAAATATACCCGTCGATATTCCGTCGCATCACGCATTTGATCAAATATGTGAAGGTGTATTTAGCCCTTTAAGCATTATAAAGGTGAATGTGAATCTCCATGCCATGCGCTTTTGCGGCAATGAGTTTTAGCGTTAAACGTACGTTCATACGTTCTAAGCGGTGCTCAAGCTGCGAACTCAACATGCGTTTTTGTGCGGCAGCTCATGCATTTTGTAAACAAAAAACAGCTGTTCCCCAATTGAATTTGAATTTGAACTGTGATTTTATAATAAAAATTTATATTTTTTGACTTCTTCAATTAATTGTTCCATTTTTTAAATTTTATGTTTTAAAATCGCAATTAAAATTTATTTTTTTAAAACACAAACTAAATGTACAACTGAACAGCTGTGTTTTTTTTTCGCCTTTGATAATGAAGGAATTCACCACGAAGAGTGAAAGGCTTGTGGTTCACACATTTTGAGCAGAGCGAAAGTTAAGCATTACTACCTTTACGTTCACGAATAATTTTTTTTCGTGAGCGTAAGCTGGCTTGGCTTCGCTAAATGATCATTAACTAGTGAGCACTTCGTGAAAACGAAGGTTTCGCTGCACATCTCTGTTACCAACTCTAAAACTGAACAACTGTTTGCCGCATGAACATAGTTGAAAGTTGCTCAAATATCTGCGGCAAACGCGTTTCAATGGATTTTACTTCAAGAATGCATGTATCCAACTTTGACAACCGCCATTGCAGATTGTAAAAAATCGTTTATTCAAGAGCTGGAGATAAAACATTTTCATATCTAGTACAAATACTTTTCTTTCAATGTGGTCTGAGTAGAGTCAATAAGAAGAATACACCTAACACGAACTTATGAATGATTTTTAGCATTACAATCCTGTAACAAACATATATACAAATACACAAATAATTTATTAAAAAATTCAATGTAAAAAAAATAAAAGTGCCAAAATAAAATGCAAAAACCCGTGTTGGTCAATCGGAATCTATAGTATTAAGTGTTGAGCACAGAATTTATGTTTATTAATTGGAAAAGTGAGACTGGAAGTACAGTGCTAAAAAATGACGCCTGCTACTTCTAGAAATTTTATAGAATATTATTTGAGTGTTTGCTAGCAATTATTTCGTTTGTTCTGTACTATAAAAGTAAAGAATAAATTTAGTCGAAAAGCGGGCAATCAAAAATTAGTGTGGTAATAACAATGCCTATTAAAGAGGATGAAAGCAAGCTCACTAATGAAGTTGACAATGGAATTGTTGTAGAAGTGAGTGTGGAGGAGGTTAACTCGGAATGTGAAGTGAATAAGAAGACAACGGAATTAAATTTCAGACCCATCTCCACTGCTGACGATTTTTGTTCGATAGCTCATAATGAAAGTGGTTTCGAGTGCATCGGCAGCCCCTTAAGTCAATCCGATGACCGCACAGAAACGGCATCAGAGAACGAAGACGTTGTTCAAAATATAGGAAATATCAGGGGCGACGCAAAGTCACAACCACTACGACTACCAACATTGTCGCGTCAACTTCTAAATGCTGTGCCATTGGGTGTTGGTCGTAATGCAACGATTACTGCTTTAACGAGAAACAACAGACACAGTGCCACCAACATCATCGATAAACAAAATGCCGACGTTGAGAAGCACAATAACAATGGCGGTAGTAAGACGACATTCAGTTTTGACAAGATTAACGTTAGCAGTTCCAAATATATGCCTGATACTCCTGTGAGTCCTGGTATGAACGATCAAAACAATATAAATGGTTGCTCAAATCATAGCAATAGCGCTTATAGCCGTGGCAGTACTGATAGAGAAGATTGGGATGGCGACGACGATGAGGAGGATTCCTACGAAGAAAACGATGATGAAGAAACCGACGATGCTGATGAGGAGGAGGGGGATGACGAATGCGTATCAGAAGTTATGCGAAGCCCTCGCGTCAATTATGACGATGGTGGCAATAATACAAGTGAAATAATGGACTTTGACTTCGAAATTGAACCTGTGGAAATAAAAGTAACTGAAAAAATCTATTATATCCGTCGCATCGATGGGACCGTACACGCCGGTCAAGTGCTCGACTCACGTTGCACCGACAAGACGAATATACCGAACGAATACTATATTCACTATGTTGGCGTCAATAGGCGTTTGGACGAATGGGTGAAGAGGCATCGCATTTCTGATAACTGTGCGGATTTGGGCATAACATCACCGGGTGCCCATCAACTGGCCGATCATTCAGTTGTTCCGGATAGTCAAAATAATGATATGTCTGATCGTAAACTAACACGCAACCAAAAAAGACGACACGACGAAATTAACCATGTACAAAAAAGTATTGCCGAAATGAATCCAACGACGGCTGCCCTAGAGAAAGAGCATGAAACCATTACTAAGGTGAAGTACATTGATAAACTGCAAATTGGTCACTTTGAAATCGATACATGGTACTTTAGTCCGTTTCCTGAGGAGTACGGCAAAGTTGGTACACTATACGTTTGCGAATACTGCCTTAAATACATGAGACTACCGACCACGTACAGTCAACATATGAGCACATGCATGGTGCGCCAACCGCCAGGTAATGAAATCTATCGCGATGGCAATATGGCTGTCTTCGAAATTGACGGCAAACATCATCAATTGTATTGTCAGCTGCTGTGCCTAATGGCCAAGCTCTTCCTGGACCACAAAACGCTTTATTACGATGTAGAACCGTTCTACTTTTATGTACTGTGCGAGATTGACCGAGAAGGTGCGCACGTTGTTGGCTATTTCTCCAAGGAGAAAGATTCGCCAGATAATAACAACGTTGCCTGCATTCTCATACTGCCACCGTATCAACGTAAGGGCTACGGAAAATTGTTGATTGCCTTCAGTTACGAACTGTCGCGTCGTGAAGGCGTCATTGGCAGCCCGGAGAAACCATTATCAGATTTGGGTCGACTGAGTTATCGAAGCTATTGGGCTAACACGTTGCTCGAGATTATGAACGAATGTCGCTCAACCACACAAAGCATCAAAGAGCTTAGCGAACTGAGCGGCATCACTCAGGACGATATCATCTACACGCTGCAATCGATGAAAATGGTCAAGTACTGGAAGGGTCAACACGTAATCTGCGTTACGCCGAAGACAATCTCAGATCATCTGCTGCTGCCGCAATTTCGTCGACCGAAATTGAGCATTGACCCTTCGAAGCTGAGATGGACGCCGCACAGGCGTTATTTCCCGAAAACGAAAAAGGTTGTTTAAGTCCGATTTGTTTTGTTTATTGTACTAATATAGATATAAATATTTTTGTACTTGGAATTAAATACTTGTAATTTTATTTGAAAATACTTTATAAGCGGCCAGGAGAAAAGTTTGCAGTGTTGTTTGTTTAGTGTTGTAAGTGGTTGCGCTTTATATTGTGTGTTAATTGGTAAGGTGAAGGGTGCAGTGCTGGAAAGTCGGTAGCACTTATTCTGGAAAGATATACAAACATTCTTTCTTTTACCGCCAATTTTTTACTCAAATTTAAGATAAAACTAAAAATAAAAGGCATCAAGCTATCGCGGCACCGGAAATTGAAACAGACCATCCTCAATAACATATACAAAATGCCTATTAAGGAGTGCCAGAGGAGATGTAGTGACGACTTTGTGTCCGTGCGTACTGAAGCACCGAGCGTCATGTCGCCTACATCTAGCCGCACTTTGACTCAAAAGTCAAAGTTTGACGACAGCGACAGCAGCAGTACGACTAGCAGTTACAGCAGCAGCGGCACGCAAACATCGCAATCCAATGATGGCACAGATAGTGGGTCTGAGGAAGGTTTGGTTTCAAATTCGTCGGAAACGAAACCAAATAATAGTCGCGAAAGCGATGCAAAGGACACTCTACACGGAGAGCCCGTTGAGCTAAAGCCCCAGATACGAAGTTTATATACGCAACAGTACAGTAGCATCAGTGACGACGAGGAAGAAGTGAGTCGTGACAGCAGCAGAAGCAACAGTGATGACGACGAAAAAGTTAACCGCGACGATGGAGACGAAAAATTTGAGCACGACCACGAGGGCAGAGTTATTCAAAATACTGATTACCGCGGCGTTTGTGACTTAGGAGAGGACCAAGAAAAGTTTATTAGTGATGGCGATGGAGATACGATGAGTGGTGTTGAAAAAATGAAAGGGATAATTTTGGGAGTTGACGTGTTGCGGGATGGTACCATTGCCAAGAACGATGCCAAAGGAGCCGCGCAGATGTCGTTAGGAACAGTTGTAGAGGAGTGCTTCGAAGATGACAAAGGCGACTCTGAAAGCAAAGACAGAGAAGTCACGGCGCATTTTGAGATTACTTTGTGTTCCAGAAATGAGTCGCAGGAAAACACCGAAAATATATCTGATAGTGACGAAGACGAATCAGAAGGGGACGATGACGACGTCGAATCTGATGAAGAATCAGAAGAAGAGGGTTCAGATGATGATGATAGTTCAGAGGTTGGATCGAAAAATGGTTCGGATTACAACTACAATAACAGAGACAGTGTGTCAGATAGCAACAGCGTATTGAGCCTACATCAGCGAAGCATAGATCATCCAATTGAGCATAATGAGTTAAAATTCAGTACTGACAAAATCTTCTTTATACGACGAGCAGACGATTCAATACATCCTGGACAAATTCTTCAAGCGCGCAACCACGATGAGTACTACGTCCATTATGTTGGTCTAAATCGTCGTCTTGACGAATGGGTAAAACGGCATCGAATATCCGAAAAATTAGCCGATTTAGATGTCTTACCGAAAATGAAGAAGAAACTGGTCGTGGCCGATCCCTTGACAGTGGATGGTGAAAACAACGAGTTGTTTGACCGAAAATTGACTCGCAGTCAGAAGAGGCGACACGAGGAGGCAAATTCGTCACAGAATTTATTAGAATTAGAAACACAAACGGCAGCACTGGAAAAGGAACACGAATCACTCACCAAAGTGAAGTACATCGATAAATTGCAGATTGGCCGTTACGAAATCGACACATGGTATTATAGTCCGTTCCCTGGAGACTACCGAGAAGTACGCACCCTTTGCGTTTGCGAATTCTGCCTAAAATACATGTGCATACAGAGCACGTATGCACACCATTTAGCGGTATGTAAAGTACGTCACCCGCCGGGCAAGAAGATCTACCGCGATGGAAATGTGGCCATCTATGAAATCGATGGCAAATATCATCAATTGTATTGCCAGCTGCTGTGCCTAATGGCCAAGCTCTTTCTCGATCACAAAACACTGTACTTCGACGTAGAACCGTTCTTCTTCTACGTACTATGCGAGGTCAGCGACGACAATGCGGCGCATATTGTCGGCTACTTCTCGAAAGAAAAAATCTCACCGGACCACAACAACGTCGCCTGCATTCTTATACTGCCGCCATATCAGCGCAAGGGCTACGGCAAACTGCTAATCGCGTTTAGTTACGAGCTGTCACGTCGAGAAGGGGTCATTGGCAGTCCGGAGAAACCACTATCTGACTTGGGTCGACTAAGTTATCGCAGCTACTGGGCCAACACACTGCTTGAGATAATGAATGAGTGTCCTGAAACATCACTCAGCATAAAGGATCTTAGCGAACTGAGTGGCATAACTCAAGATGATATCATCTATACGCTGCAATCAATGAAAATGGTCAAATACTGGTTGGGGGAGCACGTTATCTGTGTCACAAGGAAAACAATTGCTGATCATCTGCAATTACCGCAATTCCGGCGACCCAAATTGACTATTCAACACTCAAAACTTGGTTGGGAACGACGTAAGCGGATTACACCAAAATAACGTGTTTCATATATTTTCTAATTTGATTTTGGTTTTTGCTCAGTGCTCTTTAACTTGTGTAATGCAAGTGCCGTTAGTTTTGGGCAAATTATTTCCTAATTTATTTCGATGCTTATAATCGTGCTAAATTCATATAAAGGCAGTCACGAAAGACTAATCTATGAAAGAAGTAAGTTACAGATTAAATATGTTTTTTTTTTTTAATATATATTTTTTTGGCAATCTGTTCTTGGAACAGTAAATAAATTGTGTGGCTGATTAAATATGTGTTTATTATTTACTTTTCATGAGTAATTTTGTACAAAAATTAAATAAAACACATGCCTGATTGATATCCACTGCTTTTAATTATGGGAATGGGAAATCGCTGACAGTTGAACTCGTCCAGATTAATGCTTACAAGAACACTAATGGATATAGCAAATCCCGATTAAGATTAATAATTCGGCTTCAGCGGTGGGCAATGTGGTCAAATTAAGCAAAACTTCACTAAAATAACCAAAATATATCTGGTCGGCAGAAAGCAGCTATAATTCGTGCTGGTTTGCAGAAAACTACAAGTACATTTAAAATTAAATCGGATTTTAATTTATGCTACGTTTATTTTATTTTATTTTTTTTAACTGTTAAATTTATTTATTGTTTACTTTGTATATAACACAAAGCCTAACAATAATTTCGAAATCTTAAACTAAATAATGCTTTATTTAAAAGTTTTTAATTTAGTATTAGTCAAATTTTTTTTCACGTTATTATTTTTTTTTTTTTAAATAAACAAATGTGTTATGCAGTTTACTGCGATAAATGTTATAATTTAATTATGAAAAAAGAAAAAAAGTTTCTTTAGTTGTGAGCTCAAGAAACTTTTCTATGTTGTGTTCCCCGTCTAGGTTTATGGGTAGGAAGGTCATTCCGAGGTAGGCGAGAGATTCGCTCATCTCTAAGAGTGAACGAGCTAATGGGTTAGGGTGTTGCGAGTTTCAGGTGAAATTTCTGTTTCAGTTGGACCAGCTGGGAACCGTATGTCCAGATTGGCTTTATTATTGTATTATATAATAGCACCTTTATATCGAGGCTTAAACCAGATATTTGGTTTAATAGCCAATGTAGGGACTTGGCTTTTAATTTTAGAGATATTTTTTGGCTTATATATGCTTCCGCCAAGTGAATCATCTGTCCAAGTGAACTCCTAAATATGTGACTTTCGTTGAATGTGGGACAGTAGTATTATTAAAAATGATAGACGGACAGTCACTCATTTTAGAGTGAATGTCACGTGCTTACATTTGTCCGGATTGACATTTATATGCCAATTGTCCAGCCAATCCTATACAAGTTGCTGGTGCATCTGCAAAGGTTGATGTCAGCAGGCCGGGGTTTGTAGTGATGTCAGCGGTGAATAAGACGTATAACAGCGGACCGAGAACACTGTCTTGTGGAACGCCAGCATTTATATGATACTCTTTTGAGGTAAAATTTTTGCATCTTACAACAAATAGCCTTTTTGTGAGATATGATTCCAGTAGTTTGTGTGAGTGCGACATGTAACACAAATTCTGGCTGCCAATAATAGACTAATATGGAAGAAAAAAATCCCATTGAAAACATGGAAAAACGCATATTTCAAACTGCGGAGGAGCTTCGCAGACCCATTGTCTAAGAATGCACTGAAACTTAAATTTCAGACTTTCAAATAGTTATAGATTTGATGCCAAGTCGCATTTTTAAGGGGAACTCTATTAATTTAATGTTAGTCACATTTTGCCATCCGTCCTTTGTTTATTTTTTCATATTTAAAATATTTTAATGGCATTTTGCAGTAGAATTTAGATTTTGTTTTTATAAAAGTTGACTCAGAGAGCCTGTTATATATATAAATTAATAAATATATTTATTGTTGAATATTTCACGAAAACATTAGTTGACTTTAATTGAATTTTGGCGAGTAGTAGCAGTAGTTCTTTATGTTTATCTTGGCAAATTTTTAATTAAAGGGAGATTTAGCTACACAACACAATCGGTTCAATTTTTGATTCTACCTCACCACTAGGTAATTGGATCTTTATCTTGGAGCACGTCATAGAGACACATGGTATAGGATTTAAAAATACATAGGGTCGTATTTCTTTTGCGGTGAGTTCACTGGTATGATCAGAATGGTCAGTTAAAAAGGAAAGGTGTCAAAATATATTAACGATATAGCGTTTCACCAGACTCCTCACTGTAATATTTAGCTGTCGTATATAAATTTTTTTTTTCCTGGAAAACCATAGTCGCTTAAGTCTGCTTACTATTTTCTAAATTTCAATTTATCTTACGGTTTCAAGTCGTTATAATAATCAAAAATAAGAAACGCTGCGAATCCAAAAATGGATTCGACAACAATTCTAAACAGGGTTGACAATTTCTGATAGTGTTGCAAAGGTTTTGGTTGGAAATTGCCATTCTTAACAGCTTCTTGTTTTGTGCCCCAAATCAATAAACAGCTGATCACGACACATAAAGGTAATTAAAAACTTAAATAAAAATTTTTTTTTAAAATAAGTTCAATTAAGTCCAAAAACACGTTTCTACACATTATAAATATATCTAAAATATCTATTTTTTCCACAAATCGCAATTTTTCTTTTTTTTACTTCTCACAATTTGTCAACGTGTGTATAACCAAAGGAATGAACAGCTGATTATGATTTGGAATCGGCAGTGTGAACACCAAAATTCGATTCAGTTATTCAGCTGCACTGTAAAAACGGCATAAATTACAAACGGAGTTTTTAAACACTAATGCACTACTTCTTTTCACACTGCCGCTGCCAATAGTATCGTTTGTTTGACATTCGTTTGTTCATCATAAGTTGGTGGATACTTTTTTACGGTTATATTATTAAATTATCACCATGGGACTTTTGTCCGACCCATCTCTGTCCCCGCGAAATAGATGGAGCCTAAACATTGCCAAGCATAGGCGCAAAGTGTCATTTATCTTTTACTTTGCTGGTTTGTTGTGGTTTGTTTGCCTGTCCCATACGGATTTCAACCATAGCACTTATTTATCTGAGAATGCTCTATCACCCGGTTAGTGTCGCTGAAGCAGCGGTCACATCCATAAACTGAGTGTGTGATTAACAATTAAATGTTTCCGTAGGACTTGTTTATCCTGAAATACGAATTGAGTCGAATCGCTTGGCTGTTACGCTGCACGACGAATTACTGCGCGAACAGCAGAAGCACCGATCAACTACACCTCACGCCTGGATTATTGCCAAAATGCAGCAGTACGGTCTCGAGACTTATACACACAATTTCACATTGAAGTATCCCTTCACTAATGGCAAGGTGTATGAGGGCATGAACATTTATGGCATATTGCGTGCGCCGCGTGTCGGTTCCACTGAGGGTATTGTATTTTCTGCTCCCTATCGACCGCCTACATCAGTGCATCCGGACATAAGTGCGAGTGTGCCAGTACTATTAACATTTGCTGAATTTGCACGACGTATGTTAAATAAAAGGAGGTTGTTATGTGGCGAATGTGTTTCTCATGATTTTATTTCCCAGGTAAAAACTACTGGGCCAAAGATATAGTATTTTTGGTAACAGAACAAGAACAATTAGGTATGCAAGCGTGGCTAGAGGCCTATCATGAGGATGACCGTGAATCGGATTCGGAAGGCGTATTGCTTTATGGCAGTTTAACCGCACGTGCGGGAGCATTGCAAGCTGCTTTGAATTTGGAAATACAAGATTTGGAAATCGGTAAGTCCAGCCCTCGACGGCATGGCCAGGACTATAATCTCCGCGCTCATTATTTTCAGATTACATTGATGTGAAGATTGAGGGATTAAATGGTAAACTGCCCAATCTGGATATGTTTAATTTGGTGCAGCGAATAACTTCGCGTGAAGGACTTACATCGGGTTATAAGCAGAATCCGCGCAAACGTCGTCGTTTAATGAAACCGTCAATGGAACGAAATCTGTACAACATGATATCCATGCTGGCCACACAGGCACCTGGTGTGCCCAACGGCAACCATGGCTTATTCTTGCGCTACCGCATTGAAGCACTTACCATCGAGGCCGTTAAACGCGTCACCAATTCGAAATCTGGTCAAAACACGGCGGCTATGCCGCTACTCAAAACCATCGAGGGCATATCACGTAGTCTCAACAATTTGCTCGAACGTTTCCATCAGAGTTTCTTCTTCTATATAATTGTGCACAACGATCGCTACATCTCGATTGGCGATTACATGCCTTGTTTAATTGCACTAGCCTCATGCCTGTTTGTGAAAGCCTTCCTTACCTGGGTCTCGCACTCTGGATGTAATTGTGATTCTCAATTTGAAGCCTGTATCGAAAGCGAGCAACATAAAGAATTAGAACATTGTCGCGATGAGTTACAGGATATACACGATGAGGTAATCGAAAAAACTTCGACATTGAACAAAGAGGACTACGAAGAAGAGCCTAAGCTGCCATACATTAATGTTATGATCTATGTCGGAGTTGTACTTTCACTGGGATATCTCTGTAATGCAGTGCCATTGCATCCGTATGTGTTGAACTCATCATTCTTCAGCTCGGCCACCACAATCATTACTACCACATTGACTGCAACATCTGTACTTGGCTTACTACTACCATATCTGCTCAATTTGCCAGATAATGGTTTGGAATTATTGCATGTAGGATTTTTGATATACCACGGTGTGATGCTCATTATAATTGGCCTATTAAATTTCGCATTGGGCTTTTTCATTGCCATTATCTCAGTACCTGTGGCCATTGTGCTTAAACCAAACGAAGATAAACTCCCATATAGGACGCTAACGCGTATCTATACGCTGCTGCTGAATCCATTGGTTATAGTGTATATGATCGTTTTCTTATACACATTCCAGCAGTTTCCTGAGTTGACATTTAAAGAGATAATTCTTCGCGCCACCACCGCCACCATGGATGCCGTTACCTTTGCCTTCATGGACTCGCTGGTGAGTTTTCATTTAAAACGCAGCAGGCGGATATCACCACACAACTTTCTGCTTCCTTTTTTTAGATCTATGGCAACTGGCTTTACATTGCAGTTACCATTGTATTCCTACCGTCATGGATGACCTGCTGGTCGTTGGCTTCAGTTCGACGTAAAAGCATCGTAGTACCGCCAAAATTAAAATCGAATTAAATATATTGTTCCTCATTCTTCACTTTGGGGTGGCCTTTTTCAGCTTTCAGTGAACCTATTAAATTCAATTAACAAATTTTGTATTACGCATGGCTGACACATCGTTTCAGATCACCTCTTTGTAATTAAATATAAGGAAATAGTAAAGCTTAATTTTAATTCTTGTTGTCTATTAACATTTAATCGGTGCAGACGTGCAGACTTATATCTCATTCTCATCAGTTTTCTTTAACCTCTTGCCACGCGAGCAGAACTTTGCATTCGCCCTTCTCACGCACCACCGTTGGAACAGGCGATGTAAGCTTTTTTGCGATAGCCCCCAGATCCCACAATCTGGGGAGAAATCGGCCCACTTTGCTTTCCGAAAGCTCCTCAACAGATGTAAAACTGGACCTATTATTTTGACCGGAGCTTGGCATTCGGTTAAAGTATAGGAATATACAACCGGGAGCCTAAGCTAAAATACGCCCTTTAAATTTGGAGCTTAAAGATAAGTAAATATTTCACCAAATTCGTAAGTATGCAGTTAACATTAATTTAATCAAAGACTAAAAACGGTAAATATCATAAAAAGAAATTAAATAGACAAAAGTTTAAATACACAAGGACTTACGATCCCTTTGAAATTTTTTCACAATAATGTACCATTGTATTTGTGTTTTGCTTTGTTGTTTATTAGTGAAAATTTGTTATTACTTGCACTATCGGCAGAGGAAAAAAAATAACTAGTTATAAAACAATTATATCAAGATATGGGAGAACTATTTATTGTGAGATTTTCCGGTGTGCAAAATGTTGTTATACAAAAAAAAAAATTATTCAGTGGAAAATATGCATTCTCAACGAGGAGAAGTTCACAAGAAACCAAGTGCCCCAAAATGTCGCTAAATCTTCGAAGGAGCGTGTTCGTCGGAAAACCGTTCAAAGAGCATTGAGGAAGAGCGGATATAGAAGTAGAGTTCCACGAAAGAAGTTTTTAAGTGATGGTCGCGCCAAAGTCTGGCGGAAACCCAAAACCGCCTTCAAAAAAGAAATCTTCCATCTGTGAGGCACGGTTCTGGTAGTGTGACGTTTTGAGAAGCAATTGCTGTAGCTGGTTTTAGGAATATGAGGATTGATCGTATAATTAATCAAAATCAATACAACAACATATAGAAACAACATCTACATCCTTCTGTAGACAGTTTGGGTCTCAAACCTCATTGGATTTTCCAACAACAACAATTTCAAGCATACTGCACTTTCTCCAAGGCAGCTATAATGCCATCCTCAATCATCAGACCTAAATTCTATTAAGCAGATTATTTACCAGCAAGGATTTTCTCAAAAAAACGGTTAGAAGTAATGGTGTCTGAAACGCAGAATTTGGTGGCATCATGCCACGTCGCTTCAAGCAGTCAGGGTAGTCTAACAGAATATTAAAATTTTATATTTTGTTGAAAATTTAATAAAATGCATTGCTTTCAGCTAAGTTTTCCATGTGTATTTAAACTTTTGTCCAGTTTTTTTCGTTATATGAGTGTTTCCGTTAGGTTTGTGATGAAACAAATGTTTTGACGTGAATATGTTTTTTTTATTTTTAGGTATACGGGGTGCATGTTCAAAAAATGATGATAA
Organism: Cacoxenus indagator; assembly: GCA_035041755.1. Classification (NCBI taxonomy): domain Eukaryota; kingdom Metazoa; phylum Arthropoda; class Insecta; order Diptera; family Drosophilidae; genus Cacoxenus; species Cacoxenus indagator. The sequence goes on along the minus strand of JAWNKX010000246.1, from coordinate 222,871 downwards.
AGTGAAGGGGTATACGGTTTGGTGTTGTAGCTACACATCTATCATCTACATCCAGAATTTAATTACACAACTCGATAGCATAAGGATTAAAGAATCCATTAGCTTAATTGAGAACTTTGTCGTATCGTTTTTTAACGATATTGTTGTTTATTTCCTTTTCTTGGCGTATGCCTTGTTTTCTTTCTTTGTTTCTCTTATATTACCAATGTCTTTATTCACTCTTTACGCGGGTGTCGTAGGGGGAAGAGCCGCGGTTTTACTTCATTTTTAACTAAATTTCAGTAGGAAATTTGCTATTTATTTTGTTTCTTTTTTATATTTCGATGCCCTTGTTTCATTTATTTTCATAAATAGATTTAAAACTATTTAAATAAATAATTTTAATTCAATACACTCTTGCCAAAGATATCCAATTTGGTGACTTCCATATCGTTTATATTTATTATTATTATTATAGCATTAGAACTACTCAATAATTATCACAACAAACATTATTCTAAAGCCACCTGTATTTTATCTCCGCTTTACTGTCACCCCTCTATACATTGTGAAAACGTAGTATTAAGAGTCCAAATTGTGTTTTACAGGTACATTTCAAGGGGAAATAAAAAAAATAAAAATAAAACAAAAAGTTAGGAACAAAGTACCCAGCGAAACATTCCAGACGATGATTATCAATGCTCATTGCGGAAATTGTTCCAAGTACTAAAGAGTTTGATTCTGATTAAAATGTACTATATGTGCATACATTTAGTGAATTTCCATTGTTTTTTATGCTTTCAATTTGTTTTGTTTATATGTATCATAAAATCATTAGACTACATAACTGAAGAACCTTGTATTTTGCAAACCAACCATTAACTTGACTTCATAATCATATAACAATCTCAAAATTTGATTTACGTAGCCATTTTGTAGAACGAATTAATACCTAAATCGAGGGCTGAATATATATGTATGTACAATATGCATATAGTGCTTATCAATACTATACGACTCGAAATAAATTTTACTTTTCTCCCTCGACAAATCTATGTTGTTTACAATCAGAGAAAAGTTTTAAAACAGAATGAGAGAATGTCAGAAATAAACAGTAGAAGAAATATGTGTTTCAACCATACGTTATAAAAACTCATTTTGTTAAAAAATAACTATAGATGGTTCTAATTGAGCTATAGCTATAATATAAACAGTTCTTTAACAATAGCTGCCTTATATCAAAATTGACCAATTAAGCTTTAGAAGCCTAAAGTTTAAGCTTGCATTTTATTACTAGTGTTCTCCTACAAATTTTTTTAATTTCAAGGCACTCCGAAGTATGCGGATGCATCATCAGGGATATCTAGTATGGTTGGAATTCTAGTCGAAGCATAGTATCACCGAGGATTGTGCAGAAAATATTTCTTTAAGTCGGTTTCGGGACGAAGACCCGATTGCCTAAGGCAACCGGTAATACCTGGCAATAGTTAAAACGATGATTGTCATACTGAAAATGGATACCCCCAGTGATTTTTATTCCACTTAAAATCGGCTACATGCGCTACATGCGTTATTGTCTCCAATTTTCGACTGCGCTTCAATTAAACTTAAGTCCGTCTATGTAGCAAAGACATGGTTAATATGCAACTTCACTTTATTTTTGTAAATTTCATTTTTTACAATTCTTATGTAATCCATACAAAAATACTGCGACTTTAATCCCAATAGCTCTTCATACAAAATAATTATAGAATGAAAATAATTCCAATTCAGAATGATTAAACACAAAATATGGTGCTTCTTGTTGATACAATTATAATGTTTTAACTGATAAAAATTGCGTAAAATGTGCACTTGAAAATTACAATTCTTTCTGAAGGGATACCAACTCAAACCTAAATGTATAGAAATTAGTAAACAGAAAATGTGAGTGAAAAATTCGATCAATTAAATCTTAAAAAAATATATATATATTTAACTACACCTAGAGTTACTCTGCGGGGCTGTATTAAATATAATATATAAGCAGTAAATTATATATATATAAATATTTATCAAATGTCAAATATATATATATATATATATATATGTGTATATATATATATGTGTATAAATCTAGGTAATTCTAATAACATGCGATCCATATGCATATGTAGTGTAAAAATATAATACGTCACATTCTAGAATGTTTTTCACGTGTTGATTTACACGTTTTCGATAGATAGCCGACTGCGACTCTCTCTCTCTCGCTCACTCGCTTGCATTTTGCCCATTCTATCTGGCGCACGATAAAAGTGCTAAACTCCAACTTCAAGTTTACTTTTGTTTTTCGAATGTAAGCGATCGCGGTATCAGTGTGAGATTCTTGAGGCATGCATGCGCCTGCTGTTCCATGAACAGTTGGTCTTTGGTTTTGCCACAAGCGACGCGCGTCCACTTTGGATCGAGTCGTGAGTGGTGGGGACTGTTTTCTTTTTTGGCTTCATCGTTTGCAACAAACAACAGATCAGATTCGCTGCACAATGTGTCTTTCATGATATCCCCCGTAAACGGAATGGTTTCATGCGAAGAGAGGAATTTGCTTGGGGTTTCGGTTTCGAAGGGATTCTTGTCGTATTTGGTGTCCGTCGGTATTATGACATTAGCGCCCCAACTGGTTATTAGTGATTTGCGTGCACGTTTTGGCAATGGTGACACAGTGGTGCTGTTGGTAGTGAAGGTTTCGTCCAAATCATTTTGTGAAGTCTCAGAGTTTTGCTCGGTATGTATGATTTCGGCCAAATCCTCAACCAAACTAGCTGGACTTGGCGGCACATATCGTTTGCCCTCTCGTTTTGCCCCGAATGCGGCGAGAGCATTTTTAAAGGGAGTCGGTGTGCGTGGACCAACCAAACCTGTGAAAAAAGCCAATAAAGTGTTTTAGTGTGGTGCGAACTAATATTATACTCAATATTAGTTGATTCTATAATACTTACTTTTATGTGGTGTTTCGATCGATGAGGTATTTTGTTCCTTTTTGATTTCCATACCCATGCGATTGTAGGTTTTGTGAACCGGTGTACTCGCACGTAGGTTCATATCGTCGAAGGTTGTCAAACATGGTGATGTGAGGAATTGGCTCGGTGAGAATGGCAATGGCTTTATGGGCGTCACAACTGGGGAATCCGGTAATTTCGGTTCGACTTTTATATTGGACAACCCATCACGGTCGATCGTCATCTTTCGCTTGGTGTATTGTTTCCGTGAATGCTTAAGTATATTTGGTGCTGGCCGTCTGATTTTGTCCGAATCCTCCGCCGCTTCTTTTTCAAGAGAGGTTGACTGCTCTGCAGTATTTTTGGGTGCATCTCTGCCGTTGCAGACGGCCGATATGCGCAACTGTAGGTTTTTGGGTAGAGGAGTACTCAGAGCGCCACCTGACTTAATCAGGGTTATAAGGCGAGTGCGCGAGTTTCTTAAATCTGGATTAACACGATCGGTGTCATATTTTCGCCGCATGGTTGAATTCCAATGGTTCTTGATGGCATTGTCGGTGCGTCCAGGCAACAGTCTAGCTATTTTTGCCCACTGATTGCCCAACTGCATGTGTGCTTGGTAGATTATTCGATCCTCTTCCTCGGTCCAAGCGGTTTTCTTAATATTCGGATTTAAATGATTGTGCCAGCGTTCACGGCATTGCTTACCAATGCGTCCGGTTAGATAACGTGCAATTAGTGTCCATTTCTTTGGCCCGAATCTTCTCACTAACTCGACGACTTTATCATCTTCTTCTCTCGTCCAAGGACCTTTAATCAATTCTGGATTAAGCACTTTAACCCAACGCTGTTGAACTTGCTGTTCAAGCCGATCTTTAAAGTACGGTCCGATAATATTCCAGCGCTCACCATACTTTTCCACGAGACTTTTAAGGAGCACATCCTCGGATTTTGACCAACGTTTACCAAAGCCACAGCTTAAATTATTGCTATTAGGCCCATATCGACGTGCGGGGTCAGCCGGTAGCAGTTTAGTCACGCCAATTTCTGATGAACCTGCCTTAGTGACGGATTCGCTATTTACACTTTTATCTTCGCCGTCACTTTCTTCGTTACCCGCTTCTTTTTTCACTACACCGGCATCTGGATTCCCGATCATACCAATCAAATTGTCAGTCTCGTGACTGCTTCTGACCTCATCATCGCCATCTTCGTCGAGATCTCCATAGTCGGAGTACTCGGATTCGGCTGAATCCCTGTCATTGCAGTCGTCACTTCCTTCAATAACAGATACCGTATCGACAAGTTCGATTAGATCCATCTCCCCATCTTCGCCGATTGGATCACTAGCCATTTTTATAAATCGACGTGTCAATGCTATGCTTTGATCGATATAAGTTGTTAGTGTGGTAATCCTCGTTGCGTTGCTTGTGTAAAGTCCGCATATGACTATTCCCCTTGCTGCCGCGGCCGCCAAGGAACGAGCGTAGCTGATGTGCGTTGGCAGCTTGATGTTTGTTACCTCAAACCAACGATTTCCAGTCAATTCGTTTAGTACAATTAAACCAGATTAAAGCGTGAGCTCTTTAAGCGTGTTAATTCCAGCGGCGTATTCGTTCGGACTCCTATGGGGTGGTCAGCAGCAGCGAACCTTGAAATTCGCACAAACTCTGATATCCGCAAAATTCACAGTTGCAATTACTCCGAGAACCACTTTCTTCCATCAAACTGGATGCAATTACATCAATGCAGTGCCTATTTCAGCTCGATTCAGTCGCTTCACTTCGCCTCGTTGACGACTTGTTTGAATTCTCTCGTACGTTTATTTTGAAATTTTTGCTTCTACGCTTGCCGTTGCTTCACCCCTTCAAATAACATTAAGGCTTACACACACACACACACACAAACACGCGCCTTCACTGACAACGCCATATAAACACAACAACTCTACTCTGAGCGTGCGGGCAGCTGTCGGCACAACGACGTCTCCAGTGAGATAGATTACGAATGACACAAGCAAGTTTGTTTGGCCTTTTTAAATTTCACAACGTCAATATGCGTTTTTTACTCTTTAAAAATCTACATCACCTCAAGTTGTTAAAACCAATCTAACTGCACCTATCGCAACATAAACGACTGAACGAAGCGGAGCTGCCACAATCGTTTATTTCTTCACCTTGTACTATTAAACGTTAGGTCAGCTCTTCTGAATTTCACAAAGAGAAAATACCAATTTGGGTAACACTGACATGTACGGATAGATGAAGGTGACGAATAAAAGGCATTTGTCATGGTAAAATTATTACACATTGTCATAGGTTACTGAATAATTAAAGTGTGCATGACATGTACAATGTTTGACGGAATATCCAAAGCGTCTTAATATTTCTTACAGCTAGAAAGTTTATCAATTCCTCTTTGACTATTGTTCGCTTATGTTTTGTTACAGTCTATCTCATCGCCTGCACAAGGTAAGTACATATGAAAGAGTGAAATATAGGTAAGTGCTCACTTTTAACAAATATTTGAAAATAACAGACGTGCGCCTTATGAAAGAAAAACGTTTGTCCAGTGTCGCTGTATGCTGTATCCATCACACGTACACAAATGTTTGATACAACAATTTGACCATGTAAAGAGCCCTTAACCACTATGCAATGAATCAGTCACAATGGTTTGTAGTACTGTTATGAGAGCGAGATAACAATAGTCGCATTTTATATTTCTTTGATTGTGATTACAACCCATCTCGTTTTGAATTCCGTTTTCAAATTATGGCAACTGTGACGTCCGAATTTTGTATTATTGATTTATTTTAATTTCCATTTCAATGGCTTAATTAACCATTTATTTACAGCACCACCACTTCATCAACTGTTCGCAGAATTTGAGAAGTTCAATGCGGTGCAGACATCATTTCTGCCACATTTGTTACATAAGGAGAGTTCCGTTGTGCTGAGTGCGCCTACGGGCAGTGGCAAAACCGTTGCTTTCGAATTTGCCATTGTACGGTTACTGCAACAAACGCAACGACAAAAGGCCGAGACGACTTTTAAGGCGGTCTATGTGGCGCCAATTAAAGCACTCTGTTCAGAGCGCCAACGCGATTGGGAGCCGCGTTTTGCACGCTTGGGTATGAGCTTTTTTATGTATACTTTTCGCAAAGTGAATAGCTTTTGAACGAACGTTAGCTTTTCCATACGCTGGATATGGAAATCCATGTTTAAAATGAACATCGAATGAAGCTAGAATCGATATGAGCTCAAATTCATATCCATATGTACATATATAACTTAAAGTTTTATAGGCATTTTGATCTTGCTTTTTTACGTATCGAACAGAAACTTTTACAAGGACCTAGACACTGTCAATGAATCACTTACAGAGAGCGCACGATGACAAGGTGCAGAATCGTCTTGAAAACTGGGCTCCCCTACTTTCTCAGTGACGGATTCCATACTAACCACAACTCCATTATAAATAATTTCTTTGTACTTTTTCGCATTGACCATACATTCTCTCATTAAAATTAACTCGGTTTTATATTTTGATATGCACCCCCTTACCATGATATAAGGCGAATGCTTTACGTTGGCAAAGAGCAGTTTTCAAAATAACGTTCACCTTTTCTACGGCGGACTATGCGGCAACCGTCGGGCCCATTGAGGTTAAATTTGGATTCATCTGAAAATATATAGTGCATGACCACTCACATTTACTCAAATTTTCCGTATCCTTTGCCCAATTCGAGGGATTTTTTTTAATTCCATCAGTTAAAAGAGGGGTTTTTGAAGGTTTTCTTGCCAATAAATCCATGTCTTTTAGTCAACGTTGAATTGTTCGATCCGAAATATCTCTTCCAAAATTTCGCTACACCTCCGATTATATTTCTGCATTATTTTTGAATCGTTCATGTAGGCTCATACTCATGAAAACACGATTTTCACCATGAGTTGTGAATTTTTTTCTGCCCGACCCTTATTTTCCATCCACTTGGCCAGTCACGAAATTTTTTCAAAAAGGACGCACTGAGGTTTCGATAAAATTAGTTTGAGTTGCTATTTTAAGAAATGATACATTTTGTTCATCCAAAACAATATTTTTTCCTTTTTCCGTTAAGTTCAATTACTTTGCTTTAGGCATACTCCTGAAACAAAATGTTTCTATGAACTATGAAGTTGAAATGACAAAAACTTAAAGAGAACACTTACGGGAATTCCTAAAAAAAAATATATTTACCATTAGAGTGACATTTAGGGAAATCCAGACTAAAGAAGTCACAAATTTAAGAAATTTCTGAGTGCGGATTTTTGTTTTTGTCGCTGGGGATATATTGGGTTGATGGAAAAGTAACTTCTAGACATGAGAATCATGTTTCAACAATTTGTTTTATATAACAAAGCAACATTATTTTATAAAATATTTTCAATTGTTGAAAACCTCTTGCCATATTTCGGGTAAAACCATAATCCCGCCTTTGTAGAAATTCTGCGGTTTCTGCTCAAAAAACTGGCGCAATACCGTTTTGCAGTCGTTTAGGGAATTCATTGTTACGCCATCAAGATAACTCTGCATGGAGCGAAATAAATGATAATCAGATGTTGCTAGGTCCGGACTATATGGTGCATTAACACTTCCCAGCCGAGTTCCTTCAATTTTTGCCGAGCCATATTGTCGTGGTGGAAGACTATGTCCTTTCTGTTGACCTATTGCGGCCCTTTTTCCTTCAGGGCTTAATTAAGTCTCGTTAGTTGTTGACAATAGAGTTCTGGATTTATCGTTTGCCCATATGGGAGAAGCTCATAATGCACAGGACCCTTGCAATCCCATCAAATTCACAGCAACACCTTTCTCGTAGATAGCGCTGGTTTTGCAATGGTAATTAAACCGTATCCGCTTTTCCGGGCTCAATGGATTGCACTTGAGAAATTCTCACTACGCTGTTCGTCAATGTCATTGATTTGCCTTGCTATGCTCGTTCGGCGACCGATATTTTGATTTCCACGCCTAATGGCAGTTTTGGCATTTTTCCCAAACCAAAATTGTGTGCACCAAATATATGATCATCACCAATTACGTATTACACTTTCGAATTAAATTAATCCTTTTATTTTTAACTTTAGACTTCTGGTTTCGGATTTGACATACATAATTTCATAAAAAAAATTATATTTCCCTTCCCGGCTTTTTCAATACTTTCGGATTAAACTTCACATAAAAATCTTTTCCATGAGACCATTCAATATTTTTTAATGGTGTTCTGCCAAACGGTGTCTGAATTTATAGGCTTCGGACAGACAAACAAACATCTAACAGACAAACTATAATCTATTTTATTCTATCAAAGTGGCAAAAAGCGTCTGTTTCCCTCTGCTGCTCGCAATTTTTAACCAATTCAGTTGGTTTTTTTTTTATGTACGGCAAAAAATAAAATCAAAAACCTAAAAAAAAGGAAAAAAGTACACTCACGCATATTCATATATTTAATTTTATTTGATTGATTGATTTTATGAATTTAGTGAAATATTTCGATTTTCAATGCGTTGGAATTCACTGTTATTTAGTTCGTGAGTTTTTTGGGATGACACTATATTTAAATATTTAACCCAAAACCATAAAACATTCTTATTATATAGGTATATCGTGTGCCCAAATCACCGGTGACACCGATTATACGGATTTTCGACGTTTAGGCGAGGCGCAACTCGTGATCACAACACCGGAGAAGTGGGACTCAATCACTCGTCATTGGCAAGATATCCGTGATTTCATGCGCCAGTTGCGTTTATTTATGATCGATGAGGTGCACTTGCTCAACGAAGACGTACGCGGACCCATTTTGGAGGTAATTGTGGCACGAATGAAGACAATTGCGCGCGAATTGCAGCCCCAATATTCAATACGATTTATTATTGCTTCGGCAACAATGCCAAATGTGCATGACCTGGCAACTTGGTTAAAAAGTGGTAGCGACGCAGAGGTTATCGAATTAGTGTAAGTTACAGCTAGCTATTTATATGTATACATTTATGTTACGAGGGTGTTCCCAGAAGTAGTCGGCCTTACATATATGGCCTTTTTAGGTTTTTTTTTCCAGTGTTGAGAATGAAGTCTTAAGAAAATTGGTAACCATATATCTAGTTTTTTTTACTGCATTACTAATGCAATATTTAAATTAATAAGTCTAAAGCCAACTCTCCACTCTTGAAGAGTCTTCGTTTTCAATCACAAAATATAGGGTGCCCAAATTCAAATGTGGACGCAGAATATGCGAAGTTGAGCATCACAGCGGTCGGTGGCTACGCCGAAAATGGTGAGAAAGGTTCATAAAACTGTAGGGAATAACCGCCGAATAAAGTTAACGCAGATAGCAGTGTTTTTGACCTTTCCAAACAGGGCAGAACATCGCATATTAGCTGACGCTTTTGATATGAAAAAGCTCTGCTGCGTTTGCTAACAATTGAAAAAAACTACGCCGTGAGGCTGTTTCAAGAGATGGAAAAAATCAATGAACTAAAGTTCGAAATGCTTCCTCGCTGGACTTAGCACTTTCTGACTATTTTCTGTTCCTAAACCTGAAGATGTGGCTTGGTGGAAAGTGATTTGGTGCCAATGAGGAGCTGGAATGTGCTGTAAAATATCGCCAGTTTTTAGTGGCCAGTTTTACCACTTAAACTTTTAAGACTTCATTCTTAACACTGGAAGAAAATTAGCTAGGAGATGGCACATTTGTTAGGAGTATGCATTCTGGGAACGCACTCGTATGTCCATATATAAAAAAATGCGCATTACTCTTAATTTTTACTACCCTTTGTACATATATTCAAGCAGTTATTCAGATACGCAGCGTCCGGTTCCATTGGAGAAACACGTCATCGGCGTTAACTCCAAACACAAAGGCTTTCGTTTCGACATGACCCTTAACTATAAATTGCCGCAGATTCTACAAAATTATGCTGAACAGCGTGCGGCCTTAGTAAGTTGTAAATAATAACAAAATATATGAGTGTGCTTAGCACTCATGAACTTCAACGTAGGAATTAAACTACAGGTAAATTGAAAAATAAAAAATTTTGTTTTCCGCTTGCCGTGGGAATTGAACTGCGATCTCTGGGACCTTGAAACTCTCTCTCTCTCTCTCAAGCGGATACTCTCGAATCGTGGCCTAAGAAGTTTCACTTAAAAAAATCCTAAAGTCAAAGTCAGTGTTAACTGTAATTTTTACATACAGTACTTTGCCAATATTTTTTTTCTTGCAATAGTTTTATAGTATTCATTTACAATATTTCACCTTCACTGACTTGTCATATGGATTAAACCAATTCTTACAATGTTTGCTAACCTTTGAATATTTGTGGGAAGCAACAAACAAGGCAAGCGATTCAATGTGTTCTAAGCCTTAGGCTGATGACAGAGTGATACTTGTATTCGGTGCTGAACTTAAAGCGACGAACCTCTGCACGTGTATTCTTATGGGAATTTCCACTCATGCGTATTTTGGAATCGTTGAATCGTGTTTTTTTATTTATTTGTATCGACTTAGTAGGTACGCAATGACCACACACTGATGTCACATGGGGCAGGCCCAGGTGGCATTAAAATTCACTCAGTCACATAAACTGGGCTCAGCTGGTCTTAATTGCTAATATCTTTGGTGATCATGCGATACCAAAGCTAATGTCTACGTACTAAATATTTGGCTACAGATAAAAACATCATCAGCCATTAAAATAATCAGCATGCAAGATTAAACTAAAGCTAATATTAAATTTAGAATTCAATACCTACAATAACATAGACTATTTAAACAAGGAGGAAAAAATTTGGTTACCAGTATAGAAAATAAGTTATGCATTAATTCAATGATGCCAACAATTTAGTTTTTATAACATAAGAAGAGGTGTGAGGAGCAGCACACGCAAAGTGGGTATTAAAAGATTTGCATAAGACATAGAATGGATCATATTGCAAATAAGAAGCTCTACAAAAGGGAAGAGTAATAGGAGAATAGTTTCTAGTTGGACGTGCTGGTACACTAAAGTTAATCATTCTAAGTAAGAAAGGTGAGTTAATACTACCATAAATGAGGTTATACATAAAAGTTACACCAATGACCGTTCTACGACTAGACAAGGTAGGGAGGTTGATCAATTTGAGACTACAAGTGCAAGTTTTTGAGAGCAAAAAGTATAAATTGCTTTTGCACCGACTCAATACGATCGATATACATCTGATATTGAGGATCCCAGACACAAGACGCATACTCCAGAATAGGTCTTACCAGTGAAGTGTATAGTACTTTGGTAGTATACGTATCATCAAATTCCTTAGACCAGCGTTTAATATAGCCAAGAAAACCTCTAGCTTTAGAGATCGAAGTGGAAATGTGGGTACCGAAATGCAATTTCGAGTCCATCAAAATACCAAGGTCGTTAAATAGGGAAATACGATCTAAACTATTTGAGTTAATGTAATAAGAATTTGAAATAAGGGCTCCGCGAAAAAAGGACATAACTTTGCATTTATTGGTATTGGGGATTAAATAGTTTTTGGAACACCAACGAGATAAAGAGTCTATGTCACTCTGAAGGAAAATCCCGTGAGAAGGGTTATTAAGGCGAAAACATAGTTTTACATCATCTGCATACATTAAAATCTGAGAGTGTTTGATGACGGTAGGTAGATCATTAATAAATATGTTGAAAAGCAAAGGCCCCAAATGACTGCCTTGGGGAACACCTGATGTTACCTTTAAAGACTTAGATATTGAAGACTTAAAAAGTACCCTTTGAGTGCGATGATCAAGGTAAGATGCCAGCCATCGGATCAATGGAGAAGGGAAACCAAAAGCTTTGAGTTTGGTTATGAGCAACGCATGCGATACAGTATCGAAAGCTTTACTGAAGTCGGTGTAGATAACATCAGTTTGGCTACCTACCGAAAAGTTGTGATTGACAATAGAAGTAAATTCCAACAGATTGGTTACCGTTGAACGGTTCTTTACAAAACCATGCTGAGATATACTCAACAATGGGCGAATATAGAACTGTAGATGATCAGTGATAATCTGCTCAAACAACTTAGGAATTGCACACAGCTTGGCAATACCTCTGTAGTTCGATATATCAGACTTACTACCCTTTTTGAATAAGGGAATTATATAGGATTCTTTTTAACCACTTGGCATAGACGAAGTAATAAGGGATAAATTAAATAAGGTACAAAGGGGAATATATAAGTTGTCAGCACAGCTTTTTAAGATACAACTAGGAATATTATCCGGACCAGGAGAAAAAGAAGATTTAACCAATTTTAGATATCGTCAAACAATACTGCCGTCAATAAACGGCAAATTGAAGTGATTAAATTCATCAATTTTATAAGGGTAAGGAGAATTATTTCTACAGGCACTATTAGAGTAGATGCCCTGGAAAAATATAGCAAAAAGGTTCGCAATCCCATCATCAGAGCTACTTGCAACTCCATCAAACTGCATACTAGTTGGAAATAACTCTGATTTGTTTTTGATTTTGATGAATTTAAAAAAATTCTTGGGATCTCGCTTAATATTTACTTTTACTTTGCGCAAATATCTACTATAGCAAGATTGATTAAAAATTTTGAATTTACTACGAGCCGCGGCATAACTCGCATAATCAGTTGCGGAACAAGAGCGTTTAAATTTTTTAAATAACCGATTTCTAATATTTTTTAGACGGACCAAATTTATACAAAACCAAGGCGGACGCTTAGAACCGTCGGTAACATGCACTTTAGGCACACATTTATTGATATAATCCAGCATAGTCGTGTTGAAAAACCGCACGGCAGTATCAATATCAGAAGAAGAACTTAATATTGACCAATCCGTGGAAGCAAGCAATGAATTGAGACGATTGAAATTAGTATGTTTAAAATTAAAAGCTTATCTTGGCTTAGCACAAGTTGAATCAGATGCAGACAGAAGTTGGTTAAGAGTTAGTGTCACCTCAAGAGTGGGGTGATAGGAATTGACAATGGAGAGGATCTCGACAGTGAGGTATTTTCATGGCAGTTAGAAACACTAGGTCTAGCATACGATGGTTGATGTTGGAAATGTGGTTTATTTGCTGGAGAGAGAGATCCAGCAATAAATCAACGAACTCGCTGCCAACAGAAGGAAGAACGATATTGGAGTCACTAAAATAAATCCAATTAATAGAGGGAAGATTAAAATCACCCAAAACAAGCAAAATATCAGCGTCATTAATGAGCTTTAATGCATTCTGGATAGCTTTCGCTTGATCCAAGTAGACTGAGTTCTGACGAAAAAGATGAAAGAACAGAGATTAAGACTCCACCACCTACACGGCCATAACGATCTTTACGAAACGTAGAGTAAGAGTTATTGAAAATTTCAGAGTTGAGAACATCAGGGCGAAGCCAAGTCTCAACGAAAACGATAATGTCAGAACTGAAAGAAAAACTTCTAAGATAAAACGAAGAAAGTTTAGAATTTAGCCCTCTAACATTTTGAAAATGTAGACTTAGTTTTTTGGAGATTTTGAAAAAGCAGAAGATGAAGCTGAAGCAGTGACTGGTAAGGTAACCTGCAAAGCCCTAGATTTTTTCCTAGGAATGGTTTTATCAGTCAGAACACATTAATATAGAGTTTACATGCGTCTCTTAAACAAATTTACGGAGAGAGAAAGCAGAAACTAATAGCTTATTGCTGACTTTCACTTTATGTGGCGTGAAAAATTATGTTGGTTTTCATAAGCTAAACAGCAAGCAAATGGACGGAGAATTTATTTAAAGAAAATAAATATACAAGAAAATCAGATATCTGTCTTCCTTTATACTTTATACCTTAACGAAATCGAGCCCATACCAGCATGGCTGCCTTGTAATTCGCGGGTATTACATTTCTCAATTCAAATTTCTCAAGTAATCGTTAATTCTCCTTTTGAGGATCTGAGTTGATTACACTACCTTCAGTAGCTTTCAACATTTTTGACAGTTCTTTATATCTTTGCATTTTGGTGTTGTATAATAATTCATATTCTTGCATTTTTTCTATTGCAAATTGAGTAGATTCCTTTGACCACACTACTTTTGCCTTTTTCGTAATTTATTTTACAAAAGATGAACGAACAAATAAAGTAACGGCGAAAAAACCGAACGAAAACAAAATAAATGTTAAAATGTTGAAAATATTGATGGTACAAAAGAAAGACCTTCTTTTCATATGATTTATGAGGTAGAAGTACTTACAAAATCCGCATTTTTCCTAATTCCATTGTAGTGGTTTTAGAAGGTCTTTCTGAGGCATTATTCAACTTCGGAAATGATCGGCTTTCTTCCGAAGTAATTACTTCTACAGTACTAACTATAGCATCTAACGAGAAGTACTTCTGCTTTGTAAATAAAAAGGAATTTGCTTTAAAAACAATTTTGTATTAATTTTATGAAATAGCAGTATTTTACTTACTTAATGCTAGTAGATTATATAAGACTTGTGTAAGTCGAATATTTTTTTGTCTGCCTCCAGTGGGATTTGAATCTCTGCAGTATCAATGCTATACATAAATTTATTTACATTATTTCGACGCTTTTTCGTTTGCGTTCGTGCGCCTTGTGTTTTTGTGCTTGAAATCTACCTTAATAGCAGTATGAATTAAGTAGAATTGTAGCAGGGTAGAAAGAATAATAGCTACCCCAAAGCATGACGGAGTCATGAAAAAATTATGAATTCTATTTTAATACTGATAGAAGGCATTTTTTTCATATTCAAAAGGGCAAGATACTGTTTTTTAGCTGAGAAAAGCAGTAGGAAATAATCATTCTTTTGGAGAAGTACTTCCTAAAGTTAATGCTGGGTTCTGATAATTTTCAGATGTGGCGGAAAACGAAATGCATTTCAAGAGCAAATACAGTGAATGATCGTTCATTGGACATCCAAAGAAACACAAGTTTCGTAGTGAAATTTCTAACTATATTCGATATATCCATTACTCTAATCAATATATAATCATATCATTGAATCATATATAATATGTCTTCTATAACTCGAACTTTGGTTAAGCATTATGGTGATTCGAGGTTTGGAAGTGTGACTGTATAAGGAATTCGCCCTGTAGATAGAAACGAACAACACCCAGTTCAAGTCTCGATTGCGCTAAATTCTTCTATTTCTTAATGCGAATCTGTGCTCTTTTTTTTATAACTAAAATCTTTATTTGCTACTCTCCCGAAGGAGAACATACAAATTTTTTTTTTTTTAACTTGAATCTTTATTTGCTACTCTCCCGAAGGAGATCATACAAATGAAATGAAGTAAAATTTACATGTGAGTTGTGGTTCAAGTTATGAGATGGAGAGGACACTTAGTCCTCAGGTGTTCTAAATGGGAGATCCATAGGGTGGAAACGCTTGAGCCTGCGAGTTTGTAGGCTATTGTCCAGTAAATTGACGGCAAGATAATTTTCGTGAGATTCCAGTCGAATGATGTGTTTTTTGCTGCAGTGCGCAATTTCTTCACTCACCGTCAAAATCTGTAGGTCGTTGTGAATGACTGAGTTACGGACATACCATTCAGCTGCTACAAGCCTTCTCAAAAACTTGGATTGAAAATTTTGAATGATTCGAATATTCGATTTTGATGCTGTTACCCATAGTTCAATTCCATACGTCCATACTAAGGTTAGTTTTATAGAGTAAGACCTTGTTCCTAATACTTAATTTAGAGCTATGCCACATGAGCCATCTCATCCTATATAGTTTGTAATTCAACTTTTTGCTTTTGAGCTTAATGTGGGGATTCCATGTTAGGCGCCTGTCAAGTGTCAATCGAAGGTATTTGGCCGAGGTGTGCGTAGGTATGATGTTCACGTTTAGCTGGACTGAGGGACAGGATGTGTGTCTGAAAGTGAAAGTGACATGAGTAGATTTATCTGTATTGACATCAACCTTTTAAGCCATGGTTCTAATCGATTTAGATGACACTGCAAAATTGATGAGGCAGCACTTGGATCGCTGTTCGATGTTAGGAGTGCTGTGTCATCAGCATATATAGCCATCATTGTACTGCCTTCGCTTGGAGTCGGAAGGTCAGAAGTGTATAATGTATAAAGGATAATCATCTTTGAAAGAATCGCCAGCAGGCTAATTGGTCGGTAGGAGCTTAGCTTGTGCTCTGGCTTCCCTGGTTTGGCTATCATGATGATCTCAGCACTTTTCCATTGCGCAGGGAAGTGACTGAGCCTCAAAATGCCATTGAAGATCGCAACAAGTAACAACAACGCTTTGATGGGCAAGGCTCGAATTGCAAGAGCATCTATTTTATCATAGCCAGGAGATTTGCTTGGTTTTAGACAAGCTTCGTGGATGTTCAGAGTGAAGTGTTCTATTGCTGATTAAATATCGGTACCAGAGTTGAGCTGAGTGTCTGAGTCAGTTGTGTGTTCAAGCCAAGAGTGATATAGATTTAGGTTGGTGTTTCTTCTAACAATTTTAACAAGTCTGGGTACAACATCAATGGGGATATCTATGTTGACTAATACGGATTAGTGATCAGAGCAGAGGTCATGAAAAGGTACAGTAGAGATTTTGTTGGGATCAATGCCTTTACTGAGAGCAATATCCAATAGATCTTGGGATCTGTTCCGGGCCTGTGGGCCCTGTGGGTTCACCTGTGGAGTGACTAGTAAGTTGCGCGGTATGCATACAATTATACAAAGCAACTCCTCTAGGATTGCAAAGTCTGGAACCCCACCAAGTGTGCTTCGCATTAAAATCACCACAAGCTATAAATCTCTGGCCCAGTCTACTAAAGACTTGCTGGAACATCGACTGCAAAACCTTGTACCTAGGAGGTGCATAAACTGCTGCTAAAGTAATGTCTCCTAGAGGGCTTGATACATTGACTACAGAAGCTTGGAACCAGTCAAGACTGATCGAAGCTTGTCCAGAAAATGTTAAAGTTGATTTGATTAGAATTGCTGCACCACAACGAGCTCTACCACTTGGATGGTTTGAAGTGCTAAGATCGTACCCCTGTATTTTAAAGTAGGATAAGAAATTTAGATGGGATTCAGAAACAAGTAGAACGTCAACATTATTAGTTTTGAGAAAGTGTTCAACAATTGGCCTATACTTGCATAGGCCATTAGCATGTAGTCATCCTGAGATTTACTTGCATTATTTAGACAAGACGTTGGAGATCACCTGGCTGAACTGGGCAGTAAGCGTGTTTACCATTTCTTGAATCATCAGCTCTACACGTTTCAGGATTCTGTCTTCACTGAAGATGGAGTCACTATTCGTTGCATTACTAGCCGTATTTGGGTTCTCAAGAGGAATCTCTGGCTGGGAAGTAACGTTACCCCTAGTTACGCTAGCATACATGGAGCGGCTGCTGGAGTGCCAGACCGAGTTGACTTGTTGCTGTACTGAAAGTGCCGATGGGCGGTACTGAGATACTGGCTTTTTCCTCCCAGCATTAATTCTCTGAACAGTAGCCTGATATACCCTACATCCTTTATAGGAAGCCGTGTGGTTTTCATTGCAATGGACGCAGGTCTTACGGTGGTCCCTTGTTTTCATGCATTCAGTTGATTTGTGGCCTTCGCCACATTTCACACACCGGTATGGCTTGTTGCAGAAACGTTGAGTGTGCCCGAATTCTTGGCAGCGATGACATTGTACCAAGTCGTCAAATTTTCTAGGAGGCTCTATATTAACCATAGCATTACAAAGTTTCTTGACTTCGAACACTTTTTTGTTGTTTGGTGCTGGCTCAAGATCAACAAAGAATATCGACATAGGAGCTTTGGTAATGCGGGACTTTCCGTTGGCGATGTGTATCACTTCGTGACCAAGTTCGTGGAGATTCCTAATGATGTATTGAATAGAGGTGGAATAATGAAAGTTTTTAATAACCGCACGATATGCCTTTTCTTCTTTCAACTGATAGGAGTGAAATAAGACTCCCTCTTCACAGAATATCTTTACCTGTTCTCTGTAGTGATCACTGTTCTGCAGCATAATGCGTACTTGCCCGTCACGTCCAGTTTTGTAGGGATAATCATTACTACCGATGGCTTTTTTAATCAGTTCTCGCATGGTTTCAATGTCTTCCACCAAGGGAATGAAGATTGGAGGAGGTTTGAATTTTTTTGGCACCTGTTCCATGGTCCCTGAGGATTTTCTGGAGTATCCTGGGTTTCCATAGCTCCAAGAAACCCGAAGCGATTTCCACTGAGAGTGTTGTTTAACATATTCGGGCCATCTTGCCATACGACGTTACTTGACTGTTCAGCCTGAATGGGTTCGTTCTCATCGGCTGTTAATGTTTTTTGAGATAATGAAGACGAAGGCAAAGAAGCTCTAGCGAAAGGCCCCTTCTTATTTGGTAATTCGGGCGAGCGCGCCTTACTTTTGGAAGCAGATACAGTTATCCACTTATCGCGTGCCTGCCAGGAGACACTTTTTCTGACGCCAATGTTTGTGTCACACATAGTGACGTCAATGACGGCGAACGACAATAATGATAAGTTAAAAAAAAATAAAATAAAAAAGGGAATGAAAAAAACAACGCAGAAAAACAAATTTGTCAACGAGTAGACACAAAGCACAAACACGACACTGCTACGAAAATGTTGTTGTTGTACTTGTACTTCACTAAACCGATAAAAACCATGTGCGCTTGCGACTGAACTCAACGAGAGTGAGAGAAATGAAATGAAGTAAAATTGATGGTTGATGAATTGTTATTGTTATTATTATTATTATTGTTAATATTAATTATTATTATTATTAATATTAAATATTATTAATATTAATTAATAATATATTTATTAATATTAATTATTATTAATATTAATTATCATTAATATTAATTATTATTATTATTATTATTATTATTATTATTATTATTATTATTATTATTAATCATTATTACTATTATTATCATTAGTATTAATTATTATTATTATATTATTATTATTAATTATTATTATTATTATTATTATTATTATTATTATTATTATTATTATTATTATTATTATTATTATTAAATAATATTATTATTAATAATAATAATTGTTATTATTTATTATTATTGTTATTAATTATTATTATTATTGTTATTATTATTATTATTATTATTATTATTATTATTATTATTATTATTATTATTATTATTATTATTATTATTATTATTATTATTATTATTATTATTAATTATTATTGTTATTATTAATATTATTAATATTGTTATTAATATATATTATTATTATTATTAAATTTTATTATTAATTTTATTATTAATTATTATTATTATATTTAATTTCTATTATTATTTTTATTCTTGTTAATTATAAATTATTATTATTTATATTTTTAATTATTATTATTTATTATTATTATTTATTATTATTATTTATTATAATTATTTATTATTATTATTATTATCAATTATTATTATCAATTATTATTATTATTATTATTAAATAATATTAATATTATTAATAATTATGAATATTACTAAATATTAATAATATTAATTATTATTAATATTAAATATTATTAATTATAATATAATATTAATATTTATTAATATTTATTAATAAAATTAATAATAATAATAATTATTATAATTATTATTAATTATTATTATTATTATTATTAATTATTATTATTATTAACTTCTATTATTATTAAATATTAATATTGTTAATAATTATTATAAATTATTATTATTATTATTAATTAATATTATTAATTATTAATATTATTAACTATTATTATTATTAATTATTAATATTATTAATTTACATTGTTATTAATTATTATTATTATTGTTAATTATTAATTATTGTTATTATTAATTATTATTATTATTATCAATTATTATTGTTAATTATTATTATTATTGTTAATTATTATTAATATTGTTTATTATTATTATTATTATTAATATTATTATTAATATTTTCCACTCGATGGACTGAAGCAGAACTGTTATATTGCGCATGTATTTTGTTATTGTAAGAAGAAGAAAAAGAAAAAATTGTTATACTGCTTGCGTGTACAATGTATTTTGTTGTTGCAATTTCAGCTATTTAAAAAAGACTTTTTAACATGTTTAGACATAACTTTTTAACAATTAAACTATACTGTGCACATCTACACAACTATAGATATCAGTTGGTGTAATTTTCATTTTAATACCTTGTGCCTATAACAGTATTTGGTTGATTTAAAAAAATGTGTTTACGTATTTATATATAGATTTGAGATTGACCGTCAAAGGTCTAATATGTGATCAAGGCATAAGAAACCTTTCGGTGTTTATAACTGGCGCCAAAACTAACTGCCGATCATATTTGTCCAAGTAGCTACGCAAAAATGCGTGTTTTGTATGCTAGACAAGTACTAAGTGCCACCGTTGCCAATTCACTACAAGTTATATACGAGGCGAATGAATTTTCTGCAGAAAACTAAGTGAAAGCTGTAGCGACTGCAAACTTCTTAAAATTATGCAATAACGCCTTTTACACGTTAAATAATACAACATTTAAGGATAAAAATAGAAGGAGACATCCATCGCAACGCAACGCAACCATCAAGAAAAAAGATATCGACGAAATAATATAATACAATGTAAACTCTATATAGCGACACTCGATTTATCGACAAACTCATTAAAACGTCGAAATTGTTTGACTTTGGTTGGTTTACCTTGTTATCCATACAATAATACACTCTATGTATTATTGTAACACACTCTATATAACAACAAAAATACGTCACGTGTTTACCTCGGCTGCTAGACTGTCGTTTTGCTAAGAGGAGAAGCGAAAATGTACAAACTTACATAGAAGTAGACAACAGCCTGGCTACAACAGGTTCACTTACAGATGAATAAATTATGGATTCGGTAAGAAAAAATGAAGAACAACAAGGGGATGAAGAAGATGTGGCGGATGGTCCTGAGCCTCCACCAATCATTAAACAAGCACTCGTTGCAGCAAAATTATTAGAAAAATAATTTGTGTATAACCAAGTTGATCCCAATATATGAATAAAATACATGAGAAAATACAATTAAAATATTGGAGCAGCAAAAAAGTTAGACGAAGATAACTATAATCAATAAGCTTGTTATTTGTATGAATATTAATGTTGTTTGTAAATTTTATACTTTGCAAGTATAATGAATGAATGAGCTTCTCAATTAGCCGTTTGGACTCGGCGTAAAATTGTAGATCCCTTCCATTCGTCCCAAAAATTGAAAACCCACACAAAGCGAATGGTTGCGAGAAGCTAGGCCTTGGGTCCCATAGACCTGTCGCGCCAAAATATATATATATATAAGTAAATACATACATAATACAATGTACATGCAATAGTAAAGTAATATTGTAGTTTTTTCTCTCCATATAACGGCAACTCCCTATTACGCCATAAAATGTGCAGTTAAATGTCGCTATATAGAATTTACACTATTTAGAAAAATTATTTTTTGCGGATATGCTAAAGATAAATTTAGTACAATGTGTCTCACTTATTAGGAAACTAGGAAACAATACAAATCCATCAGTCAGGGAGATCCAGTATTTAACGGCCCGACTGATGGCGACAAAAATTTTAACGCATCCCCATTTGCAGAACACGAACTACGAGAACGGCGAAGGCTTCACTTTGTGTTGGAACTATTCATTTGAAGGTAACATAAGTGGTACGCCAGACTGCCCTTCGTATGCACAACATGTGTGAGGCTTAAGCTGAGGGAAACGGCAACTCTTCACAATTGTTGGAATTAGTTATTTTTGTGGGTATGGGGTAGACAGGGTTTTACAGAAAAATATAAACTTTTATTGCATCACTTGCTTGGATATATTAAAGAGGATAGCTAAGATCAGAGGATTGATTAGGCTTAAAAATTATAAGGAGGATCAACCTACGCTATTTAATCCGTATGACAAATTCTTTAGCATTACAAATAATCACATTAAAATTTTCCAAGAGGAATTTGAAGCAAAGCAGCATATAAAATTCCTGAAGCCTACTATTTTATCAAGATGTGTGCAACACACGCAAAACACACATTCGTAATGATTTGATAAAGGTAACTCATGCTTCGACCATCGAAAGAAAACGCAACATTTACTGGAAGTACTCCTCCGTAAATCCGCACGATTTGAAAGATAAAGGGTAGTTCAAGTGCTCATAACGCACTAACCAAAGAGACAAAAAACTGTTAGGAAAGTAGATTTCAGATTAGATTTTCCACGCGCTATACAAATCAAGGAACGGGCGTTAATCGTTGGTAAATATCTTGGTAAGTAAGGTCAGGTTTTTCTTGGGTTTTTTTGGTAGAAAATTTATAGTAGAAGAGAATATATTATTATAATATATAAGATTAGGAGCCTGCGTAATACTTAGTACGTAGGCGCTTTAAACAAATTGATTAAAAATACATATAGGATGTACATAAATAAAAATTACCATTTTTGCGCTACGTAATTGGAAAAATTAATGTGAATTTTAATGTGTAAAACTAATTCATTACCGGGCAAGTGTGTGATAGTTATTGAAAACCGAAATGAAATCCAAAGAGTTTACAAGATATACAGTTTACATTCCTCTCATATAACTTTTTTGGAAATTTTATCCGACGGTGGCGAGATGAGGTACCTTTACATTTCTGTTATTAACATCGAATTTACAGCAAATTAGCATTAGGTCAATGTGAAGTAACACTATCAGAGGTGTCACAGAAAACTCTTTCTCCTCAATTCCTCCCGAACAGCGATTTTAGGTGTCACAGAAAACTCTTTCGGAAGGTTTCAAAACCCCCACATTTTCACTCATAAGAACAGCTTTTTAAATAAAACCAATGGTACGAATGGATAGATTATATTTTTCAAAGTAATCTGCATCATTTTTTTTATCTTCAAAATTAATAAATAATAAAAAAACTAATTAGTTATGATAATTAATTAATAGTTATTATTTAGTTAAGTGATTAATTCATAATTAAATAATTAATTAATAATTATTAATATACAATCATAACACAATAAATTTCATTTAATTCGAAATACTATCTTTTTTTAAAGTAAACTGACTAAGTAAATAACTAAATATGATTAAAAATATATATAGTACAGTAGGGACTCCGTAATTCGGACACTCGATAATCCGGAGACAAAAGTCAATTGCATTGCAGACTCTGTAATTCGGACGCTTGCCTTTTTTGCTTCCTTCAATAATCCGGACACAAACTTTTTTCAATAGTCAATGAGAAAGGAAAGAAACAAAGAATTCCAAAAGATCCCGTTACGTAGTGTCTGTCTTGCACCTTAACGTTTATTTTCACGATGAACGGACACACATGATACATGATATTCGATCTGCTTGTGTTTTGTTCTTCAGTTCAATTTGCGTTTGAAGTGTCGCAATGGCGGGAATACGCAAAAAGAAAAACTTTTTAACTTTTTTTTCTCTGTTAGTTAAGATTTCCCCAAGTATCTACATCTGAATTCTCTAAGTACTGGACATCTGCCAAGAAAGTGGCGTATATTTACTTCCTCTTTCATATTGCATAATGTGCATAATCTCATTCTGCTCAGCTGGTGTGGACTCCCATTTAACCACAGGAGATCACTTCGCACCTTCATTATCCACGATATTGTACTTTGCGTTTGACTGTTACAATATGTCACTCCTTTCTTTAAGTCTAGATCTTTGTATACACGTCTTTCACTGCTTATTGCCTGGCTTAAATAATGTTGTACCTGTTGATGTTTTAGTGGCACTAGCAGCTCCACACATTTATTAGACCATGCCCTCTAAGTCAAATGTTGTTAAGTGCATACAAAAATTTTGCATATAATCCAGTAGTTGTGTATGGCAGAGAGCTCCTTTTGTCATTAATACTTTTGTTAGAATATGTAGCAATCTATTGCAGTTGTAGTCATATAAAGTTCTTGTTATGTATTTTATGTTTAAATTTATCGTGTATAAGTAGGCGCCTAGATTCCTGTTTCTATGGCTTACCCGCTTGACGAAGTATCTCTGTAATGTATTTACTTCATTGTTGTATGAATAACCCCACACTTGGTCTCCATAAGTTTGGATGGACCTACACGCAGCACTAAAGAGATTCCATTATGCAGTCAGTATGATATTATTTTTGCCAAGAATTCCAGATCGAGTTTATTGCAAACGGTTTAGATTTCTCATTGGTGTAGTTATTGTGTAAATTTTTAGCGTTAGATGGATGGGCATATTTTATCTGACAATATTTTAATCCTCGCCAATTGCTAGAATATCCCAGGAAATGGCACATACATATATCGTTGACAGAGCAACCCACCGTGCTGACATAGGTGTATCGGCCTTCGGTAACGCCTTTAGTTCTACCATTAAGGATCAAAAGTCCATGGTCGTCACAAAAGTTGAGCAGGTCTTTTCCACTGCCATTAACAGTTTGATCTTGTGAACACCTGCTTTCTGTTCCCGCTGTAAATAAAGTTAACACGAGGTCCGTAGTCACTTGCTTCACCTGCCCGATTCTTACGTTTAGGTACCCATTATTATGATATTGCTGTCACTACATTGGTTGGCGTGTCAAAATCATCGAATAAGGGGTGGTACTGTTGAGTATGACATTGCTCAATATGTGTCTATTAATGAAAATATGTCGGAGCCTTTAATGTAATTAAATAGGTCCTGATGTAGATACTTGTTTTAAAGTCCGTGCACATTGTTTGATGTTATCTTTAATTTGAAGTTGACTTACGCGAAGCTGATCTTGTAGCTAATTTGGTCGATTTATTGGGTGATATAGCCTTAGATGTATATGCCAAGGGAGAATTGAATGAGTAGATAGACGATGATGTTGTTGAGACTAATTATGAAAGCACAGAAGAAGACAATGAAAATGAAGTGGAAAGCGAAACACATTCAGAGGCGCTATTATCGTTTAACAAATGTATAAATTATGCTGAGCAAAATATTTTTTTCGCACTAGACTTATAGCACTTATAGCCTTGTCAGATTCTCTGAAAATCTGCACTGAACTACTTCCAGGATTTTTCTTTACAGATCAAAGTATTCTTCTAACTTCCCTTTCGTTAAAGCGTGATGGTCGACTAGGCTGTTTGAAATTCTCCAATTTTTCAAACTCTTTGAATTTATCAACGATTTTTTTTATTGTAGTATGATGTCTTTTAACAATTTTTCCAATTTCCCGAAAAGATTTCCCACTTTTTCGTAAGTAGACAATGATTTTCTTTGTTTCTAAAGAAATTTCGGTCCTTATGATGTTGTATGCCGTTTACTGACTATTTCACTGCGAATTACAAACGAGAATAAAAAAAGACAATGCATATTTTCTTTGTGTGGCCCAACTGATTACAAAACTAACTGTAAATCTAACGGAATAATGTTCCAATGTCTTCACAATGCAAGTGTTGACTCACTTTTGACGCATAAAATGTGACAAGTTTTAGTTCAACTATGCCTAAAAATGTATGCGGCAAAGCTTTTGTTGTTTTTATTCCGTTTTTTTTTTTGTTATTAAAAAAACTTTATTTTGTGCAAAGATAATTGATGAGACTTTTATTTTGTTCTGATTATCTTAAAAAGAAATAACACTTTCATAAGTGTTGACTCACTTTTGACGCTCTGTGTATATCTAGTTAGTTTTATTCATTTTTAGAAAGGTCTCAGTAGACCGGAAAATTCGGCCAACCCCTTGGCATTAATTGTCAGGATTATCGAGCCGCTACTGTATGTACATAAATAAAAAATAAATAACAAAAATAAAAATTCTTTTTCTTGCACTAGCTAAGCGGAAAAATTTAATTTGAATTTAAATGTGTAAAACTAATTTATTACCGGGCAAATGTATAAGTGATAGTTATTGAAAAACGAAATCAAAGCAGTTGCGCATCCGCGAACATAAGGAAAGCTAAGAAAATAAATTTGTCTTCGCGCACTCAACAACAAAGCATGATTGTGTATCATGATTGTATATCACAGAAGTTTTGATTTTTCTTGACTTCGACTTTCGTCAGAATCACAAGTCGAAGGTCGTTCTGCTTTCGCAGGTCGATCAAGTCGCAGTCACCTGTTTGTTGGTATTTCCTTCTGCTTCTCCGTGTACAGATAGTTTTTGAAAATGCCAAACAATACACAAACATTACCTTATTTGTATTTGTATTTATTTGTATTTTATTTATTAGGCACTATACCGGGTGCATTATGCCTTATAATGTGCTTTGCATCTATGTCATAGCTTATCGCCTAGTTTGAACAATTATTTACAACTATTACAAGCGTATACATTAATTATTTGTCAGGTTTAGGACATTTAAATTCTAAGATAAGGTCAGCGTCTTTTCCGTCTAAGGCGAGTCCTGCTCCTTTGCAGGAGCTCGCGGAAGTGAAGCCTTTTGAGGCGTTGAATGGGTGAGACTTCAGCCAGGGGTCTGGCTAAGCGGTTTGAGTGCTCTAAAATTCGGTCGTTGTATCGGCTGGTTTGTAGGGCGGTCTGGTTCTCGAGAACAGGTATGTCCAGGTCTCTGTGCAGAATTGAGTTTTTGCCGTACCAGGGACAACCAGTCATTAATCGGAGAATCTTGCTTTGCAGGACTTGCAGTTTTTTCTTCTGAGATTTTGCCGCGATTCCCCAGTGTAACCTAATGATCTTGCTGCGACAAGAGTGTACTACAGAAGAGCTGTGTTTGCTAAATGTGAATTTTTGGTCAAGGGTTAGGCACAGGTATTTTACTGTGTTGATTTCGGGGAGTATGTCGCCGCAGAGATACACAGAAGGTGGAGAGCTTCTTCTCAAGGCAAAGCAGACGTTAGTGCATTTTGAGCTATTTATTTTGATATTCCATCGTCTCCAAATGATGGAGGTGTTCTTGAATTCCGTCAGCGACCTCGTACTCACAGTGGGAGGAGTAAAAGACACCCACATCGTCAGCGTAAGAGGCTACCAACATCTTACTGATCGATATGCCCATCTCGTCAGCGTAAGGAACTGGGTGATCCGTAGAAAATAGAGAGAGGCCCTGTGCAGTTGTTCAATAGTGCTCTGGCCCGCGCGGAAACCAAACCAATGTTCTGGGACGAGTCCGCAGGACTCCACAATCAACATCAACCTGGTGGCAAGAAGTCGTTCCCAAACCTTCGAGATCGAAGGCAGGAGACTGATCGGCTGGTAGAAGCGGGATCGCTTTCTGGCTTACCAGGCGTATGGATCATTGTAATGATGGCGGGCTTCCACGCAGTGGGGAAGTGCTGTACTCTTAAAATTGCGTTGAAGATCATCGCGAGAAAGAGGATCGCGATCTCAGAAAGGTACTTCAAAGTTCTGTTACATATCCTGTCGGGACCGGGAGATTTGTTGGCCTTGAGGCTCCTTATTGAACTTTCAACTTTTGCAAAAGTGAAAGGTGGGATAGGGGGTCAATCTACTGCGGGGACGATAGTTGGGCTCCGATGTCACTTACGTCTTCCGGAGAAGCCATTTCTAGAGGTCTGAATCTCTCAGAAAGATTTACGGCGAAGGTGTTTGCCTGTTCATCATCGGAGCGACACCAGTTTCCACTGGTGTCTTTCAGTGGGGCTATCCGAATTGGCTGACGCTTAGCATTCCGTGTTGCCTTCCATAGAGAAAAAGACGCATTGTTATTAGGCTCCATGTTTGCGAGCATGTTGTCAAAGTAGCCGACACGATGAATGCTAAGAGCTTCTTTGAGCTGGGAGTCTGCCCTATGCCAGTTTGTTTTGTCGGTAACGTGTTTTGTCCGGATGTAGACTTTTGGTAGCTTCCGTTTATTTGACAAGAGTGCGCGCAGTTCTGGAGTAAGGGTCTGATCGCCGTTGTTGAACTGATGTGGCCTTGTGATGATGTAGCGGGCGTCTGAGGCAGCTTCATTGATCTTTCTAGTGAAGATTTCCAGAGCATCATCGATATATGGCCCAGAATTAAGTTTCATATCAGTATAAACAGAGTCGCTTAGGTGGCTCTTGACTTTTTTCAAATTAGTCTGGCAGTCAATAAGCCTCTCGACTGAGGGAAAATATGTTGCAGCATAATCCAGCGTAACGATCAGAGGAAGATGATTCGAGTTCAAGTCTAATTGACTTCAATGTGAAGCTTCCAATGGGGAATGTTTTGGTAAATGGCGAAGTCTAAGCAGCTTGAGTTGTTATTCTTCCGATTGGGGAACCTGGTTGGGCTGCCAGTGGCCAGAACATCCACGTTCGAGGATAAAATGAAGTCCTCTAGTTCCTTTCGTCTTTTGTTGCATAGCTGGTCGCCCCAGAGCCTATGATTGGCGTTCCAGTCACCACCAACAAGGAACTTTCTGTTACGATTGTCCACAAGAGTTGCAAAATCGTTGCTACACTAGTTAAAGCGAGGAGGGCAGTAGATGGAGCAGAACTCGATATTGTCGATAGCAGTAAAGACACTGGCTGACGCAATTTGAACTTTATTAGTGCGAACAGGCTGTGAGGGGAAGTGTTGAAGGTTGTTTTTAATTAATATGGCGGCGCCAAACTTGCCACTTGTTGCGGTCGGGTGATTTGCTGGTTAGGAGTTATATTCGTAAATTTTGGGGGCAGAAATTCCCAGCAGTCGAGTTTCGCTAAGGAGAATAATGTCAATGTTGTTGGTTTGCGAGAAGCATCAAACTTCATGAAGTTTTTTGGAGACGCTATTTGCGTTCCAGATCAGAATTTTTAAGGAATTCATTTCGAGTTACACGCGTTGAGTAAGTTAAAAATTTGGATCTGTAATTGCAGCATTTGCTTCTGTGTTTCATTGAGACTTTTAATATTCATTTAAGGTATTTACGGCTGCACATAGGAAGTTCAGAACCTGATCCCCATATGGGTTTGTCTCCAATCGGCTGGGCTGTTCGTTTAGAGATTCTCTTTGGCGCTTGTTCGTGTGTTTTTGAATTTTCTGTTGACTTTCCCTTTGGTTATACTGGTTAAGTACATTTGGGGATCCTCTTGTAATGTCAGCGTACGAGAAGGTTTCTTTAGTCGACTGTTCGTGACCGGGTGACCGTATTGGGTTTATTCGTTGTTTTCCTTTTTGATTTTAATAGAGATCAGCTTGACATAGCTTTGGTAAGCAGCGCAGTTTTTATAATTAGCTGGGTGATCAAGCCCGCAGTTTGCACATGTAGTTGTACTGGAAGATGGTGTCACCCAACCCTCTGATTTGTGTTCTTCCCCGCAGGTGACGCAGAGGGGGCACAGACGGCAGTATTTGGCTGTGTGTCCGAATTGCTGACAGCGACGACACTGGGTAATGTCTGTCTTTTTCCTGGTTCCCTCAATTAAAACTTGTTGTCCACAGAGGCGTTTTATTTCTTTGACTTTATAGTTGTTATCTGCTGTGGTAAGGTTAACAAAGAACATGTTCATTGGTTCCTTGGTGGACCGATTAGTGGGTCGGTACGTATGTACTGAATCATGCCCTTGTTTGTGAAGCTCATATTTGTTATGGCTTTCCATAGTTGATTGGTGGAGACCTTTTATGACCACTTTGTAAAGTTTTTCTTCTTTAAGTTGGTAGGTGTAGAGCCTAATTGCACCACCCACTGATGTTTTAGTTTTGACGTTATTTAGGTCGATGACTGTCTCTAGCAGGCTTAGTATGATTGGTAGATTTGTAATTCTGGGGAGAGAGATTGGTGGCGGTTTAAGAAGCCTTGGTTGTTCGACTTGAGGGAAGGAACCGGTCCTGCTAGCTGTTTGACGTAATGATATTCCCTTTAGTGCTGATTTTCGCTGTTCAGGTGCTTCGGGTTCTACATCGGAGTCCACCTCAATATCATCATCTTCTGTAGAGAGAATCTCAAACCGATTATTATATACACTAGTCTCGGTATGGGCATTACCGTTGTTGTCAAGTTTATTGCTTTTGCGTTTTGGACTGACCGTTGGGAAAGATTTACGTTTTTGTCTCTTTGAATGAAACTGACTAACAACCACTTGATAATCGAGACCAGAATTCAAAAGCAAATCCTTATTGTTGTTATTGCTTACTGTAGTGTAGGGGTCTGCGTCTGCGTCAGCAGCGCACGGTACATTGCCGTTATTGATTTTATTGTCACTTTCGCAATAAGCCAAGACACACTACAGGCGTAAATGTGAATGTGTACTTAAAACACTTGCGAAAAAATATAATATAATATAAATACAGTTAAAGTAAATATATAGTGCCGTTGCAAATGCATGGAATGTTCACCGTAAGGCCAGAGGGGCTATTCTAATTTTAATTGTTATATTACACTAATTAGTAGGTTACAAAAGGGCAATTGCCTTGGATAGCGAAGGCACAATGCGTGTACGTCCCTCTACTTCAGAAGCTTAATCGCGACTCTCACAAGCATTACTACGTTCACGTTCACTAATCATTGGGCTCGTTCAAAGAAGTGTTTGATGACCTTTTTTGATGTTTTTCGCTCATTGTGAATGCCAAATTCACAATATTTAGTGATTGCCATGAATAAAAATTCATCATAAAAATTCTTTGATAACCAAGTCATCACATTTCAATCAGATGTTTTCCATTTGTAAACAAAGTAATAAAGGCAACAATTTTAAAAAAAATAATTTGAGTGTTTTTATTAGTTGCTTTGAAATTTTAATGTAATCATATCTATTTATTTAATTTTTGTTTATATGTATTTATGTTTTTAATATGTATTTAACAGATGAGTGGAATGGATAATACGGTAATTGTTGGCAAATTATTTAACGCAGAAATGAAAAAGGCTATTTGTTCATTTCCTAACCCCATTATTTTACAAATCTGATGCTGATCTGATCTGCGTTCAGCAGAGAAAAATCAGAAATCGTTTATTAGTCAGAGAATAAGTAAGAGAATTAGTAAGAGAATAAGATGAGTGATGACTTCTGCTGAACGCGTCCATTTTGTTTCGTGAGCAAAAGCAGAGTTGGTTTCGCTCTGCGTGCATGCTCGAGTTGCTTAAGGGCCCAATATTCGCTTCAAATATTTGATCAAATCGTTGTTGTTGTAATTTGATGCATAGCCCACATACTCAACAAACAGCGTTTGTCAAATTCCAATTTTATTTATTTATTATTATTTTATTTATCTTATCCGCACAAATTATCCGTGCACGCCCGTTCACAGCTTCAAATTTGACGAGAATGAGAAAAAGGCGCAACAGACGCTTCAAATGGTTCCAATTTGACGAAATATTAAAAAATTTTGATTTGTATCAAACGTTTGATTAAATGCAAAACAGCCCCACAGACACGTAAATTTGAGTAAGTTTCCCTTTTTTAGGGAACATTTGATCAAATATTTTAAGCGTATATGTGGCCCTTAAGGCTAATTTTTTTACTAAGCGTTCATAAGCCTGATTTTTGGCTTCACTACACATCTCTGCGCTTTGCTCGCACTCGCAACAACAAAGCGTGGTTACGATTTTTATTTTTTGTTCCGTTCGGTGGCTGTTTTCTATGTCAAGTGAGCATTCTTATTGCTATGGATTTCTGAAATTTTGTTTTGTCTCGCGAAGAAGCCGAAGTCAAGCAACGTAAGCGTGACATTGTGCGAGTGTGTTGTGTATGTATCGTGGGTGCATGAAATCATTTTGATTTGTTGTTATTATCCTTGCGCGGGACGCTAGGTTTGTTTGTCATTAATTTCTTCGTTTAAAAATAGAGAATACCGAATATTTTCGATTAATGTCGATAACGACAACGGTGATGCCAAATTGTCATTTTAAAACGAGAACGCCAACGAAAATACGTCCGATTATTAAAACTAATTTCATAATACTAATACATACTAATATATAATAATATGTGCAGGTTTTTTGCAATAGTCGCAAGTCCACCGAAATGGCTGCGCTCATTTTAGAGAAGCACACAATGATCTTCACGCTGAACGAACAACAAAAATGTTGTCTTATGCAATTGTCAGAGCGGTTTGTAACAACCACATCATAGACCCAGTATCATTTTCTTTTACATCCATCTCCTTATTCCAGATTGATCGACAACAAGCTGCGGGGTTTATTCGTACGTGGAATTGCTTACCATCATGCTGGAATGAGTCACGAGGAGCGTAAGCTCGTTGAGGAGAGCTTTCGCAATGGTTATTTGATGCTACTGTTCTGCACTAATACACTAGCGATGGGGGTTAATCTGCCGGCACATTTGGTCGTCGTGAAATCAACAGAGGTAGGGGTATATATTATGTTCTGTGTACAGTAGTTGCTAAGGCATTATATTATTTCTAGTCCTATAATGACGGTGGCACTATGACAGAATATGGCGAGAGCACTTTATTGCAAATGATTGGACGCGCTGGTCGACCAAAATATGATTCTAAAGGTGTTGTTGTTATACTCACGCATAGCCGGAATGTGGTAAGTTTCTGTTTGTGTGTGTTTAGGTGTTGTTTTAATTTCTTATTTTTCATTGTTTATTAGTATGTGAATTGTACGTATAGTAGGGGGTAGATAAGTAATAAAAGAGTGCATGTAAATTGTCGCCCAAATTGAGAGGCGGATTTGAAGTATAAACTTTAGTGGCTTACTTGTCGTTGTATCGTTTCACATAAGAATTAATAATTTGATATACATCGTACATAACATATTTAGATACATATATTTTAAATATATTATAGTACATATATAAATACAAAGTGAAGAAGATGATGTACACTAATTATCAGTTTAACTGTACGATGTGGTTTTTTTACCTTTTTTTTAATTTAATTTTTTTTTCTTTTTGCAGATTTCCGCAGTCATTTATTTACAATACGTAATTTTTTGAGATTTTTTTTCATTTTTGTTCTTCGATGATGCGACGAGTGTTGGTGAATGCAAAATTGTATCATTATTGAACTGGTGTTTCTGTTTTTAGCGTTGTTGCTGCTGCTGCTATATCCTAAACTCATATATTTCATGTCTGTGTTATCTTAAAAACAGGTCCGTGTCCATTTATTGTTCACTCGTTCGTTCGGTAATTTTTTGTTGGTGTTGTGCTTCCTGAAGTCGCAACTTTTTCATTCAGTTTAACCCAATGGATTTGTTGTATCAAAAGACACCTTTGGCACAAATCCATTTTCGCCATCTACAGTGTAGGCCACAGTCATAAGGCGTCCATCTGGCAGCCAGACGGAATATTGACCAGATACCTAAGAAACAACAAAATAAAATTAAAAAATAAGAATTTTAGAATTTTCCGAAAAGCTTTTTGGACCACATTACTTTGCCTGCGGCATCTCCAGCTTCGTTCTTATTGAAGAATAGCTCCTTTTCGGCATCCTTGACCTCGTATTGATATTCATACTGAAAAAAGTAATAATTGTGAAAAATTAAAAAAAATCTCGTTTACCTTTTGAAGAAGAGTTTATACGCCACAGATAGTACTTTAAAGTTATTAGTTGGTTTAAAGAAACGTACATTTTTTTTCAATCCTTCTTCGCTCCTCTAGGGAGCATAAGACCTCCACAAGCCTCTTCAATTTTTTTTAATATCCAAGACTTGTGGTGGTTACAAAAATCGAATGGTTTTTCTACCGCTACTAGTCCTTGCAACGTACATAAGATGAGAAAAAAATCCTTAAGCTTTAACTAAATGAAATGAAAATATTGGATATTAAGTTAAAGTTTATTAGATTACAGATAAGATTATGGGAATCGAAAAAAAGTATTGTATCTCCTAACCAGTATTGTCGTCTCTGGCCTAATCAATAATGATTTCAATCAAATTTATTTCGCAAAGAACCTGACCCTGCTGTAGTGTATGTGAGCCACTCATTTTTTTTCTAACCGAATCTTTTCTAATCGAATAGCCGAATTTGATAAAAGTAAAAGCTTTAAAGCACGTTTTCTTTGTTATCCAGAATTTTAACCATAGATAGTCCGATTTGCAGTTTTGTTATCCAATAACTTGTTCCTATTAAGACAGAATTTGTATATACAAGTATAACGTGCTAAGATAGTTTCGAATGCTGATCAAATCTTTAAAAAATTCATATCGATATTTGAAGCTAGAATAGAAGTTCCATTAGTCTGACATAAAATGTAATGTATGTTACAACGTATCTTCTAAATAAAATGGTCTGCTTCTAAGAGATGGGGTTCTAATATAAAACTTCAATTATTACTGGACAATAACTCAAATCCATATGTCAAGTTAAACTAATTTTTATGAAAACCCGTCACTTGTTATTAGATTGGATTTATTTGCATGGGCTAAACTATTATAATTTGCAATAGTATGGGAGTTTGTGTGAAATTTAGGATACAGTTTAAAAAGCTTTATTTAATACCAAAACTTTACATTATAGAGTTGCACTTGTCTGTAGTATATTTTTTTGTTTCCTTGTACTGTTCTAAAATCTGGTTTTGTGGTTTCCCCATTCAATGCTTTAATGGGTTGCAAACTTAATGAAAAAAAAAATTATATTCTACACTATACACTGAGAAGCGCTTAAAAAATCACATTGTCCACTTGCAAATTTTTATTTTTGAGGTTTTTTGTTAATATATTCGTTTTTCACATGCCATTCTTTTCGTGTTTTTTATAAATATTCGAATTTAAAAAAAAGAAAAAAAACAAAAAAAGCAATGAACGACGGTTTACCGGCTCCGGCTGTTCCGGTGCCTGGGGGTGCGCATTCACACATAGCAGAATACAAGCGAAGACCAACGTCACAAATGCAAGTTTACACGCAAATGTGCTCGGCGACATTTTCATTGTAATCCTTTCTTATCCTGCGTCGTTGTTCTTACTGCTGCTACTGTTTCTCCTTTTGTTTCTATTGCTGCTGTTGCTGCTGCACGTCTTGTATTTTAATATGACTTTATTATTATTAATGTAAATGCTGTTCTTATTGTTTATACTATTATTATGGGATTTTTTAGTTGTTGATGATATTTTTCTGTGTTGCTTTGTGTTTGTGCGAGATTTGTATGCGAGCCGCTTGAAAGTCTTACACTGAGGTTGCTCGCCATCGCCGTTTGTCTTTTATACGAATCATAATCGCTGTTTGCCCGCGGTATGTGGCTGCATCATAGGTCAAAGGTATAAGAGAAGATCAGATTCTCATTTTGCCAGCATTTTTGGCGGTGTAATCGTCGTTTCTGCTATTACTGTTGCTAGAGGAGTTTGTGTTGATGTTGTCGGTGTTGATGTTGGTGTACTCGAGACAGTGGTGATAATGGCGGTGGAGGTATGTGTGGCGGCTCATTTGGTTGCTTATTTCACAGCTTTAACAACAACAATATCAGAAGCAAATTTTGTAATCATGTTTGTTGAATTTGTGACGTGTGTATGCCTAGCAGTAACTGGCAGTAGGAAAAAAGGCCTTTTTAGCATATGATTTGTGAGGTAGAAGTACTTAGAAAAACTCACATTTTCCTTTCGTTTTTACACGGGGTGGCGGAGGTATTATTTTTCGGAACATTGGTAGTGTTGGGCTTTTTTCCGAATTTCTGCTTTGTAAGGTGACGCAAAATGACTTCTGGAAGTACTCAGTGTAGCAACTATTAAAGCAAATTCTGCTTTGTAAGCTGCCGAAATATTTATTTCTTGCGATTTTTCTTAAAAAAAGAATTTACATTAAAACAACTTTATATTTGTTTATTTTGTTTTTATTTATTTTATATTATTTTATTTATATTTATTTATTCATTTATATATATATTTATATATCTTTTTTCAGTTTTTTATTTACTTAATGCTTGTTATCAATTTGATTATCCAAGCTATGTGTAAATCGGACAGTTTTTGGTCTTCCTCCAGTGGGATTTGAACCCAAATGTTGTTTTTAAAGTTCTTATAAAAAAAATAATTCCCATTGGGCTCCTTTTAGGAGTATAGGAGTCTCTTTTCGTCTATTCATATATGTGTGTCTGACCATACTCGTATGAATGTATAGCTTAATAAATGCCAACTGTAAATATTTGTTTTTAATAAGTCGATTTTAAAAGTACAGATATTTTATGTATTTTTTAGATTATGATCAAAAGAGCCCACTAGAAGGTACTTTTCCTCTATTTATCCCCTACACCAAAAACTCAACTTAAGCAACTTAAGCTTTGGGCTAAACTTTTAGGTGTCTAGTGCGCAAATCCAAAGCTGCAAATTAGTTCGGAGGCAACTCCTTTAGAGTCTCTGTAGTCTTTTTTTGATCTGAAAATGATTGGAACCTGAACTTGAACAGTATAAGTGTTTCAAACAAAAAGATTCAACATAACTCGGTGGTACGGCGGTTTATGTACTATAGAAAACTAAACTATTAGTGTGACCGGGTCAGCATTATGACAAATAATGCAAAAAGATATCGAAGCACAATAAAAATCCGTTGTAAATCAAATCGGTAGTTATAAACAGGTAGACGTTATAGGGATGCTGTTGAACTGTTATTTAATATGATACATTTTCTTTTGGGCTGTTCTGGCTGCCCTTTAATAACTTGATTTTGTATTATCTGGACTCTATTAAAAATATTTTAAGTGGAATTTTAACCATATATTGGAACGTATAATATGGAATTTTCAGGTGGCACTATTGACAACTCTAACATCTCTAAAGCCCCGCTTTTTTGTTGTTGGAAAGCTGCACATTTTATTTCTTTAAAAAGTCACTCTAACCTGTTAAAAAGTTCTAGACTCTTAGTAAAAAAATATTTTGCAAAAACTTGATTTCTCGGAAATAAGCATTATTGTGAATTTATATATATTTATTGCGCGACATGACGGGTGAAGTCGCACATTAACATTACTAATCACAATGACATTTGCTTTTGTTATTTCTTTATTTATACAAAGAAGTCTTCGACAACTGATCGGGTTTTTTGTGTCATGTCCCCGTATGAAAAAAGTACTTAATTTTTCGAATAATTCATACTGAAAACCCAATGTATTCCTTTTTTAATATGAAAAACTATGAAGAAATGAAACCTTCGAAAGTTCTTACAAATTGGGTACTTTGCTACTAATATTGTGAACTCATGCACTCAGACTCAAATTGGCCATGTTATTGAGCCAATAATTGATTGTGTGTTTGCTACTATCGATGCAATTGCTCCTTTCAGGCATTCGATACGCAAGGTAAGTTTTGTAATATATACATATGTATGTCTGTCTACTTATATGTACTAGATTGATTTGTACATAGTTGACATTCTTGACTCACATAGTTCTGATCGTCATACATCAGCGGCGTCATCATCATCATCATCGTCATTGCCATTTTTCGAAGTTGGCTTTGGCGGCACCGACAACGACTAAGACCACAATACCGACGGCTTCGAAATCGACGGTCGACGATACGCGACCGACTTGAGACTCCCAAATGTCAACTGTATAGATGCCATTTAGTTTCGACTACTTTCAGGTAAACAACCTAAGAGACTTAAACCGCAAGCTGCTGCAACAAAAACAACACCAACAGCAGCATAACCGACAGCATCAGCAGCCATGTTGCACTGCGTCAGCAATTTTTGCGTGGAGAAAAACAAAACAGAACAAAGTATATCACAAGCAATAAGTAAAAAATTCTGCTTAACATGGTTAAACAACTCTTTATGCACAGATTTAAAATTTATTTTTGATAAACGTTTTTCATTGGTGGCTGGTGCTGCTTATTTGGCTTTAAGCACTCATTTGGACAACTGTTGTTGGTGAACGCTGCCACTGCGCTGCAAACCCGCTTCAACATTGATAGCAGAAGAGAAGAGGAACCAAAAATGCTATCAGCGGCATTTAACATACTAAACAACAAAGTCAAAAAAGTAGAAGGAGAAGGAAATATAACATAACTGCAGCTTCTCCAAATTCTTTTGTGACTTCGGCATTTCTCCAGCCGCCAATACGCTCTGATAACTAAAGGAACGAATTAGCTATGTATAAACAAACGAAACAGCATGAATGCGAATGCGCGCGAACGTTTGGTGTATGTCGAAATTTCTCGCACTCATGTCAACGGCAATGTGACCTTCACAGTCGTGCCTAGACGAGGCAGCTTCACCAATGACAGTCACAAGAGAAACATCAGCATCGTTTTATTGTTTTGATTTTTGTTTAATTTTTTAATATTGTTTGTGTTGTGTCGTTTTTGTTGTTTTTGTTGTTGTCACAAACGCGGTTTTTTTACATTTTGCCTATTCGAACTTGTGATGTTATCGAAATACAACGGTGGCAGTGACGGTGACGTGTTAGTACAGATGTACCCGGCTGAATGATTGACATAGGATCGACCCAATGTCGAAGCCATATATCCAAGCTGTAATGCTATGTGGCTGTGTCGTTCCTCATTTTAATTTTTATTTCAAATAATGTTTTTACTTATTATTTTGTTGTTGTGTGCATCACCCTGATTTGCTATTGTTATTTTTACTGTTTTACTC
Source organism: Cacoxenus indagator (assembly GCA_035041755.1). Classification (NCBI taxonomy): domain Eukaryota; kingdom Metazoa; phylum Arthropoda; class Insecta; order Diptera; family Drosophilidae; genus Cacoxenus; species Cacoxenus indagator. The sequence continues at coordinate 184,493 of JAWNKX010000246.1, read as the reverse complement.
TCCGCAGGGTCTTCGTTCATCAGCACAATTAATCAAAATTAATGAAGCAATTAAATGCATCGCAAGGGGAGGTGCTATTATGAGGGGGCAAAAGTAAGAAGGTGCAATTTGATTTGTTGCTCAGTGGTTTTTCTACCAATCGTAAAGTAAAAAAACCACTACAACAATAGCAAACGGGTAGGTAGACAAGTAGTCATGCCAGCAGAAAAAAAGATTTCTAATGTAAGCTGTCGCCAACTGTTGTTGCTATTTGCTGGTAGGCAAGCATGCTTAAAAGTGCTCGAACACAAGCGCGCGCTGTTGTTTCAGTTTTTGCCGTTTCTGCCGCTCATGCCCCGAAATGATCATGTGCATCATCTTGACATTTAAATCGCTCACGATTGCCACAGATTTAAATATCGTTATCGTCGTCAGCAGTGGCCCATTGCTGGTATCGAATGTCAGTGGGTGCTGGCGCATCATTTGCTATTAAGGCAGCAGCAGCAACAACGGCAACAGCATTTCCATAATTGTCATTGACTGTAGCTCCATAGGCAACAGTAGCATCGGCATTCGTAACGCTTGCAATTTTTATCTCTCTTCCTCTTACTTACGTTTATTTGATGGAATTTGTTTGTTTGACCTGCTGGATGACAACTTTGTTCTTCATATATTATTTTTAATTACCTGAATTTACTGAGACCTTTTGGTCTTTATAACCTTAAACTATTGATTGTATATATTTCGCAAAATGTTAACAGATGCTCAATTTTGACGCAGGTAGTTAGTGAGATGCCTTAGTTCCGGAAAGATTTGAGCGGTATTTATATTGTGTGACTTCATAGCATTTGACACAGACCTGATGGAATCATATCGATGCATAGTAAGAAGCCGGTTGAGTCACTCTCGGAATTAACGTTTGATATTAAGTAAGGGAAATAGTTGTTGCCGACCAAGTTCGGAAAAACAACATTGAGTAATTATTGCTGACTCCCCCAATTGTATGATCATTGCTTCATAAATGTAATAAAAAGAAATAATGTTTTTTTTTCAGTGAGGCAGAAGGAGGAGGCAGGAACTTTTTAAATTATTTTAAAAGTGAGGAAACGCAGTCCTATCGCATTTTCTATCAAATATTCGAAAGGCGGTAATACCTGGAAGAAGTAGGTCGTCTATATATTTACGAGAGCTTCTGCTTCAATGTAGGCTACCTACATCAAAGCTAACCTTTTCTGATTAGCATTCTGCTGTGAGTACCATGCCCGAAGAGACCACCACTCTCTAAAATAAGGGTCTATAAAAATAAAAGTGGAAGTTAGATTTACTACCGTGGGAAATTCCTGTGGTTTATAATCCAGCGAGAGAACCCTAACGGGTTGCCACGGGTTGGCAATCTCTTGCCAGAGAATTTTTGTCTGGATAAGTCGTATAAGTTCTGATGCGAATCCCTGATTGCTGTGGGGACCGATTACTGTTATTTGATATTATTTTTATTGTAGCGTTTTATCGAGAAATAAATCTATTCTCGTATTAATTGGCAATATTTGGCCAGAGAACATTGTTTTAGTTTCAGTACGAAGGCTTTTGGGATCTAAGATCTGAGAACTGTTAACTTTTTTATTACTTAGCACGATTGGTAAAGCTTCGTCATCGTCTCCATCGTTGCTACCACCGCCATTGCATAATGCAAATTTTGTTTTTTAGATAAAAATGCAAATGATCTCTTTTGAATTACACATTCTCGTATACGTATTATTGCCAGCGCATTTTTGCATTTTGAGTAGTTCACATGAAAATCTCTGTTGAAGCTTGCAAAACGGTAAAGCATCCCGATTGAATTCCCTTCGCTTATATAATGTCTCTGACTTTCCAGCGTAAGTACGAGCAGCTGGTCAGTGGTAGCACACCAGTGGAATCGCAATTGCACAAACAATTGGCCGAGCACTTGAATTTGGAGATTGCACTTGGTTCGATTACGGATTTACAAATTGCCATGAATTGGATACGCATGACGTTTTTGTATGTTCGCGCTGTCCAGCATCCACAATTTTATGGTTTAGATACCAGGAATGAGAAGGATTTCATTGAGCGTAAACTGGAAGGTAAGCATTGAATATATATATATATATGCATGCCCTCTACCGTAGAACAGAATATTTCATTGAAATTGGTTGGACATATTTTGAGCCAAATTAAAAAATTAAAAAAAAAACAAAAATTTAAAAAACTGCATGTACCTCGACAACCTCTCTACCTGGCCGATCTAAGCGTGAATCTAAACCATCTAGGGACCCATTCATTAACGAAATTAAATCAAATGTTGGACAACTTTTATTGTTATCACATTCATTCATCGGTTCTCCACGTACAAAAACTACCCGGATGCTATTAGGAGCTTGCATTAATTCTAGTCAGTGACATCTATGGTCAAAATTCAAAGTATCGCTGTAAACAGCTGGCAAATAGCTAATTCGATTGTTTTGGCATTTTTCAACATTAAAATAGCAGGTTTCCATTTAGTGGTATTAAGCTAATTGATGTACCATGACGCTAATCATGGGACGCTGAAAATTGCATTTTCGATATTCACTACTGTTTTTATTTGATTTGAATAAATCTGCTGGCGAAGCTCGTCAAACACTTTTGGAAATTTTTATTCCAATTGTCGGTTTTGCTTTCAACGATTTAAAATTGGTTATTTCCATGTCAAAGACAAAGAACGGCCTGGAGCACCAAAAAAATTCCAGGATAATGAACTGCAACTTATTGGACGGAGACTTGTCTCAAACTCTGAAGCAACGTGCAGTCAGCTTAGCAGTTGATGAATGAACTGTTTCCAGACGTTTACATGCGATGGAAAAGATCCAAAAAGGGGGAAAATGGCTACCATACGAATGGAGTAAAAAATTCGATTTCAAACCGCTTCAACATCGCAGTGTCATTGCCTGCTAGGCAAAGAAAGTTTTCTGTTGTCTGTGGCATATTGTGACCGGAGATGAAAAGTGGATCTACTATGACAATCCAAAGTGCAAAAAATCATGGGTTAACCAAGGAGAGCCATCCACATCGACACTGAAGCCGAATATTCAGAGTCCTAAGGTCTGAGGAAGTACGAAAATGGATCGATGATTGGATCGCTGCCAAACCACGATCGTTCCTTCGACGCGGTATTGAATGTTGCCATAAAGGTGGAAAAAGGTTGTAAAAAATAAGAGAAAATATTTAGAATAATACACATTGTACCAATTTTTCTCAATAAATGCCTTTTTGCATTAAAAAATGACCAGAATTAATGCAAGCTCCTAATATGTCAGTAGGTCAGCATTTAGGGAAATTGACTTCATTTTCTACAGTGACGTGTACAAGACAAGTTGAAGGGTTATTAAAATGTATCGTTACAAATTAAATTTTTGGCATAGTTGTTGCTTTGATTTGAACAAATACGAGTATTGAGTTCTTTGTTAGAAAATTACAAAGTTAGTTTGGTAGATCATATCGATCATATTATATACTGAAAGACCTAATCATGAGAAGGGGTATGAATCAGGTAAAAGGGTACAGAAGTATTCTGTACTGTAGCTGAAGCGGTTGAGTTTCCACCACCGCGCGACCACTACATAATTATAATAAACCAAAGAGTCCAAATGTCAACACGGTTCATCTGATCATTTTTGTAAGAAAGTACAGGTAGAGATTTATCATGATTTCGGTAAGGATTACCCGCTTAACCAGACGGATTACTATGTCTGAAAAATTTTTATGCATCATATCTAATTGATTTGAATTATTATGTGCATTTTACTGGTGAGGCCATAGGTAAATTTTATCACGATACTATTTTTCAGAACTCTGTCTGATTCAGATAAATGCACTACACGCAGCTGGCTTAATTACGCAGGATATGTCCACCAATGGTGGTTTGGTGGTCCAAACCACCGGTTACGGCCAGCTAATGTCAAAATATTACATATGCTTTGATACCATGAAACTATTTCGTCAGGTTAGTAGTCCTAGTTTAACGTAGACTTCTTGCAGGTTAGCGATCCGACTTGTTCTCATTTCAGCTGCGTGGTGACGAGTCCTTTCTGGAGTTGTTTAATGTTATAGTACGCTGCAAGGAATTCGATAGGATCACACTACGGGTCAATGAGAAACGTAACCTGAATGCGCTCAACAACAGTTCATTGCGCTTCCCAGTAAGCGGCCGCATACGCAATCGAGAGGGCAAGATTTCGTGGTGAGTATGGGACGTTGTTTTTTGAAATCGTCAGATATTATCGAAAATTCACATTGCAGTCTCATACAGGCCATGTTTGGGAACTACACCATCACCGTGCCGACGCTTGAACAGGAAGCGCTGACGATTACACGCATCGGTGATCGTGTGGCTAAGTGTAAGCCTAAGTGTATGATGATTGATGCATGGGGACCGTAATAGGCGGTTAGTACTAAATATCATTCATTCATTCGTTCATTCATTTTAGGTCTGATGGAGTACATGCGTTTATATAGACTCAAGTCACACGATCAATTTTCAACTGGAGGTGGCGGCTGCTGCTACAAGGCTTTATTGCATACTGCGACAATCGCAAAGTGCTTTCACGCCAAGCTGTGGGAAAACTCGGATTACGCCGCAAAACAATTGCGAAAAGTCGGTGCTGTTTACTCAAGTCTTCTAGCGAACGCTGGGAAAAAGACGCTGAAATCGATCACAATGACAGACGCGCGCACCATTGAGCAGGTGAGTTGCCATCGCTGCTGGTGTTGAAACGCGACTAGGTCTTGATGCTATGGTGTGATGGTGCCACCTTTGCTGCGGCTGTGGGTGGCTGTGTTGTTATGTTACTCGTATATGTTATGTTATATTGTGATGTGTTGTTTTATTAATGCTTTACACGCTGATCATTGTTTCGAACGACCTTGAACAACTTCCGCTGTTATGCGTCTGTGCTTTATTCCCAATCACACTAGATTCTCAAGAAGGCAGCACCATTTGGCGACGAGGTACTTCAACAGTTGCTACACAACTTTCCCGAGTATGAGATCGAGTTTACACGAATTAGCGACGAAATGTTGCAGGTGCACGTGCGTCAAACGAATGAGCTCTACATTCAGGACACGGACAATTCGAACTTGGTGCTAATTATAGGCGATACAGCCAATAATTTACTACTTTACAATGAGCAAATGTAAGCAGCAATGAAAATATTACTTATCGTTTTGCTTCGATGACTTTCGAATGTTCCCTTTTCAAAATAGAGGTGTTGTACTTCGTTCAATTGATTGCTTCGAACGTACTTTCAAGATACTCGATGCCAAAGCGGAGGCCGTCAATGCACATGTTATACATGCAACCATCGGTTTGTAGATTACAGAAATTCTATTCTTAACGTTAGATAAGAGGTTTTTGGTTAAACATTTTGTAGTTGGCGTCGATAATCATAAGACATTTCAATTGAATGCGCCGCCTGACGAGCAACTACTGACAAAGACGAATATGCCAAAAAACCCTAGCGTCACCAAGAAACGTCAGACCAATTTGGATGCCACACTTATCTCATTTAGCGACAGCAGTTCGGCAATGCAATCGAAAAAAAAATCCGACGACAATCAGAGCCTAAACACTTTGCCCGACAAAAGCTTTTTGAAAGGATTGCAAGAGTTCATTTTTGAGAAGCCAAAGTTGGCAGCAACAAGAATTGACTTACAACAACAACAGCAGCAAGAAATATTTAAGAATAATATGTTGTTTGAATATTCTCAAGGCTTTGATATAATGCCAACGGAATGCAATGCACAAAAGGTAAATCAATCGGGAAGTCAAAAACAACAAAAGCAGCAAGAACACCAGCTTCCACAACATGAGCAGCATAAACTGAAGCATTTACAACTACATCAACAATTAAAAAGTGAATCACAACAACAACAACAACTTCATGAACAACAGCAAAAAGATCACCAACAACAATTTCACAATCAAGAATATCAACAAATTTCACACCAACAACGAATTCAACAAAAACAACAGCAACCACAACAAAATCAGGAACAACAAAAAATGGCTAACAAGAGAGATCGCTTCCTTTTGTCGAAACAACGCGGTTTTCAGTTCTCTACGGCCTACGCATCGCAGAAATTTCCGTCCAAAAGACTTAAGAAGCAGGAACAACAACAAAATTACGCCATCGCTGCAGCCCAAAAAAAGGACACAACTTTCTTCCAGACAAGAGTGACCGAATACTACAACAAAGCACGAAACTGTGAATGCAAACGTGCAACAAAATTTATGGATTTAAGTACATTTGTTGGCGCATTCAATCCGGAAAAACCAACTTCACCAACATCTTTCATTAGCTCGATTGCTCTACCAATAAGTGATCCCTTCGAAGGCAATTGTACTGAAGTCAACGATGACGTTGAAACTGTAGCGACCAGCGCAGCACCAACAAATAAAGCGTGCCCAATACCGGCAACCCAGCTCCTCCTGCTGCCTTTCCATACATTAACGCAAAGGAGCGGAACTCGAACTCAACATTGTCAGCACACAGAGCAACAGCATAAAGAAACTACCGGCGATTGTATCGACTTCACCAACGCTGCATCAGTTACAGTGGCAAACGACATAGATGAGCTTAATTTCGTAACAACATATTCCTTGAATGTGCATATGAAGCAACACATCACAGACCAACAACAAATGCTTACCGAAAACGCGTTCAACACCAAGCCACAGGGCGCTCAATACTCGTTCCAGTCACTTAATTTCACCTGCAACCCCCCGCAAGATTTATTGACAGAGAATATGCCGCCAGCACCGTCCTTTCAACCGACTGTAGCTTCATCAACGCCAACATCGATCAAGACGCCCATACCGGAAGCGACGACTGGGATCCCAAACAGGTATGTGGTTGTAGGCTTATGAAGCACTTTCCAACTTTTAATTTTCACAGCGCCGAAATTGAGAAGAAATTGAAATTTTGGTATCAAGTGGCATTGAACTTTAGCAAATTTCAATCGTCAGCGCGTAAATACAGCAACTTTAAAAGTATCTATAATCAGGCTCTCTTAAGTTCAGAGGATACCCTCGGGCAACAACATCATCAACAGACGGAGAAGCACAAACTCACTATTGCCCAAACAATCGCACATGCATTTCGTCAGAAACATGGGCTTAGCGATACCGACAACATCACCACGCCGTACTTGCCCGAATTAACCCACGCGACCACCATTGCACCTGCGCAATATAATTCATATCGCTTTCAATTGCTCGACAATCCAACACAACTGAGTCCAACGCGTGTTGATAGATTAAATCGAGACGTCATGAAATTCTTACTACGGAAAAAAGCTCAACATCAACAGGAACCCAAAGTAGCGCAACAACCGTGTAAGGAAACGCAAGACGTGGAATTGGATAGCAGCCCGTGTAGCATCGATAAATTGTTGCCGGGAAGCAATGCCAGTAGTGAACCTCGTTTATCATTCGACGAGTATCTTCGACGATTTCTCGATGAAGAAAAAAAATAAAACTTATGAGTTGTATAATCCTAATTTACTGTTGCTTTATTTGGATTCAAAAATATTGTCTGTAAGGTGTTACATGCGTTAGTAAATAGTCTGTAAATACATCCATCAATAGCAATGCGCTTTTTAATGGCGCATAGAAGTTCATGTTGTTCATGAAACTTGGTTATAAAATAATTCACCCGGTTAATGTCTAGATGAAGAAGCGATTGATGTGCCTGTTGAAATACTCGTTGGAAGTAATTTCGCTGATTTCACCACGCTGCCGCCGTTTTCCGCTTTAAATCTGTTGGCATTTGTTCTTCTTATTCTTGCTGTTGCGCCGTAAACAGTGAAACTCGCGACTTCCGAAGATGTGGCAAGCTACCACCGAAAAATCCGGGCGTTGGACATGTTGTATCATCCGACGTGGCAGGCAAAACACCAACTGTGTTCTTCGGTCTCAGCGTGACGGTACGCCAACGATTACGAAACTTTTTATGTTTACTATACTGTGTTGTGCCTTGTGCCTTGTGTTGTTGTTGCTGCTGTTTGTTTGACTATTCTATTGTTGCCGTCATTGCAGAATGGCTTTGGTTCGTAAGCGGCTTTGGCAACCGCACCGCGGATACACAGCTTCCGAATTCGCGCTCGAATCGATTTGCGTTGAGTATCAAATTTATGTTTGATATTTGCAAAATGCGATGTTACCGCCACCTTTGATGTCACACTCGCAACTGGCAAGTTGATTACATCGTAATCGGGATGCGTCCGTTTGCTGAAGCGTGTCAGTTGCAACAAAGGCTTGACTTTGAGTCGTGTGAAATACTTCCAGAAAGTTGTTGTTGGTTGTTGCGTATAAGTTTCGGGGATACCAATCTAAAAAAAAAATAAAAAACTTAAGTAAATTTATTAATTACACCTACTAGAAAACATTGGTAGATGCTTACCGGCTCATAGATATTTTCCTCATCCCCATCGGTGTGCTCATTTTGCGCTTGTGATTGCCTAAGTGGCATGCGCATTGCTGCATGACAGATTAGTTTATCGCCGTCCTCATAGATGCCATGAATATCATCCTCTGCTAAGCTGGCACGTTGCTAGAATTAAATAAAAGTGGTTGGTTAAAATATATAGATAGATAGATACATAGATAGACAGATAATAGATAGATACACACATAAATAGATAGATATTTTAATAGACCACAATTACATAATATTTTGGGCCGGGCAGAGGGAAATGATAACGTTACTAACTGGTCACGTTACTGGTAACTTACGTTAACTGTGTTAAGTATCCCAACAATGTTGCTGTATTGCACAAGGCTGTCGTTACTGTTGCAGCGCTTCGACGCCTGCAAGTTGCCCTGACGTAGTCGACGCTGCGCGTATTTGTGCTGTAGATCAACAACAGCATAGACCGGCTCCTTTTCATTGTGCCCCGGCGGATGTTCGCACTGTTGTTGTTGATTCTGCTGTTTATGCCTTTGTGCTTGTTCTACTTTATAGCTGACACAATTATTATTGTTGTTCTCCAATTTGTGTAACATTTGCTGTTGCCGTTCCTTCTCTTTTGTTATGGTTACCTGTTCTAAGTGTGTCGCCATATTCAGACGACTTCGTTGCTGTTGTAGTCGTTGGTGCTGCTGCTGGTGTTGTTGTTGTTGGGGTTTTTGTTGTTCGTCAACGACGCTGTGTTTTTTCGTGCCACTTATGCTGAGCCGCTGTAAGTGATCCTTCATCAAATCAATTGGTTTGCTGCGCGTACAGTGTTGGCGGTAGTGACAGAGAGAGTGGCGTAAGGAATAGAAAAAAGAGAAACTAGAGTATGAAAACGAATTCACGTTTGTTGTTTTATTTAAAGGGGTGCCTTTTTCTTTTCTTTCAAATCGTACGTTTTCCACACTCGCAGGTGTTCACTCTTAACCATGCACACATTCACTAAAAATCTGTGCGTTACGATATTATTTTTCATAATCTAATGTTTTTCTGATTTGTTTTTGCTTTTTAATGAAAAATTACTCAATTTTGAAATTGGCCATTGCTTAATGCACACAGAAAGAATACATTTTTTTAAGTCACTACCCGCCGTGCTGTGCTGTTTTATTTCTCTGAAAAACGTTCTGACCCGAAAATATAAAATCGTATTTTCTGTTTTCATTTTTCTTTATACTTTTTTGTTATTGTTATGTTTCCAGCGAGCTCTGTTGTTAAAACTACTTTGAGAGTAGATGCTTGGGAAACCAGATGCCCAGGAAATGGCATCTCTAAGTGGATTTTCATACGTAGAACGGAACACGCACAAAAATACACATGTTGCTGTTAAGTCGTTATAGATATGGAGAACATTAGTATCATGCATGAAGTAGGTATGTACACCTATATATATATATATAGTATATTGAAAAAAAGTGCTGTGGGCACCCGGATAGAGCAAAGCTTCGTTTGATGATAAAGGATGTTATTTAATAAAACGATTGGGAAGGAACAAATTTCAGGAACATAATTATTTTTGTAATAATATTAACCACTAGCTTAACAGTTATAAAAAATTGATTTGACCATAAAAAAGAATTATAAATGTTTTAGTCACCAAAATTGAAAAAAATCAGACCGACCGCGGACTCGAACCCGCACACTCGATGCCCCAGCCATTCTCTCTATCCACTACGCTGTTGACGACTACATTCTTCTTTGTTTAAATAGCTGCGATGCAAACAAAAAAATTTGGTTTTTAGCGTGACGATTTTTGTGAACCCCTACGATTATAAAATAGCTTAGCTCTAAAAAGCCCAACATTTATAAAATTTTAGTAAAGTTTAATATCATTCGAAGGTATGAGTTGGGAAAGCAGTTGCTGGAATTCTGAAACAGACCAACCCGGTTCACTTGGACGATTTGAATATTTTTAATAAATCTTATACAAATAATAAAACACCATCGAAACCTCTTCACAATGTAATATAATACGATAAGCTAGATTTTTTAGCATACATTTACAATCGAACCTTTTCATGTGATTTTCTCCAAGGCTCTGTTCGGACCAAAAATAAAAATCCGAAAACTGCAAATATGGATTGGTTCAATTTCAAACCGGATTTCAACCATTGCCATCTTAAAATTTTATACAACTCCACCACCACAGAGGCTTTCTTAATATTAAATCGAATGGCGATTAAATCCTAAATAATATTGGAGTTCTTATCTCACGTTCAGTTATTATTTTTATCCCAAAAATAAAATTTAACTAATTTTCATACTAACTTATTATACGACTTTTTTTTTATACTCTTGATGTATATATATATTAGCAGGGGCCCCGGCGCAGCTCGGGATTTGTGTAGAATGAAGATCTAAATGGCAAATGAAAACGTCTTTAGTCGCGTTGAGCAATTTTTGGTAGGGCAAAATCCTATGAGTTCGCGGTAAGTTAACCTTCCCTCTCGTCAATTCTTATTCGATTTGCCTCCAAAAGCTGACTACGCTGTTCCTCAGCCTCATTGACTCTACAATCATGTTATTGCCTTGCTGCGCGCATACGCCAACCAATAATTTCATTTTGACGCCTCACTAGCATTTTTTCCCACACCAAATTTGGAACACACTAAATTGATTTGATTGATTTGAATAAACTTTTTTTTAAAATTATTTTCCTTTGACAGACTTTCGATTCCGAATTTGACCATTAATAGGTGGAGACTATAATTGTAGGAGGCCTACTGTCGATTCCGAAGGCATATTTATTATAGAAACATCCTTGGGCAATAATACGAAGATTGTCCCCGACTTGATGTTTCAACACACTAATAATTGAGCTACGGCAGATTAGTTAATATACTTATATATAAATATAGCCACTCGGTGACTAATCAACTACCTCCCTCAAATGTACTTATTTAATGGAAATGTGTACACTCCCAAAAATGGTTTCTCAATTATTTCTGAAAGGTCGAACACCCAAAAATTTTTAGGGGCGCACAGATTGTCATAGAAACTTCAATTCCTTTATTTTACACACTTTAAATATTGCAAATCTCTGCATTAGGGGTTGTTATCAGTGGAAAAAGTTTATTACCAACCTGCCGAATCATATGGTTACACATGTATGTCGTTACAACCTATGCTCAGCACGATATACACATAATTCGAAATAGGTTTTCGATTTGGATGCGTTTAGTATGCTGGAAACATGAATAAAAAATATCTATTCTTAGATACTAAATATGCCCTCTCATTGTTTATGAGAACTGAGTTCTCGTTGTTATTTCTTTTTGTCGCACATTTATAAACTCACTGTGTTATTGTTGTTGTTGTCGTCGTTACCGTTGGCGTTGTCGTGGTTGTTGCACCGGAAATGACAGCACTGACGCTGATGTTGTCTATCGCTGATGCCCTCAGGTCTGTCACCGTTGCAGCAGTCACCGCTGCCGCCGCCAGCGACGCTACTGCTTTAGCAAAATATTTCACATAAGCCGGGTTGTCTACGCTTTCGTACGATTGCAGACAGAAATTTGTTGGAATACTGAAATTTTGTAGAATACATTATTAACTTTATAACTATCGCTTAGGTATAACAAAGATCATAATGGGGCAAGCAGCATCTAATCTACCCATTTTTCATTTTCCAAACTAATATTTGTCAGACATTAACCAGACACCGCCCTACTACAGGGAAAACCCTTCAAAGGTCAGATTACCCAGGTAATCTGTGTTAGATGTAGGAAAAGAATCCGTTATGCTAGATTTATTGTGATATCTGTTTTGATTGAATCGCTGATGACTACGCATACGACCCTGGCCTCAGGTGCTAGCCATCTAGAAGATTGGACACATAGTGCAATACCGTGTCGTGCCAACATTTCTCAGACTATCAAAGCGAGTAAGCCTTTTCTGTTGATAAGGTAAATTCTACAAAACACACTTTTTCCACTAGCTCTACACACATACCGCGAATTTTGATTTATATAGTATGTCTTCAATGAGCTTGAAACACGTACACAAGAAATGAAAATTTTAGTTTCGGGAGCAGAAGAAGTCTGGTGAGTGAAGACTTAATCGCAATGCGCTTGGAGAAAGTGCTAGCATATGTGTGTGGGCCCAAATTAGCACAACGTTCAGGGCGACAAATCAATTGATTTATTTATTTAGAATTTTTTTTATTAGAACAGAATTGAAGTCCTTTTGTAAGCCCACACAATCTGTATTGGAAAAATTTTTTTAATTTGACCCTCCCAGACGCCATTGATGTCCACTTCCTCTCTGAGCTTTTGCTCAATGCCTGTCTTTGTAGTAACTCAGATTAAAGATCCCCTGGTAGAGGCATTCGCCTTAGTTAAAGTAAAAATGTTTATTCGTATAGTGCCATTACTTAAAGCGTACTCCTGGCGTGTACAGTCTCTTAGCTAAAGTCCACCCCATGTTTAGAGAATCTCATCTTAAGGCGAATCTCTGGCTTACTGTATCCCACAAAAAAGATAACTCACCAACGCGTCTCCAATTGACTCCAACTCTTCCTGTTGCAAAACAAGTGCAACTCCTTTTTATGACTTGAATTAATGCCGTTATGCTCTAATAATTTTGTCGTCTGCTGCACAATTGGCATCCGCACGCAACTTGACGTTATCGTCGGCGTCGACGTCGCTGCGGACGTTAGTATCGCATTTACCACTCTCCGCGTCGCCGTTGGCGTGTTGTGTTCCACTTGACTGATCGAATCATAGCTACGCGTTGCAAACACTCGACGACTCAGCGGTGCATTACATTTGTGTAAAATTTGATTCAGCGCATATGGTATATTGTCCACGGAGGCCGAATAATTGGGCGGTCCAAAAGCCATGGCCGTCGTCATTGTTGTACCCCTTGCCAACGCATACGAGCTGCCAAAACGATGAGGTGCAAATTTCTGTTGTACACACGACGGTTGCAGTGTCAAACTATCCAGCAACATGGTCATCCATTCACGATAGGCAATGCGATCATCACAGTGCTACAAATAAAATCAAACAAATAAAATAAAATCTATTATATAATCCATAAATCATACATTCATCATAAATTCGAGGACTCTTACATACATAGGTATACATCGTCTGCGATGTGGTCTCGATGGTAAAACGAAAGCCGCCCAACGGACGAACCATTGTGCCAGGCACCAAATTCAAAACATCCTTGAATGAAACCAATTTATTTGCGTATTCCTCTTTTGAGCCGTATGATAGCAGCAGCTTGTCTTGTAACACGAACCACATCTTACGCCAGCCACCGACTTTCTGTTGAGAAAAGGAGACACAGATGTAATTTTAGTGTTATACGAAAATGCTGCAAGCTGTTTTTTGAAGTACTGACATTTCGTTTCTTCTTCAAATATCCGCACAATTTAATTTTATTGCCGGTTGTTGATTTAAAGTGCAATGTTGCTGGTATTTCTGATGTGGCTAATGTTGTTGTAAGTTCCTTGCAATCGCCTTCTGTCATTTTTTATTTTTACACGCTTCACTCAAGTAAACGAAATAAACATAATTTAAAGCAGTTCCATCAAAAATATTTGAAAAAAAATCCGTGGTTGAAAAACTAAAAATCTATGTTTCTATGCCACCAAAAATAGAAAAGAGCTCCAACACCTATGGTTAATAAACTTAAACTGACTTGAACCTGTTAAACTGCAATAAAAATACACCATAGCGAGCCAAAAAGCGAACTCAAAGAAAGATTCAAAAAGAGCGGCACCAACAACAACGACGGCAGCAGCAGCAGCGGCAAAAAAGACTCATCAACAAGAATGGCAACAAACTGTGGCGACGTGAGCACCAGCGTCAGCGTTGTTCACTTATTGCGTTGCTATTTTCATTGTTGTTGCTGCTGTATGTATTATAGTTGTTTGAGAAGAGGAAATCACGGTCGAATGAGTTTTCATTGTTTAACACGCCATTCGTTGTTGCCGCTCGCCTCGTTCGTCTCACACAACCACAAATACAACAACTGTAATAATAATACTTACAATAATAATAATAATGATAATAATAATAGCAACATAATGACTGATGCAAAATAACTCAACAAAACACTATGTTTACAATGCGCAAATCAAGCAACTACAACAACAATCACCATGATTCGTAGTTGTTTTGTTGCTGTTATTGTTGTTGCTTAGTCTTTATTTTACTTTTTTTATGAATTTTTTATGTTTAAACTCTTCTTTTATGCTTGCCGAGTTTGGCTATAAAACAAAGTAACATCACGCAACGGCACCGACAGCAGTTTTATTACTTCGTTGCCACCACCTGGGTGCCCCAGCGATTGCCGTTTGCGTTGTTGTTGTTCCATTTGCTTTGTTAAGCTATCTTAAGATCTAGTGATCACTATTTGCGTGCTCACTTGTTATGTGCAGTATTGTTGATAGTTCTTCTTCATCTTTTATATTTGTTATTATTATTTTTACATGTTAAATACGATCATTATTCTTATCGCCATCGTCAAATATGTTGTCGTTGACGCCTGCGATTCCGGGTCTTTCTTATAACTGGGCAACAAAATAACAGCAAAAAGTATTTCTGAAGACACGTTGGATATAGTGACGATACCCGGCGAGACTAATCAATGCCTTATATGGTAGTTGTGTTTCAAATGAAATTTATTTGGATAAAAATCGTGCCGTAGAATTACTGACTGCACTTGAACACATTATTTGCTACCGTGGCCAGACAAGGCATGAAGGGAATAGGCAACAAGAACCGAAACATAAATTTTAACATTTGAAACGTGCGATAGACAATTCTGTTAGAGCACAAAATACATATGTCTTTTGGTTGCAGTTCACACTTCCCCTTGTGGGCGTGCCTATCATCTGGTCGGATTCCTCGGTGCCACTTGCCTATTTAAAGTAGTAGTAGTACTAATGTTTGTTTAGAGTGGTTTTTTATTTTTATTATTGGACAACATTAACCACCCACAAATTTCATTTGGGTAAAACCACTTTAGCATCTTCCTGGATATATAGAGTGGATTCAGCATGTTGACATGAATCCTTAGCCGATCATTAGACCGGCTTGTGCGGCAGATAATCTGCTCGCAGGTGCCGGCAAATCGCATCATTACCTACGTACCACGTTGCGTTAACGATATGAGAAGTGCTATCCATATTAAGGATGAGGAGAATACCACATGTTCAGGACGGCACAACTATAGCCTTATAAATTGTTTTGACTTCTGGGCCGTATGAGCCCCTTCAGCTTCCGCAGTTTTTGGCGGCAGTAGGGTAATAGTAATGCGATAGTAGTGGCAGTAGTAATAGTAGTATGTTGTAGACATATTGACGTACATCATTACCGCTGACGGGAAATTTTACTGTACGAGGGTGTTTCCAGAAGTATTCGACCTAACTCACAGTTTGTCAAGAAATTTGTTTTGCAAATTGTTTGCAAAACGAAAAATAACTCTAAAAGTATAATTCTGCCGATTATTAATGATGGAGGAATTACTTAGAGAAAAAAGTAAAAAATGCAGTTTTGTTCTGCAATTCATTTTCAACAAAACTACATTTAAAAAAAACATTTATTCTTTAAAATTAATTTTAAAAAGTACAAATGAAAAAATATAACGTTTTTCAGCTGTCAAATAATTCTTTGCAAAATAAGAAAGAAGCGATGAAAACAAACAGAAAAAAGTGATTTGAAAGGGATTTCTAGTACTTGGTGTGTCCACCATCGGCATCAATTACAGCTTGAAGTCTTCTTCGCATTGACGCAATTAGTTTTTTTATATCATATTCCTCAGGAATTTTGTTCCACTCCTCACGAATGAATCGATTAAGCTCGTTTTTGTTAGAGGGCACCCGTTTTGCCACTTTTTTTTCAGGTGGCTCCACAAATTTTCAATCGGGTTTATGTCTGGACTTTGGGCAGGTGTGTCTATAACTTTTGTGGAGTTATATAGTAGCCAAGTTCTACTATATAATACTTTTAGAGTTATTTTTCGTTTTGCTAACAATTTCTTGACAAACTGTATATGCATACTCCATTTTATGTATATTTTTTTTCCAGTGTTGAGAATTAAGTTTTAAAAGTTTAAGTTGAAAAATTGGTAACCATATGTAGTTTTTTTACGGCCGCTAACAGCTGACGATCTTGAATTGAAGCTCAAATCAAACTATGTACGCTTAGCACCTCTTTCAACTCGAAATATTTTGTATTCTATTTACATTTCCATGCGTACACATACGATATACATACGAAATTTTGAGCACATATACAATCGTACAACTATATACAAGTTATGTACCTTTTTTGTATCTTCTATTATTTAAACGTCTAACCGCTGTATTTTGAGGTCACTTATTTATTGCGTATTGATAACTTTCATCATATCATAGCCAAATTTTTATATTTATACATAATTAATTTATAAATAAAAAAGCCCTGTCGGCATCATTAATTTCAATACATTATGCAATAATTAATACAAATATGATTTCACAAATTTTTTGTTTATAAAATATATAATATTTTATTTTTATATATATTTATATAAAATAAAATATATATATTTTTAATATCAAAGAATTTAATTAAAATTTTACACCAGATTCACCTAACTTTTTTTTTTTACGATTTTTCACATATTTAAAATATTTTCTACATAAATCGCTGGAATCTTTGCTTTTTTTTTTTACAAATTGGAAGTCAGAGCAAACACCATGGCGGTTTTTCAACGAATTGCTCATATTTGTGATTTTGACCACTCTTTCAATAGTGAAAGAACCACTTTGACGTGAATTCGTCTTTGTTTTTCTTATACGTGGTGAATTTTCAATAAACTGATGATAAGAAAAAGGTGTCAGACCGTTTGTGCAAAATATCTCGCGCATACCTCATGTTTTTTCACAAATGATTATGCCATATGTGTGTATGTTCATATAATAAGCTCAAGGAGAATATTATCCGTTACCTGACGTATTCACGTAAAACTGCCGTGTCTACGACACAGCCACACCACCATTTAATTTTTTTATGTCCTGCATAGTGATGCAAAACTTCACTTAAAAAGATAATTGTTTTCCAGTTACAACCCAAGTGAGAACCAGTATTCTTTGAATTGCATACACAAAATGTGAGCTGCTCTGTATTGTTCTGTAAAGAGTACTAGGTACTTGTAAAATTACACAACTTACTTCCCACAGATATTTATTTCTAGGCACTCATGGAACATTAAGTATTACATATGTCTGTATATAGGATATATAGTATATAAATTGTATAAAATGTATACTTTCTATGGATGCAACTACAGAAATTGAGTTTTAGGTACCAATAATCCTTTTCGTTATAACTTTTCTTCTTTTTTTGTTAAATACCATAAATAACGAAAAATAAAATAAACAAACCAGAATTCATGCTTTAAAGTATTACGTAAGCACGCCTGGGGGGGGTGAGAGAGCATTTGTTGACATAGAGGGTAGGGAATTACTATAGATGTACTTACGACGTTGGAATCTACCCATCTGAGCAATGATTAACGGTCCTTCTGTGCGTAATCTCCAATTAAGATTGACGTTAATATTACGATATATTAAAATAAATTGACTTTTTCGCAGGCTCAGGTATATTATGAACTATTTAACTCTATAAAGAATGAACAAGAGTACATCTACTCTTTTAATTTACAATACCGCTTAAACCGAATTACTAAGGCGGTTCCTTCAATGTCGAAAGAACGATTTCGACTGTATCTGACATTAAAATCGTATTTCTTATCAGGGTAATTCAACAAAAAACGCTTACGTAATACTTTAACTTCAATACTTCAACTATAACTACAAAATAATAAGAATATAAAAAAAAAACTGCAAGAAATTAAAATATCAAGAGCGCAAGTGAAAACCTCAATAAATTAATTCGGAAGGAAACAGTTATTGTATAACTAAAAAAATTCTCTGATTTATGGATTCCATGGATTATCACATAATTGGACATTTTGCGCAAGCTTTAATATTAAAATTTAAATAACCCCTAAATTATGTTTATGTTCGTTTTTTTACATATTAAACTAATTTCTAAGATACACATAAAAATTTCGTGAGCAGCTTTTTACAATTGCTTGATTGATTTATTGCATGAAATACTATTCCAAAGTAGATTTTTAAATTATTGTCTCGCAATCAGTATTTAAGAATAATTTTCCAAAGTGTTTCGTATTATATTTTCGAAATTTAGTAAATACATATTTTCGTATAGTGTAATCGTTCGAAGAACAAAAAAATTCACACAAAATTTTAACAAATACATTAACTTGAAACTATTCTAATTTCACTTATTTGTTGAGATTTTGACACTTACACCCAATTGCACGCAATGACGCGTGAACATGGGCGCACACATAAGTTGTCGTTGGCATTGTTGCGTAACTGGAGTTAAATTCGTGAAAAATTTTGTAAGTGTGATTGTGGGTGTGTGTCTATTTTTTCATATCGTGGTATGACTTCACCGTCCAAGCTCATGCATTCATTGTTTGGTTGTTGATCTGTCAGCATGTTGCTATGCTATTTGTCGTAACTCACCACACTATAAGCTATCCATTATCAGAATTTAACAATCATCAATATGTGAATCAATATGTTCGTCTTTCCTGCGATCGATGTCATTATCGTCAACTTTATCTTTAATTTCATGTTTGCCCTGGTTGCTATCGTTGTTATCAAGGATTTGTGGTTTTTTTCCCTTAGTGCTTTTGGTTGTTGTTTTTTTTTTTGTACATGCACATAACCATCGTATTGCAAATTAAGAAAGCTTGCCGCTTTAATTGCTACTGTTTGACTTTCGGCTGCTGTTAACTGCTCCACTACCGCTGTTGTTGCTGCTACTACCGAAGGGAAAGCGCAATCGGCGCTTGCGCTTCTTGATTCCAACAGTGGAATCGGCCATGATCGTTGTTGGTGCTGTTGCGGTAGTAGTGGGTTCACTGCATGTACTTCGGCTGTCCTCGTTGCTGTCAAAAGTAGACGGTCTGACGTTGTTGCTTGATTGTCTACCATGTAGGAGCAATTGTTGTGCAACATTTGCAGCTGCGAATGCATTGCTGTTGACGCTACTGCTGTTGTTGTTGTTGTTCGCATTGGCATTGCTGCTGATGATGTGAATGTTGCCATCCAATTCGGTATCACCGTATGTCGCAATAGTAGACGCTGATGCGGTGGCGGTGGGTATTGAACTGATCGCATAATGTTGCTGTTGCGTTTGTTGTTGTAGCTGTTGCTGAAGCCCAATGCCAAACTGGTACGACTGCTGTAAAAAGCCGAGGCTGTTGCCACCGCCTCCAAGTGATTGTAAGCTTGTGACTCGCTCATGCGATGACCATCGTGCAGGTGATTGGCCACTACTGCCGCTGCTGTGGCTGTGGCAACTAAGTCTGGAATCCGAAGTTGGTGGTGCTGATTGCACGGATGATGTGGTTGATGATGACGATTGCTGGCTGGTGGTGCTGTGCTGTTTAACCATTTTCTTATTGGTACCGCTGCGGCTGATTGTTGTTGTTGCTGCTGCTGTGCCACCACCACCGATACTTGCTGCTGGTGCTTGTTCGATTCTAATGCCACTAAGGAGATACTGTTGTGCTGCAGTGTTTGCTGGACCACCAATGAAACTAGTGATGCCGCTGCCAATCTTTGCTGTGGCTGCAGCTGTAGCGACTGATTGTGGTAGCGGTGGTGGTGGCCTAGTGTTGTGGTGATGGTGGTTAAGTTGTTGTTGGTATGATGTATATATTTCCATGGGCACCAAGTCCGTGCTTTGGGATCGCAACATTTGACTGTCGTACAGAACAATAATAATAATAAAAATATAGAGAGATAGAAATAGAGAGAGAGACAAATACGTTGGTTATTATTTTGTATGTACGATTGTGATTACGGAATGTTGCGAAAACCGAGGAGATGGAGAAACACCGCTTCATATGAATAGAATATAACGGTAGGGTGATAGCGAATGGTAGACTATTGGTTTTCGAGTTATAAGTGGATAGTTTCATTGAATTTCATTGTATGGAATAGTTTCGAAAAATGTACCAAGTCCAAATATTAGTAAGTTGTATTGAGTTCGATCGTTAACAATGAGTTGTTACACTATGATTACGTTAGATTATGTTATGACACGTTACGCTATGTCACGCTTGTTATGGTTAGTTACGTATCTCTAATGAATCTAAGCTTACAATTTAGCCAAAACGCCGTTTACTGTGATAAAAATGAATCTGATATCGGTGAACTTAGTTACAGTTACATTTACAGTTTTGACAATCACAACGACATTAGCCAAATAGAACGAACAAAACTAAAGATTAATATATGATAAAAGTTATCATGTACGACACTAAGCCAGACGTTTTTGTTTAATATTCGAGATATCGACAGGTGGAAGTTTTGTTGCATTGACTATATTATTTTTACTTCATTTTTTATTTTATTTTATTATCATTGCATGGGAGTAGATTTTCTACACAAACACCCATGTTCATGGCGACTTTTGTTTTTGAGTTCTGAAATAGTAAAATCAGAAAATTAGAATAGAATTAAGTAAAATTATTAAGTCTTTTTTTATTTCCTTATTTCCTTCTTTTCTTTCCTTTTAAATTTATCAGAACAAAAAATTGAAGTTTTCAGAGAGAACAGCCAAAAAAAGAAAAATAAAGGAAAATACACTTCGTCAAAGCCGAAGATTTTAAACTCTTGACGTAGAAGTTCAAACCCATCGATAACCATTATGAATTAAAAGGAAATAAGTTGCCTAAAACGCTATTACTTTAAGACTCCTAATCGACTCAAGGTTTACAGTTCCCTGGAATCACTAATGAATGTCTGCTACAATATCAAGAAAGTGAAGATCAACCGTTGTTATGCTAAACATATCAGTAAATATTACGTAAAGCTGGCCGTACACGACAAACATGCTCGTTTGATTTACTCGAGCAAATCAACAAAATTTGAAATGTTACACGAATATCAGCTCAACAGCGCATGACACGATGAACATGCTTGTGCGATTCGTTCTAGCTTGTCGTGTGTAGCGCTGTTTACAAGCCGATCGTCGTGTATGGCCAGGTTAAGTGCTTTATTGGTGATTGCTGATTATTTTTTGAGAGTTTTTATAGTGCGTCTTTCCCTGAAATTAAGTTTAAAATAAAACATTATTACGAAATATTTCAACGGTACGCAGTGCCAGAGGTTTTATATTTGATGGATTATTTCGCCAGTGTAATTGGCTAAAGAATTTAGATATTTATAATTGAAACCTTGAGTTTTTATTAAATTTTGAAATTGAATTAACACCCACTCTGTGGACTTCAACCTGAATCAATTAGGATTGGCTCAATGATCCACAAAAGGATCAGCTGTGGACTCGGATTTGAGCTATTCGGCTTGGGTTTCAGATCCATAAGCCTATTTTTAGACTTAATAAAATTGTAAACATTATTCTATACTACGTGAAGAGTATAAATACAACATGATTATGGTAAGGGTAAGCGACGGCATGGAAACGGGGGATATTGACATTTTACACTGAACAATGTGAACCAAGACACCCATTTGAGCATATAAGTTGATTTTTAGACTGAGGTTCAACTAACAGGTCTGTATATTAGTAGATCGACGCAAGGCATGTTAGAGCACTATAATCGACAGTGACAACCACATTTTGTTACAACCAGAGACCGACAGCTAAGAGAGTGACAGAGCCAGAGGAAAGTAAATAAGTTGACATATAAGATACGTTAATAGATTGGTATGAAGGAGAAAGAAAGCCGCACGGAACCAATATGTATGTATTTTCTCTTTATATTGAAGTCGATCGAATATGTCAACTAGAAGATACTGGGGAGTTAGATAAGTAAGTAAGTAAGTGTATAAGGAGTACATATAGAGTATGGTAACCAATATTATTCGTACGGTACGACTTGATAAGGGGTTTTTTGTTTGGGGAGGGGGGGGGGGGCTTTAGCAGTGGTAGTGAACGAATGAATCTACATTATAGTGGGTCGCAGTGTTTAGTCATCAACAAACCTCTGATTGGATTTACGAGGCGGTGGCAACGGTGCACGGCCCATGGGTAAGCACAAAGACAACGACGAGGACGACGAAGGCGGTGGCAGCGGCACTAATGAATGTTGCTGCTGATGTTGTTGGAGCTGCAACTGCAACTGCTGCTGCTGTTGCTTCTTAACGCGCGGCGGCACCGGTATTGCACGCTCCGACGAAACAGACGGACTATGTCGACTATCGCAGCCGTCTTTGTCACCGATAAAGCTACGCACGGGGCGCATCATTGATATGTTTGTATTTATATATTAGAGCCAAAAGACAACAACACAAAATATATTAAAAAAAATAAAGATATTAGATATCATTTCCAGCAAAACACAAATAAAAAATTCAAGTCAAATAAATAGAACAAGACGAAGTAAAGAAAAAAAAATACTTAAAATAAAATTAAGCAAAATCATAGCGGCATGATGATCAGGGTGCAAGTGAGCAAAAATAAGGCAATACATATACAAATACAAATGAGAGATTAGAATCCAATTGTAAGCTATAAATAAGATTAGCGGATTTTACCTATCACTTCCGGTTATTGCCGCTGGTGCCGTCACCGCCGTCGTCTCCGTTGGTGTTACTGATGTTGTTCCGGCTGTTGGTATTGTTAAAGTTGGTATTGTTCCAATGTTATTCAATAGCGATGACTCTAGTGGCATTAAAGCACGCGCACCTGTTACACGTTCGCTGATAATCGACGGCGTTGGTGCGCTACCCAAATAGAACTGCACGGATTGATTATCATTGCCATCATCACTGCAACTGGAGTCATCACGTGTTGTATTGGCTGTGCTGCTATTTATTAGACCGCTGGCAGACGCTGAACTGCGACTGTAGCTGTCGAACACGCCTGGATAAAAATATAAAAGTTCTTTCCCTTACGATCATCACAATCTCAAAACAAAATTGCACAAATACTGTGTGCAGATACAGTGCTGGTTGGGTGGGTGGTGAATTGGTGGGTTCGTCTACACGGGAGCGCGTGCGTATATGCGTGCTTTCTTGCTAACGTGCGTTCCTACGTGATCAGTTGCTCTCTTACACGTGAACTTGTTGATAGTGAGGAATATGCAGAGTGCACGAAGAACAAGGGCAAGCATACATACGAGAGCGTTCCCAGAAGTAGTTGGCCTTTTTTAGCTAATTTTTGTTTTCCAATGTTGAGAACCAAGTCTTAAAAGTTGAAAAATTGGTAATGACATGATTTGTAGTTTTTTTTACGGCCGCTAACAGCTGACGATCTCAGTTCATTTTGAAAAATGGAAAAAACTGGTCATCTCTATATGATGAAATATTTAAACTTATAAGGTCTAAGTTCGATTAAATCTGAGTTGGATTTCACTCTTGAAGGGTGTCCCCCTTCCATAAAATATTGTGTGGCGTACCGCCGAGTAAAGTTTACGCAGATAGCACAGAAGGGGGTGCGCATTTGCTAACAATTGAACAAAAGTTGCGCCGTGAATATGTTTGGCGATGTTTAAGAAGACTAAGGCCGAGTTTATCCGCCGATTCATAAACATGAATGAAACATGGGTTCATCAGTTCACTCCTCAGACAAAAGCAATCAAAGCAATGGGCACAGAGGGGTGATCCGACGCCAAGGATGCGGCCAAGGTAGTAACCTTTGGAAACACCCTCGTAGTTTAAATTAGTATAGTTTGTTTAGTTTTATGTTTGTATGTGTAAATTATGTTTAGTTAATTATTACATTACTTTTATATTATGTACTTCATTTACATTGTTTATGTATGCTTTCAAGTATTGACAGAGTCGACTATGTATGTGTGACAAGATGCGAATAAAAAATAAAAAAATAAAAAATTTAAAAATGCAAACAAGCTAACAAACGGTAACGAAGAGTGAATCGAAACAAAGGATGAGAGCATAATTTAGATTGAAGACGGTATGTATGTGTCTGTGTAAGGGTAGCGATTTCATGCCAGCAAAACAAACATCAACTAACCTGCCGCAAAGTTCTAAACATACACATATACAAATAAGAGAACGAAGTGTTTCTATTAATGCGCCATTTTATTTTATTTGCTTGCACACTAAACAAACAGGAACGACAAAACCAAACTGAACGAGATAGCGACATATTCCCTAAATTATGCTTTGATGGCTTGAAACAGTCAAGCATACAGCAGTGACATACAGTGTTCGATGGTATGTGTGTGTCTGTAGAATTGCCCAGCAGTAACTTTAGAAAGTACTTCTCCAAAAGAATGATTATTCCTATTGCTTTTCGAAATTAAAAAAGCAGTTCATTGCCCCTTTGAATATGAAAAAAAGCTTTCCATTGGTATTAAAATAGAACTCTATTTTTTCATGACTTCGTCACGCTACGAGGTAGCTATTCTTCTTTTTACCCTGCTGCAATCCTACTTCCACCATACTGCTATTGAAGTAGATTTGAAGCACAAAAACACAAGGCGCTCGAACGAAAACGAGCGTCGAAATATCAATGTGCAGCATTTTATGTAAAGCATTAATCCTGAAAACCGTAGAAGCCGAGGTTTAAATCCCAAAAAAACTGTTCGATTTACACAAGGTTTGAACAATCAAATTGAATACTACAAAAATAAAATACAGTAAATAAAAAACTGAAATAAATACAGGTAAATATAAAATAAATATGAAATTGTTTTTGAAGTAAATTCTCTTTTTAAGAAAAATCGCAATAGTTGCGATTTTTTAGCTGCTATAAATAATGCAGAGGTAATTATTTCGGAAGAAAGCCGAACACTTCCGAAGTTGAATAATACCTCACAAAGACCTTTTAAAAACAGCAAAACAGAAATCGGAAAAATGCGGCCACCCTGCGTAAAAACGAGAGCGAGGTTTTATAAGCACTAACGTGAGGTTTTGTAAGTACTTTTACATCACAAATCATATGAAAAAAAGGTATTTTTTCCTGTTTCAAGTTACTGCTGGATGAAGCTTACCTTTTTGAAGAATGAGCGTTAACATTGTCGATCGCGCACGAGATGTGGTTTATGGGACAAAGAGAAGGAGAGGGCAATAAGATGTTTTACAAACGCCTGCTGTTGTACAGCTGCCTCACTGTCTGTTTGTCCGCCTGTCACTCTAATTCTCTGTCAAAACTGGACTAAAAGCACAAAAACAGTGGAATATGTCAAACACGTTTTCAAATTTGTAAATTGTATATTATAGATTTTTATTAAGTGCTCGCAATTTTTGTTTTGTTTTTTTCGTTTATGTATTTGCTGAGTTACGTGTTCTTACTTTATAAATGAATAATCATGATCAATAAATCTTATTTTGTTTGCACAAAGTAAAATAGTAACATTTAATCCATTCCGGCCTGTCTGTGTGACTTCTTTAATTGAAAGGCGAAAACAAAGACGCAAAATGTTAAATTTCATTGTTTCTGTGTATTGCTTGCCTGCTTGCTAGTTTGCAGCATTTATAACCTGTCTGACAAAAAAAAAATATATAAATAAATAAAAAAAGGAAAAAGAAAAGCACTAACCGCAACTGTAACACCTGATAACCCACTTCATAACGTAGCAGTTTCACCCCATAAAGTGGTCGAAAATAAGTAAATAATATATATTGAACTTTATCCTTAGATGTGTGGCTTTTTTATCTCAGTGTTATCTCAGATATATCTCATCCAACACCTATTCAGTTTATGTTTCATCTAAAAGACCCCGATTTTAATTTAACCTGTTTCACATCTTGATGTGCTTCTTTTTTTACTTTGTACAAAGAACAAAAAAAAAAAAAACTTCAGTAAAAATGTCCGTTAGGGCTCTTATATTTTGAACGATTTCAGTAAATTTATGTTTTAATGGCGAATGGTATATTATCAATACCTTTTTTCAACAAAATTTTTATTTTTTTTTTTTTAAACCGCCGGGCGAATTACACCTCTCCGAAGTGTCGAATTGAATCTACGCTAAGAGAAAAGTGCATATGAGAAATGGCTAATATGAATACAAGCGTGTAAACTGAATAACAGTTTATAGAGTACATAGCACCTTGGTATACAGAGGGGCTGGACAGACTTGAACCAGATACGTGCGGTATCAAACGTTAGGAGGAGTCAAGTTACTTCTAAAAGCAAAAACTATTCGCACAAGAACCTTTTCGGCCTAACAGGAATGATAACTGGAACAATTTCCACTGCATTTATTTCGTTGAAAACTCGATGATACCCGTACTCTAAGTTGCGTAAAAGGCCCAAAAATGTATACGAGTTCATACTATATATAGCTTATGGATAAAAACGTAGTTTTTTACACACTTTATATATCTACATGTATTAAAAACACACTTTATATATCTACATGTATTAAAAAACTGTAGAGTACAAAGACAAACGGAGCTTCAATAATACACAAACAGTGTTCCTGTTATGAGATTCTTGTTATATAATCGACTCAATCAATATGGTTGTGTAACTCAACTCATAAATGGCAGGGGAAACGGCTGCATACATAAACAGTGAATTATCAAGTACGCAAAAGTTTGTTCGGGGTGGCATACAAAGGTTTTATAATACTGCAAACAAAACAAAAGCAAAAAATAGTTGAAATTAATGGTAAAAGATAGAGAAATGAAACAAAATAATAAAAAAGTGATAGTAGTAAACAACAAATTAAAAAACGTATACATAACTGCAGCACCGGAAAGGATTAAGCACAACATTCGTCTTGAAATACAAAATTAATAATTAATAGTAATAATAAAATTAAGTAGCTAAGGAAATTAATTAAATCGTTTAACAAAAATAATTTACAAACATTTGACTTAACGCAACACAAATAAAGTTACTATTATTATTAATATTATTGTTTTATTATTATTATTATCTTTATATTATTATTATTATTATCTTTTTATTAATATTCTATCAAAATTATTAGCATGAAGAGATATCATACATTTATATAGCTTGGCTTGTGTACATATAAGAGGGTTTTGTACGCACAGTTGATAAAATTAATAGTTTGAAAGAAAAGGAACCGATTCAAAAAAAAAAAAAGGAAAGCAAAGAAAAGGCCATTATATGCTAAAAACCAAACAAATAATTTATAATTATTTTGTAAATTAAGTATTATGCCAATATTGTCTTGAAGTTATTATTACTCGTCGTGCTGCTCCGTGAATCTTCAAATCAAAAATTACCAATAAAATTACAGTCAAGGTGTGCGTATATTTTCTTTAAGTATGTGCATGTGTTTCTAGTGAAAATTAAGTTTTCAAAAATATAAACGTATAAGATAAGACAACAAAAATAATAATAATAATTAAGGAATTATCCATTTAACGTTTCGGGAAATTTATAAATGGTGTCATCGAAGAGATTAATATTATTGATTGAAGGCTTTACATGTAACAGCACAGTCTGGGGAAAGTGAACTAACTTTTGCATAGTTTGTTCCGTGTAAACAGTTTATTTATTGAGCTTTTATATTTCTGCGGTGCATTCATTGCAAAATCAAGATGTTTTTATATTACAGGTATTTTTTTCTATCCATCCATCCAATGACATTTTCAGAAACTTTGTAAGCTTCAGAGATTAAGAATTTCTTAGGTAACTCAATCAAGATCCATTTTCTCTGTCTATTCTTCAAAAGCAGAGAATAGATCTCACCAGAATATATTGTATAATCCTCAATAGAAGAGATACTTTTTAAAATTCTATTTTTTGCATATGTTTTTCTTCACAAATCCGCTTCAACGAATAAAGGAAGAGGTATGAATATTTAATAAATCCTGTTACTTTCCGTCAACTCAGTTGAAGTGCTTAATTAAATCAGGTTTTACAAGGGAATAGTACACTTAAATGACTTTTCACACAACGACGACTTTACTGAAATAATTACTATTCTTTCTTATTTTAATTAATTTCACAGTAGTCGCATTTATTTTACTATTCCATTGGAAAGTTCATTCAAAACATTACGAAGTAAGTTGAGTAGAATAGTACTGAACTTATCTTGCTTCGTTAGGAGAGTCCTGTAAGTTTTCGTACCGCTCGAAATCATAATTTGTGGCTACACAAGGAAATGAGAACTGGATTTTAAACTTGCTCTTCTATCCATACAAAGAAAATTATACCAACGCGGTGCTTAAGTGAAGAAGTGTTAATTGCAGTAGATAAAATACTGCGTAAATCACTAATGTGGTATCACTATTGCCGAAGCTTGAAGAATTTATAGGAGCTTTCCAACTACAATCGGGTATTTCTGCCAACAAATCGGGATTTTATCGATTGGATAGCCAGCCAAGTAACATCCTAATTTTTTTTTATTGCACGGAATAACAATAATAAATAAATAATAAATAAAAAATTGAAAACCCCCGTAATTACCAAAATTCATGATGTGCGAGTCGATACTTGTACTTTTACTTGTGAATTCGTGTTTATATGAATAATCCCTTAATTGGTTAGATTGAGAAGTTAATGAATGACTCATTATGCTACTAACAATAAAAAGGATAACCCTTTCTACAAGAAAAAAAATTCCTTTTGAACTACTAACAAATATTAATAGTTGTGCTAGGTTGAACTACAACATTGGATGCCAGCGCATGATGCACCTTTTCGGTTTTACTATGCACAACAATTCTATGTGAGAGACTACAACACAACTGAGTCCTTCATGGTTTAGTTTACTACACCAATGTATTGGATTCGTAGTTTCCTACAAATCCAATGCCCCTTTTAAATAGAACAGTAGTAGTAGCATGTATATTTACTCAGTATATATAGCTATATATATAAAATCCAAGTGTAGCCAGTCCAAGTATGTATGTTTGTGTGCTTGTGTGAAGATATGTAAATAAGTGTTTATTGTGCGTTAAACCTGTTGCATCAACATAGTCTTGGTTCTAGTCATTGTCAACGTCATTACCCTCAAATAATTTTGTTTTTCTTTTGTTTTTGTTGTTTCTATTGTGGTAGGTGGCTGCGCCTGTTGTGTTTGCCATCGGCGTGATTTTTCTCATTCTGTGGCAAGCAATGAAAAGTTCTCAAAGTTGAGCTTACCTTGCACAGATTCATCATCCAGATCATCAGTACTACTGGTAATGCGTGCTGAAAAAAA
The DNA here is from genome assembly GCA_035041755.1 of Cacoxenus indagator. NCBI lineage: Eukaryota > Metazoa > Arthropoda > Insecta > Diptera > Drosophilidae > Cacoxenus > Cacoxenus indagator. Next base: position 154,851 of record JAWNKX010000246.1, on the reverse strand, counting down.
TATCAACAAATTGATTAATCAACTAATTAATTAATGCTTCTCCTTTGACTTTAGTTCAATCACTCAAAATTTACCTCTTGAACCCTTTGTCGAGCTACTGCTGATGCCGCCATTACGGCCGTAGAGCACACTCTCCAGATATGTCAGTCCATTGTTGTTGACTATATTCAGTCCCAAACATGTTTCGATTTGCTTCCAACGATGCAGGCGCTCTTGCAGTTCATTTGTTACCTCGCCAAGTGAATTGCGAGCTTCGACAATGGATCGGTCAACATCATCGATACTCTTGCCATGAGTGGATACAAATGCACCCACTAAACTGGAGCGCTTTTTGCGCAATTTTTCGCAAGCTTCGCGCGCCGATTGCAGTTGTTTCTCGGCCGCAATACGTTTCTTTTGATGATTTTTGTTTTCGAGCTCGTATGTGTACTGCAACCAAGATTGCAACTGTGGCGGTGGCGACCAACAATTATCGACCAATTCGATTTCGGCACGTGACAACTCCGAACGCAACATTTCAATTTCTTTTTTCAATTGTTGCACCTCCAGGTCCGAACTTGACGAACTGAGTATAGGTGCCTCTTTGAGACGACGTTCAAGATCCATTTTCTCGGTGGCAACATTTTCTTGCTCCATGCGTGCACGTTCCAATTCCTGTAAATGCACTCAATTAGAAATTGGAAACCATTAAATTTATTAGTCCTTTTCCCTGTGCCTAAAAATAGCTTCCATCTTCTGTTTTAAAAACGTAATACATAAGAAGTTCGGTTGAACACACATTTCGCAAGTGTTTTGAACTAATTTGATTTTCTAACATGTGTAGCAATCAAAATAAGTGAGTTTTGTAATATCAGTCCACATTGAATAAATTTTATATTTGTTGGGCAATGACGGTGCAAAGATCCTTACATTTCGACAATCTAGCTTGTCTATACGCACAATTGCGAAAAATTTAAATATAAATAAAAATACCATAAAAAGCTACTTGAAATATCCGGAAGATCACGATAAAAGCAAAATGGTGGTGGTTCACGTATTGCATGGGTCGCTTTTAGTTACAATGGCAAAACTCTAATATGCTTTATAAGGCTTTGAGTGAAAACAGATTTGTATATACACTTTTTAGACGATGTTCTTATAGATTTTCCGGAAAAGTTTTGAAATGAGTCATAGACTTTTTAGCAGGATAACGGACCTATCCATATTTTACGCCAAAGAAAAACTTTATTTGCTAAAAAAATATCGATAAATTTACCTGCTCACATTGGAAGGAGTTCAACTCTTTAAGGACCTTAAAGATGCTATTATTCTTGAATGGGCTAAAATTGATCAAAAAGTTCTTTGAAATTGAAACCACTCTAGTGTTGCTATTTACAAAACAAAGGGTGTTCACGAAAATTATTGAAAAGAACAAAATATATGTTTGTCCCAGAGATCAAACAAAACGCTCGCTCTCCCCTTTTGTGTGTTAGCGTTTATTTCTATAATACACATGTGGTTAATGAAATCTTTCCTTGGTGGATTGTATTAAAAACTTTATAAAAATATTATGGTTGGAAATGTGTACCAACCTTTTGCATCTCTTGCAGACTTTGTTCCGCACGTTGCAATCCCTCCATATCCTGAGCCATACGTCGCAAGTGTCGCTTTGCATTTTTATTCTGTTGATATGCATACCAACAACCAATAATGGCACTTAATAGTAAAGTAACCAGTATGTAATCCTTCCATCGTGTGCCGGTTTCTATAAAGAGATGATTAATATAAGGATGAGATGGATGATGATGACGCAACTGCAATAAGACAACTTAAACTTCGTATTCTTAAAATCAAACTTAAATATAATTCACATACGCCACAATCGTGATCTGATTAAACTAAAACTAAAAACTATGATGTTAGAAATATTCTGCACTTACCACGTGGCGGTCCAAAGAGCACGACGTCCATTGCTTTCAATGAAATTTTTTGCTTGTGTATAGGATCCTTAATCCCAAGGACACTACTCACATAGTGCATGTTATTTACCGCCAATCTTAAAAAAAGGGCAAGATGTTGATTAAACACTGTAACTTGAGGAGAAAAAAAATCACAATGAACATAAGAATAAAAATTTTCTTCTATTAAACAAATTCCCATGCGAAACGTTTTTGCTGTCGATTTCACTACCTGCCATCAAAATCAAAAGCAAATAGAGGAACTCCTTCGACACGGTATCATACGTCCTTCCAAATTACCATACAACCCAACAGTATGAGTAGTTCCAAAAAGAGTGGACAAAAAAATTTCATATGGTCAGGAAACTCATGGAAGACACCATATTAGATAAATATCCAATTCCGGATCTGAATTGGGGGTCTAACAAGTATTTACACGACTCCCATTTATTCTTCTGACAGCACCATCAATATTCCAACGCGCATTAGATGATATTCTTCGCAAACAAAGAACATTACGAAACTTGAACATTGTAATCAATACACTCGAAAAGGCGCACTTCATGGTTCAACTTGACAAATGCGATTTCGTCAAAGAGGCAATCGAGTTTCTCAGCATAATTGTCGGTCAAAAACGGTTCACGACCTTCGTACATTCGCGGCTATGTCGAAATTGCCAAAACATTAACGGAAAAAATAAAAATAAAAAACATTACCTAATTTATTAGTAATTCACTAGCCACTCACTTCTGCACTTAGTACCAAAGCGATGGAAAAATCAACTCGAAGAATACAAGCTCGAGTTAATCTACAAACCCGGTAACACCAATATTGCACAGTGGTCGATGCCATGGGTCAAAAATAAATAAATCAACGTCAATAGTTTGGTACGAAATGTATCATCACTAAGGACTAGAGGTCACAAATATATATCAACACTTTCAGGTTGTCTATAAAAAACCAGTGTTTTGCGGACACAATGGAAAAGGGATAAGAAATGACTAATTTCTGTTCAAAATGTTTTCCAAGCAGACATTTTTGCGGTTTCTTTTCGCTCATGTTTTTCGACCTCATGTTTTGTTGATAAAAAACTGCTAGTGTTATTGTGTATATGCATGCATCTGTATGTGCGTCACTGTGGACGCTTCAATCGTCCCCAGCAGTAACTTTAGGAAGTACTTCTCCAAAAGAGTGATTATTTCCTAGTGTTTTTAGCAACTAAATAAGCAGCTTAAGACCTGCTCAGTGAAAAACGGGAAAAAAACGTTTCTGACTGCGTAGAACACGTAATTTTGCTGTTCTCTCTCATTTGTTTCCAGTTCAGCAAAGAATACTGTCTGTCCAACAATAAAAACTTCAACGAACACATTTATCAAACTCCCAAAAACTACGTGCTTCTGAAGGAGCAAATCGAAAAAATTGGACAGCAAAACTGCCCATTTGTTGTTGTATGACGTAAGTTGAGTGAGTCGGAGCGAGAGGAAAAGAGAATTAGACAAAAACATAGTTACTAACTCGCACCAAGGGCATAGAAGAGGATTGAAAAAAGAAGAATTTTTATTCCCGCACGCACCCCACCTCACATCGTAGCCAACAAGTCAATTTCCGCTTGTCGTACCAAATGTATCAGACAGATGTAAAGCCCCGAGCGCGTGTTTCGTTGTTGAGTTCAAATTTGCGTGCACGCAAAAAGTATACATATTAATTCTCGTAGGCATCTATTTTTTCTTTGTCTTCCCTTATGTTCGACAAATAAGAAAAAAACTAATGTCACACGCTTTGTTGTTGGGCGGCCAATGGCAAAATGTATTGTTTGTCTGTATTCGTAGTAGCGCAGCTGGTTTGATATTGATTGTCTGCTAGTCAAGATAGAATTAGCTGTATTCAACTTGGATTTTTGGACATACCTAGCGCAAAATATGATTTTAAATCAAATTTACTTATTTATTGAGTTATTTATTTCTTTACAAACTAACAGCCCGAACGAATAATGTAGTTTATTCATTTAAAGTCCCACCAAAACCCATACAAGTAGGTGGTGGGAATTGCAATAACAAAAATCATGTTCCTCATTCATAAAAAAATCGTGTCAAACCTATACATGTTCCTTTTTCGCTATCATTCCTACAACAATATCAATATAAACAAAATAAAAATGGGTGACGGAAATTAAAATAACCAAAACAAAGGTGATATACAGAAATTCCTTTTCCAATGATGTTAATAGCAGAAAGATAACAGATTCTAATAGCGCCTGACTTTTGGAAAATGGTCTAAAAAATTTAAGGAAGAAATGTAAGCTCTATATGAATAAGTTCTCTCTGGTTCTTGGCTGAACACAAAACAAATGAGAGAGAACATAAGCACAGCAAATGAGTGAGATATCGAGTAAGCTTCAAATTTTTGTTTTTCACTGAGCAGACCGCATAATAAAAAAAATGCTGCTTGAAAACGAATTATCCATACAAATTTTCATCGCACCACTATACAAAAGCGATGTAACCGGCCCATTCGAAAGATTTTACTCAATCCTTGTTGAAATAGTCCACTGCCTTAAGCTGGACATACACGATGAACAGCCCGTGTGATACAAGATCAACATTAGAAATTAATTACACTTCTTTCGTGTGTGGTGCTAAGATCAACTTCACTCGCTCTCTTGTATTTAAACAACAATGCTTACATAGCCATACACTCGAGCAGTGGACTCGGCCACAACACTTCTAATCGCTATCCATTTGTGCGGAAAGAGCACGCTCGTGCCTTCCTGCCCTATTCCACACAGCTGCACTTGATCCTATAGAGCAAGCAGACACAACAATTCTTCCTCGATTCAAAATTCAAATATAGATTTGTACTCTCCTGGTCAGGTGCCTCTCAGCTGTATTAGAGACAGTTTGCGAGCCGTGCCCTGGAGTGCACAACGCACTACGCCAACACTACAGACAACGGCTAATTGTGCTCTCACAACCAAATCAACAACAAACGGTCATCAAGCGAATAACAGTCAGCGCCAAAAGGAAACAAAAAAGGTCGTTCGGTCGTGCAGACAGGAATTGATCGCTACGTCCAAGTAAAGGGTAAGCTTAGTCCACAAACACTGAAAAATGCAAAGAGCGAACATCCATAATACTAATGAGATTCCAGATGCAACACTGGCGCTTAGTACAAACAGATTTGCATTGCTCAGCGAGGATGTGTCTGCGCCATCTAGTAGAAGTGGTGCAGGTGACTTAGAAGTCGATAAGACGAAGCCTCCACAAATATATATACGCGATAAAACCTCCAATGCTCTGGTAGAGAAACTGACAGAGCTTACCGAAAAGATAACTTATTTTTTGTGCCTTTAACGAAAGGGTATATACATGAAACAAAGCTTCAAATAAAGATAACTTTTGTATTGTGTCTTAACACCTTAAGGACACAAATACAAAATTCTACACCTATCAGCTCAAAAGCTGCAAAGGGTTACAAGTCATTATAAAAGGCATAGAGTCAACGGTGTCATCAGATGAAATAGTAAGTTTACTGAAAGAAAAAGGAATTGCCGCTAAGTTTGTTACTAATGTAGTAAATAAAAATAAAATATAGCAACCGATGTTCAAAGTGGAGTTTGCGCCTGAAAGCAAGCATAAAAAAAAAATAACTCACCCCATCTACAGCGTTAAGGTTCTACTCCAATGAAGAGTAACAGTAGACAAACCACCAAGAATATGGACATACGAAATCGTACTGCACATTGCACACTATGTCTGTGGCTTGTGGAGAACTCCATGGATACGCAGCATGTACAACAAATAAGGAGATCAAACTACGAAAAAGAGTTAGCAAGTGCGGTGGGAACCACACGACTAATTATAGAGGTTGCCCAGTGTATAAGGAGATCAAAGAACGTTTGAACACGCGTGCCCGGTATCGCGCTGCATTGGACATGGCGCCTCCTTCACAATCTGGCGTGATTGAAATAACCACAGCTGGCATGACATTTTCTCAAGTCCTCAAGTCTGGCCGTAGACAGGAAGACATAAACACTCAACTAGCTTCACAACCAGTAAACGCAGATTGCGTTTTATCTCCGCCAATCATACAACATCAACAGCCCTATGTGCTGAAACCAGTACATGAGCCTACATTTTGAGTTGATGTCATGTTCGCCTCGTTGCAACAAACTTTGGCAAACTTTATGGCTTTCATGCGAAACATTAGATGTATGGTAGGTTGAAAATCTCTTATATAGAGTATGATATGAGAGTATCCTCCTTTAAGTATTCCATACATCAAAAATCACTGTCTAAGTGCAAACAAGTTAATGAAGTTCAAGGTAATTTGTATATTTATGTCGTTTGAAATAATCTATATTGGAGCTGCCAAGAGAATTAGTTTGTTATTGTGAGAAAACTGAACGGAACACTCGATGCTCGATGGTCTGATAAACCGGAGCGAAAAACAATATTATCACAGAATGGCATGACTAATCGACATTCGAATAAATATTGTGTATATAAATAGAAACGCAGCAGAGCAATCAAATATTTTATTGCAAGGCTTTGTATATTTGCTTAAAAAACACAAGCAATCTGTATTTTAGGAAGCTTTAGAGCAACAACAATAATAGTAATAAAAAGCGAACTTCAAAGCTAACTATTCCGCTCAACAGTATGTTATTTTTGTGTAAATCTAATACAGAATCGGAACACCTTCAAATGCTTGCTGCGCGGCAAAAAAAATACATGGTTTTCTTTGTTAAAATAACTCTGTGGGATGTCAATTGTGTATCACGGCGCAGACTTGAATTAGAACCATTTTTATAGAATAGGGAAATCGCGGTAATGCTCCTCACAGAGACACACCTCACAAGCAAAAATAATTTTATAATTCCTGGGTACACTTTCTACGCCACCCATCCAGATGGCAAAGCCCACGGTGGAACAGTCATCCTTATAAGATCTCGGATCAAACATTACCACTTTAAAGGGTATGCAAGCAGCTTCCTTCAAGTCACCTCTATCCGTGTAAATACAAAAAATGGCGATCTCACTCTAATTTTCAGACTTCTTCGATTGTCTGGGTCATCGGCGAGTACAACGCAAAACATCCCCGGTGGGGTTCACGCCTTACAAACCCAAAGGGGAAACAACTATATTATTATTATTATTTTTTTTTTATTTTCCCAAAAGAAGAGTACATTGTCTATTATAGAAAAATAAATCGACTATTGTACTAATTAATATTTAGGACAAGTGGGTGAATTTCAATTTTACAATCAGTTTGTAAAGTCGTGTTGTGACTGGAATTTAACAATACATGTATTTTAACAATAAATAAACAATTAAAGATAACACCAATTAACAATTATTAATTGGAAGTAATGTGTTATGTGAGGTCCACTGGTCTCACCCTTTTTAGTCTACGTTGCAGAGTTAGTTCATCTAATGGTAAAGTATTCACACCATCGTTCGAATGCTGGGAAAGTTTGGTTTGGTATTTTCTGCTTAAATTGATTATTTCCTCATCTACTGTCGCAATTCTTAGGTCTCGATGAAGGTCCGTGTTGGTGATATACCATTGGGCTTTGGTGATGGTGCGAATAATTTTTGATTGTTGCCTCTGGATTAACTTTATATTTGATTTTTTGGCAACTCCCCATATTTCGACTCCATATGTCCAAATTGGTTTAATAATTGTCTTATAGATTAGGAGCTTGTTTTCAAGTGAAATGTTTGTATTTGGTTTGAGCAGCCAGTGCAGTTGTCTTACTTTCATTTTGATTTGGTCACGCTTTTTTTGTATATGGTGTTTCCAGTTTAGTTTACTGTCAATATATAATCCTAAGTACTTGGCTTCTTTTTGAATGGTTACGTCGTCTCCGTCAATATTTATATGGATTGGTGTGAATCTAGTCTTAGTAGTGTATATAACTTGTACTGATTTGTTTTTGTTTATTTTAATATGCCACTTTCTAAGCCAGTCAAGTGTTTTATTAAAGTCTACTTGCAACATGGATGTTGCAGTATTTATGTTTTTATGAGCACTTAGGAGTATTGTGTCATATTGTTATTGGCGAAAGTTGCAATCATCGACGAATTGTGAGTGGGATATGGTATGTCTGCTGTGTATAGAGTATATAATAAAGGTCCTAGCACACTTCCCTGTGGAACTCCTGAATTTATTTCTTTAAGGGTTGAGTATTCGTCATTTAACTAAGAAGTATCTACCTGTGATATATGATGTTAATAGATGTACTATGTTTTGAGGGAATATATTGTTAAGTTTTCCTTTGAGTCCATTATGCCAAACCTTGTCAGGGGCTTTTCCACGTTCAAGAAGAGTCCAATGCAAAATTTATTATCCTCAATGTCATTTAGAATTTTGTGCGTAACTCTGTGCACTTGTTGTATCGTTGAGTGACTTCTTCGGAAACCAAATTGGTGATTTGGAATGATGTGCCTGCGTTCTATTATTGGCAATAGTCTACTTCTTAATATCTTTTCGAAGATTTTTGAGATTACAGGGAGTAGACTGATTGGTCTATAAGACTCTGCCTTTGATGAGTCTTTGCCTGGTTTCGGGATCGCAATAATCTCAGCTACTTTCCAGACTCTCGGAAAATAGTTTAGTCTGAACATAGCGTTAAAGATGTTTCTTAGATATTTTATAGCGTTTACAGGTAGTTCTCTTAGGAGTTTCCCATTTATTTTGTCATATCCAGGGGACTTTTTTTCCTTTATGTCATTATTAATGCATTTTCTTATTTCTCCTATGATGGTCTTTTCATGTTTTATATGTTCTGAACCTCTGCTAATATCTGTGTTCAGCTGTGGATCATCTGAGTTGGTGGCGATTTCTGAAAAAACCCTTTCGAAATAGTCCGCTAATACTTTAGCTTTGTCCAAGTTCGTCTTTGCCCATAACCCGTTTTCCATTTTTAAAGGAGCCTGATGATTACTTTTATTTGTCCATTCTTTAGTAGCTTTCCATAAGGAGTAGTCCGTTTGACTCGTGGGTGTTAACCTCTTGAGATATGATGTTAATTGTTTGTTTTTCAATACCTGAATCATTTTTTTAACCTCTTTAGTTGCCTTGTTGTATTGTCTTTTTGTGCCAGGAGATCTTGTGGTTGACCAGGTTTTCCGTAGTTTACATTTTTTATTTAATAGTCGTCGTAGTTGAGGTTGTGTGTAGAATGTCCAATTTTGCTGCTTCTTTTTTGGTGTCGATTGTATGACTGCTTTCATAATGGTGTCATTCAGGAATACTATCGCTGACTCGATGTCCTCATATGATTTAAGAGGGATGTCGGTCATTAAATTTATGTCAATGTATTCCTTATAAGTATTCCAGTCAGTTCTGTTGTTGTACAGAAGTCTGTTTGCATGTGTAGGCGTGACGTGCGAGTCATATATTAATTCTATAGGGTTGTGGTCTGGCGAGAGTTCGAATAGTGATTAGATTTTACATTTCCGAACGTCCAGGTTCTTTGTGATGAAAAAATCTATCAAATCAGGTGTTTTATTAATGTCTTGTTGGCCAATATGTTGGTTCGCCTATACTCAAGTGTAGAGTTTGTGAACTGCATAGCGCTGAGGAGATTTTTGCCTTTTTTGTTCGTTAGCCTCGATCCCCACATAGTGTGTTTCGCGTTATAATCACCGGCTGCAATGAAGCGTTGTCCAAGAGCGTTGAGGAAATTCTTATATTCTGTGTCTGTAATATTATGCTTTGGTGGGCTATATACAGCAGATATTATGAGTGGTCCTACGAGATCATTAATTTGAATGTTCGTCGCTTGTATGTAGTTATGCTGATATGGCTCAAACTCGTCGTGCTTTATGCACTGCTTATTAATTATGGCTGTTCCACCGTGCGCTGTGCCATCGGGGTGGTTTGTGGTATACACTTTGTACCCCCTAACTTGTATGAAGTGTTTGTTTGTGCAATGTGTCTCCGAGATTAGGGCTATATTAATGCTGTTGTCACGAAGAAGTATTTGTAGTTCGTCAATATGGTTTTTCAATGAGTCTACTTATGTATTCATTAGTTGGATTCGTGAGTTGTTCCTTCTTATTCTTTTCGCCATTATTGTTGTCATTCTTATCCTTAGCTACTTGAGCGTACGATGAACCGGTCTTAATTTTGTTTAAGTTTTGAGTCTCGATTGGAGCTGCTGCTACTGTCTCAGCCGGAACTTGGTGGCCAGTTTCTCTAAGGGCTGGAAATCTTTTTATTTTTAGTGCCTTGTATATCTCACAACCTTTGTAGTTTGCAGTGTGTTCAGCACCGCACAATGCACATTTTATTTGACCATTGGCTTCAATTTTGCAGTCGATTGTTTTGTGTTTACCGGCGCATTTTACGCAGATCGGGTCTCTGGTGCAGAAATTTCTCGTGTGGCCGTATTTTTGACAATTTGAGCATTGCGATATTATGCGTTTATGGTGTGTGGGCTCGAAAATGATTTTCGTGCAGAGCAGTGTGGTTATGTTATAAATATCTTTGTTGTTTTTATTGTTTTTCAATTCAATGAAGAATAATGGAAGCGGTTTGTTCGTGACTTTTTGTTGTGCATAATGGATGTTTATGATTTCATGCCCTAGGTCGAGAAGTTCATTTTTTATTTTGTTAATGTCAGTGGCGTGGTGCATATTCCTGAGCACTACTTTAAATCCACGATCTTCCTTCGGTTTGAACGTGTAGTATTTCGTTCTGTGCTCTTGCAGCATCTTAATAACTGTGGAGTAACTGGTAGAACCTTTTGTTTCTATTCGCACCTCATTATTCTGCAACGTTTTTAAAATGTAATTATGTTTAATTACATTATTTAGAGCATTGCTAAGAACGCTAATTTGTTCGAAGTCTTGAACATATATTGGTGGTGGCTTAACCGATTTGATATTTTTTTGTGCTGGAAAATTTGTTGCATCGGAAACACTTTCCGCACCACTGTTCGCTTGATTGTTATCGTCTTGAGAGAGGAGAGCGAACCTGTTGGTTGTGATTGATGCGCTTAGCCAGTATTGTTGCAGTATTGTTTGCGTTCCGTTACATTGTTTGTTTCTCTTTTTTTGCTTGTGTTGTTTTGTTCAGCACTGTTATTGGGAGATTGTTTGCTCCTATTTCTCTTTAGGCTGGACTCTAGAGTGTTGGCGTTGTTTATGTTTTGTGTATCGTACTGCTTACTTGTTGTTGTTGTTGTTGTACTTACTGTGGTTATAGAGGGAACAGATGATACAGCTGATCGTGTTGCCATGGTGGTTGTTATAGTTGTTGTTGCTGTTGTTGTGAACACTCCAACAGAAGCCAGAGCGAGCGTTGTTGTAGTAGTTGATGTAGTTGTTGTTGGTGGAAAAGAGGAGAGCGGCGTCGTTGGTGAAGCACATTGTGCACTCCACGGCAGAGGCTGCATTTTACCGGTGGCCATAGAGCTCTTCATAGTTAGTTGTGCGGTAGAGCGAGAGGCTGCGTTTGCCTGTATTGATGATGCGCTTTCACTTTGTGGGTGTGAAATTGTTTGCTGTATTGCGGGAGAGCATGAACGCTCTCTCTCCAAATTAGCGGGAAGTGAAGCCTGGGTAGATTCTCTGTTGTTGTTGTTGATGATGCAGTTGTTTGAACAACCGTTGGATGATGAGATAAGATATGCGTTGTTGTTTTTTGTGCTAACAGCTGTTTGAACGTGGGGTACGCTCATGCTGTTCTTTGCTGGCTGATTTTGATTTTGCATGCTTCGCGCAGTCGGGGGACTGCGTTCAACAGGCATTTCTGAGTCCAGAACAGCCTTGACTCTTTGTTTTAGTAGTTGTGGCTTTAACTTTCGTTTAGTTAAATTTGGAGTGCGAGAGTAGATAACAAATCGACTTAACACTTCGAATTCAGTTGATCGAGCAAAAAGTGTTAGCCAAGGCCCAAGGAATGATATAGGTCTCCTTAAAAGTCAAAATGGGCTTTTTACGAATAGTCACCAAGAGACCCTTCAGTATCTACTCCAGGTTCACTTTCCTGGTTCAATTACCACCTCAACTTCGCTGCAGCCACCCTCCCCTGACTAATGGATTTCGGCACGACGGGCTAGCAGCGGTTCTGGCGTTATTTTTGATGACGTAAAGGTACGTTGGGATATCTCCTTATTCCAGCCCTTTAAAGCAGGGGGCGGCAATGGCATTTTTCCAGCTGCAGAATAGCCTCGACATAATTATCGGAAGAATGATTGGTCTACTTAGGGCTAGTTTCACCCTGGGATTCATACAACAGTCATGTAGGAAGGTGAAAACAATAAGTCTAACTTCCTTCATCTTAAAGATTATGGAGCGATTTGTGGGGCTACATATCAGGCAAATGGCTTGCAAGCATGATTCCTTGATATTTCCTTCCGATATTTGACCTTATTGGAAAGTTCAATTACAGTACCGTTCAATCGAACTGGACCAATGTCCCGTTTATACTTCTTTGAGAAGAGTAGCAATACTACATTCTGTGGATTAATGCTGGGACGTAGAAACAAGTCTTCACCACCTGTGCGAGTGTCCGGCGGTGGCCAGACTTTGTCTGAACTTCCTGAAACAGGACTCTGTGTCACCTGCTCTGATCAGGAACTCTTCGACAAAGAACATCCTGGCCTTTATTAAAAAGGTAGAGGCTCTGTTGCCTTAATTAGGGTATAGGATACAAAATATCTACTCTAGTCGCAGTGCCCGCTTCCTTTGACAGGAATACCCCTTAACTGGTTGCGGCTCCCCGTACCCTGCAACCGTTAACATGCCGAGGCCTGGTGCCGTGTGTTTCACTGGCTGTCTGAATTTTGGCCTTTCCCACCACGTCACGCCTTCTTTATTTATTTATTTTATTATTTTACAGGAAACAATGATTTTAAAACACTAAATGGGTCCATTTTTAAATTAAGTAATGTTACTAAAATGATAAGTAATGAACCCTCAGCTCCTATGAAACTTTCTATGTAAAATCCCTTCCTGCTTTGTTTCTACTATCTCAGAATCAATCCAATTTCGATGAAATGTTATCCTTGTAATTAATAAAAGAACTCAACGTTCAAAACTTAGAGAGAATAAATTCCTTGAACACGTTGGTTAAATCAAGTGTGTTCACCTCTTTTGGTCTATCGACCACCGCCATTATTTCAATTAGAATCATATTTACAAACGCAATGCAAAATCAAAGGCCAAGATGGATATACAAAACTCCACACATGCCCTCAAAGATATGTCTGCAAGACTTCCTTTAAAGTTCTCATGCACTTACAATGTAACCAAAGGCGACACAAGCGCCGAAACCTTTCACGTACGCCAGCGTAAGCAAAGCTTCATTCAAGCTGGAGCTAGATTTAAGTTTTAGTCGGTAACACAACTCAATGTAAGACGTAACGAGTCGTTTAATTAAAAATTAATAACAATAATAAAATAAGCAAGACACATAATTTTTTATAATAATATAAACTTTTGTATTCATTTATATATTATGTTGTCCATTGGAAACGATGAGAGATTAATTCTAATAAATTATAAAGAGAAGTAATAAAAAGAATACACCATATAATTGTTTTTGAGATCCAATGCTTAATTAATAGGGTATGCTAATACAGATAATATAGGTATGTGACTAGGCGACCGCATATTCCTATCAAAGCATTGAACGAATTACGAATCTGGTTGAAGTACAGTTAAAATCACGTCTAATAAAACAATATGACTGATTACGGAACTACCACGACCCTCAGTCAGTAAAGCCACAGTTACCACAGCATATGCCATACGAAGGAGTTTAATTCGCCAACCTTTTATAACATATATAGTTAGTTTAGTTCTCACCAAAAATTTGTCAAAATAATAAATTATTTATGGCATTTACTGTGGTTATTTCAATTAACTTCCTCTTTTCATTTGACTTCGGCATTTTCATATTGTTTGTTTACATTTGTATATAGGACAATAGCTGATATGAACAATCTACGACGTCAAAAAACGAAATTGGTCGTTCACGAAATGTAGCTTGTAACTTTATAACTTTTATATATTTATGACGTTTCGTGAAGACCCTTACCATGAAGAGTTAACACAATTTAAAGTTAACATGATGTATTATTTTCAGTTGTCGAGAGGTAATAGTCGTACAATACATACCAAATTAATTGCAACTATAAACAAACTTTTCAAGAATAGGAAATACTCATGTATGTATGTACAAGTATATGATATATGTAATTTTGCATAACTTGTGTATTGAAGCAGAATAATGAATGAAAATGGAAAAAGGACTTGATACCGATTTTTAACTCTATTTTTGTACTTAATCATATATATACATATACATACATTTGTATGCATTTATAACGTGCGTGGCAGAGAACTTCGCTAGTGCTTATTTTTGTGACATTGTGAGTAACACCGCATATGAAGACAGTCGATCACATCGTTCTTTTTTCTTGTTCGAACCTATTCCGAACGCCATCACCCCAGACACGAAGGGGTAATAAAACTGATCAGTCAAAGTCGCAGATAGTCGCCTGACGTGCAAATCACACACACAAAAGGATACGTAAAAACTACGTAATCATAAAATTTATGAAAAAAATAAAATAAAAAACGTGCGTATGAGAATGATGCATACTCAATATATATATATTGCTTATGATAAATTTGGTGGTAGTTTTTATTCGCATACATTTTTGCGGTAGTTCTACTGAATGAGTAGAAAATTAACAAGACAAGACTAACAAATATTGTTGCGATTGCATCAAGCGAGTATAAAAGGACTATGAGTAAAAGTAACAAAGCATCAATTTTTTGAGGTGTTTTGAGTATTCGGGTATTAAAAATACCAAATATGTATGCGGTGTACTTATTGCTGTGGTGTATCTCTGGAGTTCTCTGGTGCGAACCATGATGCTAATTCAAATGGCGAATTTCGATATAAGCTTACTTTTCTACAATTCTTAGCGCCTTTTTCTAATGCACATAGCACATACCTTGGCAATGCTGCACCGGTGACTTTGTGCTGTTTAAACAGTTCCACATACTGTGGCAGTTGAACTGATTGCGCCAACCAGTCGGTAGTCTGTTCAATGGTCCAATTGTGCACCTGGAGTGAAATATAATGTAATTATAATTTTTTATCTATTATGCTTTTCCTTCCTGCATTTTACTTACCTCAGAGCGTAGCCAAGCCTCCCAAAGTTCCTTAACTGAAATATGCATATCATCATTGAAATGAAACGCCTTCTGACGTTTCTCATAACCGGAATCGTATTTGAGCTCTTCACGTAAAAACTAATTGCAGAAAGCGATTAGCATAAGTCAGAAATATAAATAAATAAGCAAGAAAACCAACGTACATCATCGGATTCGCTCAGATCGATGTTACCATTATCATCGTCATCCAATTGACGATGAAGTGTGCGTATAGCCTCCATGCCCAAACGATCCTGTATATTGCCGCTGTAACAGTCTAAGTCATCGGCATGGCAAGCACCATCCGCTGACCCGCTGCCAATAGAACCTGTCGTTGGTTAAAGAGTGAGATAGATAAAAAAAAAAAGGGATAAAGGCCGTTAAAAGTCAATCAGGGTAGTTGTAGACATCAAGTCGGATTAAAATATAAGATTCCTTCCGACACTGAATGTAGCGTTCGAACACAGATAAAAACTATAAAGCCTTGTGTTGATGGGCATTTGTACTACAACCGGAAAGGATATATTTAAGTATGGTGGCCTGGACAGATTCGGATCTCTTCCATGTCACCACCTCTGATAGCCATCCTCGTGGCTGTTTGCCGGCCTACTATATCCAACGGGGTAGGTCAAACATCACACCAAAGTGAAAGAGTACTGGGATGATGTTGTTAAAGGCGCCCTCAATATCTACGAAGGTTGCAATTGCTAATTCCTTATATTTCATATTCTAACGTACCAACTAGAGCAGGGGGTGGCCAAACTTTTTGACCTCACGGACCAGTAGATTCAAAATTTAATTCCCGCGGACCACTAATAGGATTTTTTAAGTGTTAAATATATTTAGCGAAATTTTCTCGTGGAGCACTAGTGGTCCGTGGTCCACCACTTTGGCGACCGCTGAACTAGAGTGTATGGTCGTTTCCACTGAACTTATTTTCCAATACGCGCATTAAAGAAACGAAAGATATATAGTTTTCACCTCAAATGAATATCTACAAGCCTTTCTGCGGTCTTCAGTAGAAAAGAGGACAGATTAATAAATCTGAAGTTTTTAGGTTTTCCAACAACCGCGAATATCAAATTTAATTAATAGGCCATCGCCTACTCTGCTAACCATATTGTGCATGTCGTTAACTACGTCAATGCCCACAAAGGGAAAGGATGTTTTTGTTTTGCTTCTCACTTCAAAAACTTTATCTAATTTACATATTAAGAATTGATATAAAACACTGTATAATTGTATATAATAACATATATATATGATTCTTTTCTGATCTTGTAAATAATCCGGAGATGCGACACTTACTAAATTCATTGCTGACCGCTTGTGACATAGCTTCGCTGAGCAGATTATATGAACTACGATGATGTTGTTCCACATGCTGTTGCTGCTGTTGTTGTTGCCCACTGCCAGCTGAATGATAATGATGCGCCGATGACGCGTGCGCATGCGGCGCTATCACTGATGCCGCTGGTACGACGACGGCTGATGACGAAGCATGCAAATGCGTCGCTTGCCCATGTTGCTGCAACTGATTGCCAACATTTGCATGTTGATGGTGCCGTTGCTGCTGGTGTGGTTGCTGTTGGTTTCGCCCATTGTAGCGACTTGTAATGACATCCACTGCACTGGTACTGCCGCTCGAATGGCAACAATTTAATGAATTTAATGTAAGCAAGATTATTGAATATGACACAAATTGCCTGAGCATTTCGATTTGTTAGTAGTTGTCTATCCGCTTTCCTTTCCGTATTTGTTTTTATATCAGAGGCTTTCCCTCTCACTTATTTGAAACTGTTACGCATGAACAACTCCAGTTTTTAAAGTCATTAACGCTTTCTCTACTACAAAAACAAAAAAAAAACTATTGAAATGTTGGACAAAGGGCTTATTAGATATTTCTTCTTAAAAAATAATATTAAATCCTGCAAAGAAAAAATGAAGAAATTAATTTATTGTTTATGATACAAAGATATATACATAAAAGAAAAAAGCCATTAAATTGCCAATTTTTAAATTATTATTTACGACGCTGCAATTGCTTATTATGGGTTTTTGTTATTGTTGATGTTAACACTATATGGGTTAATTAAGTTTGTATTGAATTGGTGCGCCTCACAAAACTTTTTATTGCCGTTGTCGGCTTCTTCGCCTTTGTTGTTATTATTACATTATTATTGTTGTTGCAGTCCGTACACGACGCTCTGTACGCGCGCTTCTCTACGATTGCTATTCGATTCATCGTTTGGCTTAATTTGAAATATGAGAAGAGTGCCATTACGATTTTGTTAGTGCAGGCAATAGCTTGAGACAGACAAACAGATACACACACATATGTAACAGACACACTTCCATATTTGACAGACACATACATATATAGCCATGTAGATTTTTAGATAGGCGGCTAGCAAGAAGGCTGCTACAGTCTTACCTACCGACAGACCGAACTCATGTGACTTTATGACTGCGATAGACTCAATAGTCAGTAGAATGAACATTAAAAATGAGCAAAAAAAAAAAATGGGAACACAAGTTTTTGCAAAAGCGGAGTAGCGAACAATCACATAGGCAGAGGAATAGAGGGAACTAAATGAATCGTACTCCAAAATTGTCTATAAACGCAATTGAAATGTACAACTACAACGAATTCGACGATTTGCTACTTTTTTTGTTTTGACCTTATTTTTTTTATTGCTTTACTTTAATTTCTGGTATTGATTTTAATATTTGCGTTTGCAGTTGAGTTTTGTTTTTTGTAGCGCTTGGTATTGTAGGTGGGTTTGTTTTGTTGTTTTTCAACCGGAATTTTTGTTCTCTTATTTACCCGAATTTTTCCTCACCTTCTTTATTTATTTATAATTTGATAAAATCGATGCTTTGCTTAGTACTTGTATTGTTGCTATTATTGTAGCTGGCTTAGTCAAACTAAAAGGTCTCACACCAAAAACACCTTTAAAACCAATTCAGCGCGTGAGCGTTTTTAACGTTTTTTAATAACGTTTTTGTATCATTTTTGATTTCCAGGTGAGTCAAGTGAGAGCGCAAATTTCATCTTATTTTCGTAATTTTTTTTCTCGTGGGAGCACAACGCTACCACGTTTATTGCGTTTAATAACGACGTACACTAGACATAAACCAAAAACATTTTTTAGCTTTGATTGATTTTAGGTGGTACGACGTACATTTCATTATTTTGCTTTGTGGTTACTTATTACTGTTGTTTCGTTATTGTTACTAAAAATCTCGATAAATATCGCTCAAAGCACAGTTCTTTCATGTTCTCTCTTACGGTCACTAACCAAGCACGACCTTTATTATTGTTGTTGTTACTATTTTCAAGCTTTACTCATGACTATAATTCAAGTACTCAATTTTGACTTTGGTTGTGTGTCTGTGTTTACAGAGAAGTTGATAACTTGAAATGTACAAATACAAGTATGATTTGCCTTAGCAAGAACTTAGCGATTAACTTGGAAAAATACTGAATACCAGACAAGACCCTATGACGTGGTTGTAATATCATCTATCAAAAGACTTCGATTCTGTGTGCTGATGGTTATGGTCACGAAGAGCAGCAGCAGGTTGAAATAACTTATAAACCGAACGAGAGCACTAAACAAGAGTTTAATTATACAGATCAATAACAGCAAACACAGACAGACAGACAAATAGGTCAAAACAACAATTTTCACAGCTATTCTGCTAGCGCTTATTGAAATGTAGCTTAATTTTGGAAAAATTATGATTGATTTATCAAAAACCTTTCCTTACCTACGTTTTTGCACTTATGTTGACGTTAAATTTCCAGTTCACATTGAGTGAATTTAATTAGTTATTTTTTAAGTTTTCTTGTCGTTGCTACGAACATGCACACACATGCACTTGAACCTGACCCCAATATATAGTACGAAATCACTCGCTTGGTTATTGAAGTCGCATTTTAATACCTCAATTGACGTTATTTGTTGTCCATATTTTATGTTGTTAATAATTTTAAACTAAACTTTGAATAACTTTTTAGCAAGATTTTTTTTCGTTACGAGGTCGGCACATTGGGATTTATGTATGTGTTTACGTTGTTTGTTAGTTTTTTCGTTAGCCCAGCTAGACAAATTGTCTTCCTTTTTGGCCACAGCATTGTGTAAGGCAAAAAAAACGCCAAATAGGCCGAAAAGCGTCTCAAAAATATACACACACTTCTCTAACGGTTTAACTTTCCATTCATACGTCCAACCGACCGCCTGATAAATCAGTCAATCAGTGATTAAGAAGTTCTGCCTCTTTCTCACGTACACACTCATGCATGTTTTCTCTTTGTATTACGTCGCTTACGAAACGCGTATATCCTTGCTGGAGCAGCACTGGGCCAGCAGCCTATGAAGGCCAACATCAGCAATAATAACACCAAATTAGTTGTGCACTTTCGATTGTTTGCACTCACTCTTTTTCTTTCTCATTTTCATCTTTGGCGACTTGAATGGCACATCTGTACACTTTTCCACTTTCTCTATATTCTAGTATTCTTGGTGACGCGAGCCACAATTTCGGTTTGGCTTTTTGTTAAACAATTTACTGTTGTTGTTGTTACTGCTGCCGATGTTGCTACTGATAATTGTTATCGACACTCAGCGATTTCATTTATTAAACTATGACATGTTAACGAGAAAACAATAAAAAAAAATTAGATCAGACTACGAAATTTACCACAATTAACTGCAGTTGCACATTGTATTACTCGTCTGCTTCTTATTTTTTGCTCTATAACACTAAATACATAAGTGTTGTTATTGTGTCTTCAACAATAAGTGTTGGTTAACGAACACTATGCGCTCAGATGCTTGAGAACAACAGTCACACATAGCTTGTAACAAAACTTCATGGAACGGAACACTGTTTATTGGGTGGTAACGCGTCTGGGAATTTGCATATCGGTGTTATAGCTTGAAAAATCCAAAAAAATTTATAATTGTCGAAAGTGTGTTGATCGGTTTTTTGCGTAAGGAATGGCGAAAAGAAGCATTCTCATACTCATTATCATTCTAATTTCGATGTCATCGGACGGCAATTCCCAATGTACAAAGTTCAAATTATTTTACTGAGTCTTATATTATTTTAATTTATAATATAGGCTTTTTCTCTAGTCTTTATTTGTTGATATCGTCAGATGATGTCAAGCGAATATTATAACGTTTCAAAAATAACATGCACATAATAAGTTTGTACGAACTCATCACTTATTCTGCAACACCGAATGGGAGATCTAGGGGTGAGGCCTTTTCTGATTGCCGCGTTTGCCTGTTGTATGCTAGATGTTATAAAATATGAAATAAATATATTTTATACGATTGAAAAATATATAGTTCATAGTTCTAAAAGCATTTTCGGATTCTGCACGTTTCAAGCTTAACATTTTCATACATTCTGGTGTTCCATTTGGGTGAGGGAATAATTGTAAAATAATTTTTTATGGACTTGGTAAGAGAAGTATTTCTCTTTTTCTCTCTTAAGCGAACACGCCACGGTCCTTTATTTCAGCATCAAGCATTTGTGTACGTGTTTTTATGAAGCAGCCTTCCTGCAGCTGTATCGTTAATTTCATTCTAAATTTTTAAGTGAGCAGACGTGAGCGAAACTAACAGCAATGACCGACTAGCATTTAATTGCCATTATGGCTGTGTTTAAAAAAGAAATTGAAAAAAAAAAAACACTGTAAAAGAAAAGAAAGAAAGAGTGGCACAAAAAATTAACGCATGAGATTTTATTGATGTATAAAGAGATTTATGATGTATAAATTTGTTAAATGTCAAACATCGTACACTATGATAATGTATTATACAGCAATTTGACCGTCTAATAGTCGCTTTATGTTTGAATGCAAATAAATACACATGTCAAAGTAGCTATCAAATCTGTGAGGCGAGACCTATTTGGTGCGTTTATTTGGCGATTTGACGGTTTTGTTTGAAGCAAAGTCATAAGTTTTGGTTTTCGTCAAAGTGCTTCTTCTTCCTCGATGTTATTTGAATTTTGAGGTTCGATAAGAAAAACCGGGTCTTTTTTCACGAATTTTTTCCTTCAGCTGGTTTAAAAGGTTACAATAATATTCAGAATTTATTGTTTTAGTTTAGTTAGAATTAGTTGTTTACCAGTGTGAACCAGGTTCACACCACTCTATAGCTTCTTGTTTTGATTCAGGATCATGGTGATAACCCAAGTCTCATCCATAGTAATGAATCGACGCACAAAATCCACTTTATCTTTCCGAAAACGCTCTAAATGTTGCTGAGAAAGTCGCATTCGAATGTGTTTTTGTTCCATTGTTAGCGAATGTGGCACCCATTTTGCACACAGCTTTCTGAAACCCAATACTTCAGTCAAAATATTGCTTACACTACACAATGAGATGTCTAGGGCTTCTACTAAATGTCTTTCAGTCACTCGACGATTTTCCAATACGATATCCTGTATTTTTTCTACGATTTCTGGTATTGTTGTTGTTTTTAAACGTCCTTGACGTGGATCGTCTTCAAGGCTTGCACGACCAAGTTTAAGTTCAGCAACCTATCTTTCTACTGTACTAATTGAAGGCGAAGATTCCTTATACACTTTCAATATTAGTTCATTAATTTCCTTTGCTTAACAAAATAAATGTAGGCTAGTAGCAATGCCCTCTATTATCGAACTTCAAAGTTTATTGAACAACCTAATATATGTGTCTGAGAGTGAATAGATTTATCTGTGTTGACCATCTAAATCTATTTTATGTTAGGAGTGCTGTGT
Source organism: Cacoxenus indagator (assembly GCA_035041755.1). Classification (NCBI taxonomy): domain Eukaryota; kingdom Metazoa; phylum Arthropoda; class Insecta; order Diptera; family Drosophilidae; genus Cacoxenus; species Cacoxenus indagator. The sequence goes on along the minus strand of JAWNKX010000246.1, from coordinate 132,953 downwards.
CATCAGCATATGTAGCCATCATTGTATTGCCTTTGCTTGGAGTCGGAAGGTCAGAAGTGTATTGCGTATAAAGGATTAGCCACAACACACTACCTTGTGGTGTAGTGGCGCTTGTAGCCACGGTAGCATAGTTTTAAATCTAAATTTTTTTACGCTCAGGCGTAAAGAGCAGCGCCATCTGTTGGTAAAGCGACAGACACAGAGTCAACCCTGCGTGATTATTGGAAAGAGTAGCGTGTCATGGAAGAGTCAGCAGGATTTCCAAAGGGGAAATCAGTATAAAAGCAGCAGACTCTTGGCACAAGGACAAAAGAAGAAAAAAATCAGAGTTAGAGAAAGGTTAAGGGCATTAGTGAGTGAATAATCAGTTATAAAAAAAGTCCAGTTCTGCTCCGCTTTGAGTTCCGGTATATCTGGTGTTATAAATTCTTTTTTAGTGTTGTGTTGCCAAATTCGGGTAAGTCGAAGCCTTTGTTTTTATATATGATTTTTCCTGACATTAAGTGATATACTTAATGTGATATAAATTTTTGATGGCATTGTTCTTTCGTGTGCGTTAGGTTTGGCAGTTAATTTCGGAATTTTTTAACGGATTTTTGAATTGTATTTCTTTTGATCTTCTCACGCTCTGTGGCTGCTCGTGAGAGGCGACAAAGGGTGTACATGGTCACATGGACGTGCATGGACCGTGACCATGTCAGTCAGCATAGTAGTCTGGTGAGCCGTGGCCGAAGCAGATAGACCGCACAGTGGTTACAAAAGACGAAGGAGAGTCCAGAGATGGTAGACGCACTGCGTGTTCGGGTAGTGATCTTAGTTTATTTGTAAAATTTATTTAATTTTAATCTATTACTTAGCTAATTTTTTTATATTTTAGTAATAAACTTGGTTGATGGCATGAAGCCGTATTAGGAAGGCGGTTTTGCATATTCGCCTAAATTGTGCAGGCAAAGAAAGTATATTAGTGTATGGTTGCTTAAAAAGAAAGACAAAAAGAAAAGAAAGAGCGAGTGCGAGATGATATTGCGGTTCTCACGGACTTAAGATATATATACTAACGGCATCTCAAATTTCAGCAAAGGTTACCGGAGAATCCTCATGGAAGCACTTTCATCAGGGAACTAACGGGAAAAACTGTGAGTTCCTTTTGTTTTTTTGTCTTAAGTTTCATAAGTGCATATATTTACATGTTGGGTTTGATCTGCATCCGCATGCTGCATTCCGCTTTATTTTTGCCGTAACTATATTTTATTTTTTTTATTCTTTTATTTTTTTCGTTTGCACAATTTATTCTCTTAATTCGTTGCACATAATTTTTGCACATGCTTTTAAACATTTATATATATATTAGTTATCTTTTAATTTACATACATAAGAACATATTTTCCCATTTATATTTTTGTTATCATACTTTACATATCCTTTATTTTGATCATAAGGAATTTTCGTGTATTAGGTTATTTTTTTTTTTAAATATTGTTATAATTTGTTCATTAAAATTTGATGTAGTTATTATTGAAATGTTGGAGTAATTTTTTTTTTTTGATTTCTGCCCTATGATGCGCGTTTGGTAAATCGTTCTGAGAAGGGATCCTCTGGATGGATAGCAGTGTTTGGAATGGATGAACATGGTAGGGTGGGCATAGTGTTGCCACAACAACATCAGTGGGCAATGCAGATGCGCAAGTGGATCTAGTTTCTTCTTCCTTTCTTTATTTCTTTCTTTCTTCCATGCACGCACTAATTTATTAAATAATTGCGGTAACGAGTTGCCACTGCTGGCGTGTAGAGGGCAAGAACTCCACCCCTTTAGCCGACGAGCTGCGGCCGGAATTTTGCGTGCGCCCTCGAAGCCAAGATAACACCTTGTTAAGAGTTTTCAGTTATATGCTACAGTGGCACACCAGCTATGATTTGTTTTATATCTGAGTTCTTACCCTCACAAGAGACATAGAAAGTTACGTGTTCAAGATAGTTACATGTATCAAGAGCTGATAGTATGGTGCTAGGAAGAGTTTTTTCAGCTTGTATAACAGTCCTGGGTGCCATACTTTGTCAAACGTCTAACGGACGTCGAGAAAGAGAGCCTAGCAATACACTTTGCGTTCGAAAGCTTGCAAAATGTGTTGAACCACACTGTGATAGTGCTCAGATGTTCCGTGGAATCTCCTGAAGTCAAATTGGTGATCGGGATTTATTCGTCCATCATCCAGCAGCGGGAGCAGTCGACTTAAGAATATTCTTTCAAACATTTTCGAAAGAATGGTCATCTGGCCATCTGGGTGAACTGGCCAGTAAGCTTGTTTATCATTTCTTCAATCATCTGCCCTACATATTTCGGGATCCTCTCTTCACTAAAGCTGGATTCACCATTCGTCGAATTACTAGTCGTTAATGTGTTTTCAAGAGGAATCTCTGCCTGGGCAATAACTTTACCCCTAATTACGCTAGCATAGGTGGAGCGGCTGGTGGAGTGCCAGACTGAGTTTATTTGTTGTTGTACTGAAAGTGCCGATGGGTGGAATACTGGATTTTTCTTCCCAGCATTAATTATCTGAACAGTAGCCTGATTTACTCTACATCCTTCATAGGAAGCTGTGTGGTTCTCATTGTAGTGGATGCACTTCTTACGGTCTTCCCTTGTTTTTATGAAATCAGTTCATTTGTGGCCTTCGCCACATTTCACAAACCGGTATGGCTTATTGAGTGTCCCCGAATTCCTGGCAGCGATGACAATATACCAAGCACCAAACTTTCTAGCAGGCTCTATAGTAATCATGGCATGCTGGCTCGAGATCAACAAAGAATATAGACATAGGAGCTTTGGTGATGCGTGATTTACCGTTGGCGATGTGTCTTACTTCGTGACCTAGTTTATTGAGATTCGTAATGCTGTATTAGAGAGAGGTCGAATAATGCAGGTTTTTGACTACCACACGATATGCTTTGACCTGGTAAGATTGAAATTAAACTCCCTTCTCATAGAATACCTTTACCAGTGCTCTGTAGTGATCAGTGTTCTGTAGCATAATGCGTACTTGCCCGTCACGTCCAGCTTTGTAGGAATAATCATTTACACCGATGGTTTTTTCAATCCGTTCTCGCATGGTATGAATGTCTTCCACCAAAGGAATGAGGATTGGAGGGGGTTTAAATTTTTTTGGCACCTGTTCCATAGAGGTGATCCCTGAGGGGAACTCGAAGCGATTTCCACTGAGAGTGTTGCTTGACATATTCGGGCTATCCTTCCATGCGACGTTACTGGGCTGTCTAGCCTGACTAGGTTCATACTCATCGACTGATAATGTTTTTTTCAGATAATGAAGGCGATGGCAAAGAAGCCTTACCGTAAGGCGAGCGCGCCTTTCTTTTGTAAGCAAACACAGGTTACACCTTTACTGCCTGATTTATTTATAATGTCAAAACAATTGCCGTCTGCACTCATTGCGCTTCAAAAAAGAACTATACAAATAACAATTCCCTATTTGACGAACTGGATTTGATAAGTGTGTGGGGAACATTACATCGCATTACAACAACACCGATTTGATAGCTTGTTTGACACGTGTATTTGGTCCTTAAGCTGTATTTTGGGTCATAAAATTTGCAATGCAATATATATTGTTTAGCTTTATGTCGAAGAACCTTTCTTTAAAGTTCGACGTGAGTACCAGTATTACCAGTTACCTATTACAAAACCAGGACAGATAGACCTCCAAAAACCAAAAAAAGGACAAATGAAACTTAAAAAAAGTACTGAAAACAGGACAAAGTGTTTGCCTTATTAATTTTTATATTTAATAAGTTTTATTTTATATATTGATATCTATATATATAAAAAAGGATGTTTGTTTGTCAGCCTGGCTGTCTGTCGGTATGTTTGACCCCTATGGAAACCGACACCGTTTGCCCGAGCACCATGAAAATTGGTACATTTGGTAGATGTTATCATGGAGCATGTTTGTGGCTAAGTTTGGTGGAAAAAAATAGTCGAATTCGCTAAATATTAAGACCAACTCAATTATCAGATGGTTCGGAAACTGTATGGATAGAAATAAAACACAAAAAAAAAGTAGCTGCTGAAACTGTAAAAAATCGAAATGTTCAAATATTCGAATGAAAATAAAAATCAAAAAATTAAGAGTACCAAATGCCACCCCAAAAGTCAAACACTGGTAGATCAACGAGAAAATCGCAGCAGTAGACAGAGAGCAATTAAGTCCTTGTCCTCTTTATCTCCCGTACTAATGTAGAAGGCATCAGTGGCATTTAAATATTTCACATTTAAATTTATAAGTAAAATAATATAAATTTACTTGATAGATAAAATTGATAATGGTAGCGCATGACGTGATACATCATTTTCCTGCTTGGATGTGTGCGTTGTTGTTGTAATTACTTTTATTTTAATATCATGCTGCCGGCGTAACGGCTTCCGTTCACGCGCGAAAGCAAACTAAGGCACATTGGTGTATTGTTTATCCTTTGACACATTGGCAAATACATTGTTTACATCATTAAGACAACCTAAAGATCCATTTGGTAAATATATCATAGGTGATTGTTTTAAGTGCATCGTGGTAGTTCACACGAAGATTGCTTAGAATGGTGAAAAGACGCTCTAAATGAACCCTTGCAAGAAAACATGCCCGAAACAATAAAATTAATTAAAGCATTAATGGTTGCTGATAGAACTTATGCTCCAATATTAAGGTAGGTACTCATACATGTTACAAGAAAATACAGATTCAAAATACTATTTTGGCCCGTTTTTTTCTTTTTTTTTCTTTTTTCCTTTATATTTAATTTTTCTGTTATTATTAGAACAACTTAAATTAAATTGTATATACAAAAATTAACAAAACAACTTAAATAATAAGTGGGGAAATGATTTAATAATAATATTATAAGGATCTAATAGGGAGATCGACAGGGTGCGATCTTCTCAGCCGTCTCGCCTCCCTAACTCCTCCCATTCTGCGTCGTTTTAGAAGGCGCCTTGCTAGTTTATTTGGATGATTTTTTAACCTCTCTATATATTTTTTGGCCTGACGATTTATCACATCGCCAATTTTCGGTATTTTTAACTCGTTTTCAAGGTCCGCCGTTCGCATGAACCAAGGGGCACCAGTAAGCATTCGCAATGTCTTGGCCTGCAGTACTCTCACCTTCGTGATGTTTGACCTCGCTACTATGCCATACACCTGCAAACCGTATCGCCAAGCAGGAGCAATTATGGTTTTGTAAATGTTCACCTTATTTCCCAAGGACAATTTATTCCTGCTAGTTAAAAGCCAATGCAATTTACCAATCCTCTGTCTTAAGGATTTCGTGATACTTGAAATATGCGTCTTGAAAGTTAGCCGCCTATCCAAATACACACCCAGGTATTTGTAACCTGAATGGTGTTCCAGCAGCTGGTTTCCAATGAAAACTCCCGGACAGAAATCCGGCCGAAAGGCGTACGTCACATTGGCACATTTGTTTTTGTTAATGCAAATGTTCCAACGTCGTGTCCAGTTTTCAAAAACATGCAGGTATTGCTGCAGTGAGTCCGTGGCTTCGTAAATGCACTTGTTTCTGACGAGGATGGCCGTATCGTCTGCAAACGTGGCAATGATCAGATCCAGAGGATCCTTCAGTGGTATTTCTGACCCAGTGGGCATGTCGTGCGTGAACAGGGTATAGAGTGTAGGCCCCGAAACGCTATCCTGGGGGACACCTGCGCAAATCGCCTTGATGCTAGATTCTACACCATCCAGTACCACTGAGAAGGTCCTATTCTCAAGGTAGCTGCGCACGATTAACCATAGTTGAGGCGGCAAGAGATTCTTGAGCTTACTGAGCAGCCCGTCGTGCCAAACTCGGTCGAAAGCCTGCTTTATGCCAAGATACGCTGTGACCACGTACTTCTTAGCCTTAAATCCTTCGAGAATAAAGTTAACCACCCTATTCAGCTGCTCTGGAGTTCCGTGAGATTTAAGAAAGCCAAATTGAAAGGAAGGAACTATTTGCTTTACCTTTTTTAAGTCCAGGATCCGTGTCAGCAAACAGCGTTCAAACAATTTTGCTACAGTGGGTAGCAGGCTAATTGGCCTGTAGGAATCTAAGGTGTAAGGGCTCTTGCCGGCCTTATGAATCATGCAAATTCTCTCCTTCTTCCACTGTTTCGGCACATATCCCAATCTCAGCACTGAGTTAAAAATGAGGACGAGAAATAGCACACCTCTTAGCGGCATTGCCTTAAAGTTGTCCAGTCTATCTTCACCTGGAGCCTTTTTAGTGTTTAACCCTTTAATATGTGCTGAGACTTCCTCGTCTGTAATGGGAGCAACCGGGAGGCATAATTGGCCGGCGCTTTCAAGCCTCATATGGATCTGGCGAACGCTGAGTTCTGAGCTGGTATCAAATGGCTTAAATCGAGCTTCCAATTCCTCGGCGAAAGCCTCGGCTCGCTCGCTTAAAGATCTAGCCCAGGATCCGTCAGCCTACTTGATTGGAAATTTTGGAGTTACCTGTTGTTTATACCTTCTCGCCAACTTCCACAAGGAGTGCTTTGTGTTGTCGTCGGGGGGACATTTAACAAAAACCTGTCAGTTTCATTCTGTTTATGCAGCGTCAGCAGCTTTTTGACTCTATTCGACACTCTACGAAAAACCCTGTCCACAAACTGCCTCCTAAGTCTCCTCTTAATAAGCAGCAGTGCTTCAATAGCTGGGGGAAGTCCAGAACGCACTCTTGAGCCATGTGGTGGATTTAGGGGGGCGGCAATGAGAGCAGCTGAGTGCACCTTATTTAGAAAGATATCGAGTGCGCGTCTTCAATATCTTCGGGCATCAGGATTTCCAAGTTTAAATATAGAGAGTCATCCAGATCTCGGCGAAATGCAGCTAAGTCAGTTCCAGGTGGCAGCAGTCGTCCTTTTATTGTTTTGATCTTAAGATCATTTTGGCCCGTAGGTACAAATAAAGTTGTTTTTTAAAATGTTGCACAATATACTTCAAACGACAGAGTACTATAACATTGATGAATTCTTAGAATCGCATATGATCAATCCGTACGATGACTCTTCTTCTTCTTAGTTGGCCATAACAATCCTATTGGGTCTCAGCCAGATGAATAATTTGCCTCCAGGCGCCCCTGCCTTGCGCTCGTCATCACCAGGTGGTAATACCAAGACTTGCCAATGCTTCAGTCGTCTGGTCCTGCCAACGTAGTTGCGGTCTTCTTCTCCTTCGCTGACCATTAGCTGCGTATTGAATACCTTACGAGCTGGAGTTTCCGCATCCATATGTACCACATGACCCAGCCAGCGAAGTTGCTGACCGTTCATTCGTCTGACCACATCAATGTCTCCGTATAGCTCATAAAGCTTGTCGTTCTATCGAATACGGTGGTTAACGTCAACGCAAATAGGGCCAAAGATCTTCCGAAGAAATTTTCTTCCGAACACTCCAAGAGCGGCTACATCCGATTGTGTTTCTGGCCAGGCCTCCGCATCATATAAAAGCACTGGAAGGATGAGCATCTTGTAAAATATAGTTTTCGTCTGTCGACGAAAGGTGCCTACTGAGCCTGAGATCGTTTGATCTCAATGCTGACGTTGTTGTAGTTCGTTAACGTGGTGCTTAGGTATACGAATTCCTTTACAGACTCGAAGCTATAGTCAGCATTCAGCTGAGTATCAAGACGCCGTGATTATCTGCTAGAGCACACCAAAAGCTTAGTCTTGTCCACATTTACCGCAAGACCTCCTTTAACCGATTCTCTCTCAATAGCTCTAAAAGCGCCAGTTACATCAGGTTTGGTGCGGCCAATGATGTCGATGTCATCGGCATATCCCAGCAGCTGGACACATCTATTTGACAAAATAGTGCCGGGCCGATGTACAGCAGCTTCTCTTATAATGCTCTCCATCAGGATATTAAAAAACATATAAGACAGCGAGTCACCCTGCTTGTGGCCGTTCTACGTTGACGGAGCTACGTGTATTACTCAACGTCTTTCTGGAAAGTCGTATTAACTTTGCAGGAATACCAAGTCTAGACATGGCAGCATATAGACAGTCTCGCCGTGGGCTATCGAAATTTGTTTTGTAGTCGACAAAAGGGTGGTACGTGTCGATCTGGTTTTCATAGGTCTTTTCCAGGATTTGGCGCAGTGTGAAGATCTGATCTACGGTGGATTTATGAGGCCGGAAACGGCACTGATAAGGTCCAATCGGTCTTCGGAATGAGGTTTAGGTTTTTCACACAATACGCTCGAAAAGATCTTGTATGCGTTTAAAAGAAGACTAATACCAGGGTAGTTGGCGCGTAATGTGGCATCACCCTTTTTCATGATAGGACAGATAGTACTGAGATTCCAATCATCGGGCATGCTCTCCATGAGCCATATCGTGCAAATGAGCTGGTGCATGCACCTTACCAGCTCATCGCCACCGGCCTTGAATAATTCCGCAGGCAGGCTATCAGCCCCAGGCGATTTATTGCTATTAAGTCGCAGTATTGCGACCTTGCCTTCGGTATGGCTTGGAGCCGATACGTCGATTTCTTCGTCAATGGTTTGGGTTAGTGGATTCATTCCAGGGGCAGTGTCATCTTCGCTTGCCAAAAGTCTTGAGAAGTGATCCATCCATAACCTCAGTATATTCTCCTCGTCAGGGACCAGATTCCCTTCATCATCGTTGCTGGCGTCCGCTCCGGTGTTAAAACTTTGGGTGAGACGCTTAACTCGTTTGTAGAAGTTTCGAGCGTTATTTCTTCTTCTACAACATTCAATATTCTCACATTCTCGCCTTTCGTGCTCCCATTTCTTGCGTTTGAAAAGATGTTTCTCTTTCCTTTTCATAGTCAGGAGCCTTTCAAGTGTCAATCCAAGTTATTTCGCCGAAGTGTACGTGGGTATGATGTTCCCGTTAAGCTTGAATGAGGGATAGTTTTTGTGTCTGAGAGTGAAGTTGGCATGAGTAGATTTATCTGTGTTGACGTCAATATTCCACCTTTTAAGCCATCTAAATCTGTTCGATTTAGATAACTCTGCAAAATTGATGAGGCAGCATTTGGCTCGCTGTGTCATGTTAGGAGTTCTGTGTCATCAGCCATCATTCAAATGTTTTCGAAAGAATGGTCATCTGGCCATTTGGGTGAACTGGGCAGTAAGCTTGTTTACTATTTCTTCAATCACCTGCTCTACATGCTTCGGGATCCTCTCTTTACTAAAGCTGGAGTTACCATTCGTCGCATTACTAGCCGTTAATGCATTTTCAAGAGGAATCTATAATTACGCTAGCATACGTGGATCGGCCTGTGGAGTGCCAGACCGAGTTGACTTGTTGTTGTACTGAAAGTGCCGATGGGTGGAATACAGGATTTTTCCTCACAGCTTTAATTATCTGAATAGTAGACTGATTTACTCTACATCCTTTGTAGGAAGCTGTGTTGTTCTCATTGCAGTGGACGCACTTACGGTCTTCCCTTGTTTATATGAAATCAGTTGATTTCTGGCCTTCGCCACATTTCACACACCGGTATGGCTTGTTGCAGAAACGTTGAGTGTGCCCGAATTCCTGGCAGCCATGACATTGTACCAAGCACCAAACTTTCTAGCAGGCTCTATAGTAGTCATGGCATCACAAAGTTTCTGGATTTCAAACACTTTTCTGTTGTTTGGTGCTGGAGATTCGTAAAGATATATTAAAGAGAGGTGGAATAATGCAGGTTTTTGATTACCACCCGATTTGCCTTTTCTTCTTTTAGCTGGTAGGAGTGAAATAAAACTCCCTACTCATAGAATACCTTGACCAGTGCTCTGTAGTGATCACTGTTCTGCAGCATAATGCGAACTTGCCCGTCACGTCCAGCTTTGTAGGAATAATAATTTCAACCGATGGTTTTTTTCAATCTGTTCTCGCATAGTATGAATGTCTTCCACCAAGGGAATAATGGTTGGAGGGGTTTGAATTTTTTTGGCACCTGTTCCATAGGGGATAGGGAGCCTGAGGATTTTCTGAAATATCCAGGGTTTCCATAGCCCCAAGAATCTCGAAGCGATTTCCACTGGGAGTGTTGCTTGACATATTCGGGCCACCCTTCTATAAGACGTTACTGGGCTGTCTAGATTGAACGGGTTCATCCTCATCGGTTGTTAATGTTTTTTCAGGTAATGAACTTGATGGCAAAGAAGCTTTTTCAGGTAATGAACTTGATGGCATAGAAACTGCACTACCAAATTCAGAAATGCAATTTCGGATTTCCAAAGAAAAAAGAAATCGAAGAGATACGCTTGATGGACAAAATCATTGACAGCTGGGCCGGCTTAAGCCTAAAGAGGAAATTATTAGAAGAGAAAATTATCAGTTTGCCAACTAATAATAAAAACAATATTTGTTTAGTTTTCAGCTTCTCCAGAAACGAAGGGACTAAACTTAATTGAGCATTTCCCGTGCGAGGAAATTGAGTAGTCTCGGGTGCGCCTCGAATGGGGGAAATGGCTACAAGCTTTCGGAATTTAGGTCGAGGCTGAAAAAATCAGTTCACCGATCCGGAATAGGAGCAAGCTATTACATTTGGTGGGTCACAACTGCAAACTGTAGTATTTTCGTTACCTGGCGCTGTACCAGAAGTAACTGCAGCAGGTGATCAAACTTATGTATATAACGATCTTGTCGACAAAATGAATGGATATTCTTCGCCGAAACAAAATTCAATATTTGAAAGACACTTGTTTAGAAATATTTCTCCTACAGAAGGGGTGACCGTCACAAAAGTGGTATTGAAACTGCACTACCAAATTCAGAAAAGCACTTTCAGATTTCCAAAAAAAAAATGAAATCGAAAAATACGCTTGAGGGACAAAATCATTGACAGCTGGGCCGGCTTAAACCTGAAGAGGAAATTATTAGAAGAGAAAATTATCAGTAGTCCAACTAATAATAAAAACAATAATTGTTTAGCTTTCAGTTGGTCCAGAAACGATGGGAGAGAACGTATTTAAGCCTTTCCCGCGCAAGGAGATTAAGTAGTCTCTGCTGCGCGTCGAATGGGGGAAATGGCTACAAGCTTTCGAAATCTAGGTCGAGGTTGAAGAAATCAGTTCACCGATCCGGAATAGGAGCAAGCTATTACATTTGGTGGGTCACAACTGCAAACTGTAGCATTTTCGTTACCTGGCGCAGTACCAGAAGAAACTGCCGCAGGTGATCAAACAGATGTATTTAACGTTCTTGTCGATAAAATGAATGGATATTCTTCTTCGAAACAAAATTCAACATTTGAAAGGCACTTGTTTAGAAATATTTCTCCTACAGAAGGGGAGACCATCGCAAAATTCGTATTGAATCTGCATTACCAAATTCAGAAATGGAATTTCCGATTTCCAAAGAAAGAAGACATCGAAGAGATACGCTTGAGGGACAAAATCAGTGGCAGCTGGGACGGCTTAAACCTGAAGAGGAAATTAGTAGAAGAGAAAATTATCAGTTTGCCAACTAATAATAAAAACAATAATTGTTTAGTTTTCAGCTTCTCCAGAAACGAGGGGAGAGAACGTAATTGGGCATTTCCCGTTCGAAGATTTTGACAAGTCTCTGCGGCATGTCGAATGGGGGAAATGGCTACCTAGTCAGAGGCAGTTTGCCAACTAATAATAAAAGCAATAATTGTTTAGTTTTCAGCTGCTCCAGAAACGATGGGAGAGAACGTAATTAAGCCCTTCCCGTGCGAGGAGATTGAGTAGTCTCTGCTACGCGTCGAATGGGGGAAATGGCTACAAGCTTTCGGAATTCAGGTCGAAGCTGAAGAAACCAGTTCACCGATCCGGAATAGGAGCAAGATATTACATTTGGTGGGTCACAACTGCATACTGTATTATTTTCGTTACCTGGCGCTGTACCAGAAGAAACTGCCGCAGGTGATCAAACAGATGTATTTAACGTTCTTGTCGATAAAATGAATGGCTATACTTCTTCGAAACAAAATTGAACATTTGAAAGGCACTTGTTTAGAAATATTTCTCCTACAGAAGGGGAGACCATCGCAAAATTCGTATTGAATCTGCATTAACAAATTCAGAAATGGAATTTCCGATTTCCAAAGAAAGAAGGAATCGAAGAGTTACGCTTGAGGGGCAAAATCAGTGGCAGCTGGAATGGCTTAAACCTGAAGAGGAAATTATTAGAAGAGAAAATTATCAGTTTGCCAACTAATAATAAAAACAATAATTGTTTAGTTTCCAGCTTCTCCAGAAACGAGGGGAGAGAACGTAATTGAGAATTTCCCGTTCGAGGATATTGAGTAGTCTCTGCTGCGCGTCGAATGGAAGAAATGGTTACAAGCTTTCGAAATTTAGGTCGAGGCTGAAGAAATCTGTTCACCGATCCGGAATAAGAGCAAGCTATTACATTTGGTGGGTCACAAGTGCAAACTGTAGCATTTTCGTGACCTGACGCTGTACCAGAAGAAACTGCCGCAGGTGATCAAACAGATGTATTTAACGTTCTTGTTGACAAAATGAATTCTTGGCCGAAACATAATTCAACATTTAAAAGGCACTTGTTTAGAAATATTTCTCCTACAGAAGGGGAGACCACCGCAAAATTCGTATTGAAACTGTAATACCAAATTCAGAAATGGAATTTCCGATTTCCAAAAAAAAAAGAAATCGAAGAGATACGCTTGAGGGACAAAATCATTGACAGCTGGGCCGGCTTAAGCCTAAAGAGGAAATTATTAGAAGAGAAAATTATCAGTTTGCCAACTAATAATAAAAACAATAATTGTTTAGTTTCCAGCTTCTCCAGAAACGAGGGGAGAGAACGTAATTGAGAATTTCCCGTTCGAGGATATTGAGTAGTCTCTGCTGCGCGTCGAATGGAAGAAAAGGTTATAAGCTTTCGAAATTTAGGTCGAGGCTGAAGAAATCTGTTCACCGATCCGGAATAAGAGCAAGCTATTACATTTGGTGGGTCACAAGTGCAAACTGTAGCATTTTCGTGACCTGACGCTGTACCAGAAGAAACTGCCGCAGGTGATCAAACAGATGTATTTAACGTTCTTGTTGACAAAATGAATTCTTGGCCGAAACATAATTCAACATTTAAAAGGCACTTGTTTAGAAATATTTCTCCTACAGAAGGGGAGACCACCGCAAAATTCGTATTGAAACTGTAATACCAAATTCAGAAATGGAATTTCCGATTTCCAAAAAAAAAGAAATCGAAGAGATACGCTTGAGGGACAAAATCATTGACAGCTGGGCCGGCTTAAGCCTAAAGAGGAAATTATTAGAAGAGAAAATTATCAGTTTGCCAACTAATAATAAAAACAATAATTGTTTAGTTTTCAGCTTCTCCAGAAACGAAGGGAGAGAACGTAAATGAGCATTTCCCGTTCGAGGATATTGAGAAGTCTCTGCGGCGTGTCGAATGGGAGAAATGGCTACCTAGTCAGAGGCAGTTGGCCAACTAATAATAAAAGCAACAATTGTTTAGTTTTCAGCTTCTCCAGAAACGATGGGAGAGAACGTAATTAAGCCTTTCCCGTGCGAGGAGATTGAGTAGTCTCTGCTACGCGTCGAATGGGAGAAATGGCTACAAGCTTTCGGAATTCAGGTCGAAGCTGAAGAAACCAGTTCACCGATCCGGAATAGGAGCAAGCTATTACATTTGGTGGGTCACAACTGCAAACTGTATTATTTTCGTTACCTGGCGCTGTACCAGAAGAAACTGCCGCAGGTGATCAAACAGATGTATTTAACGTTCTTGTCGATAAAATGAATGGATATTCTTCGTCGAAACAAAATTGAACATTTGAAAGGCACTTGTTTAGAAATATTTCTCCTACAGAATGGGAGACCATCGCAAAATTCGTATTGAATCTGCATTACCAAATTCAGAAATGGAATTTCCGATTTCCAAAGAAAGAAGAAATCAAAGAGATATGCTTGAGGGACAAAATCAGTGGCAGCTGGGACGGCTTAAACCTGAAGAGGAAATTATTAGAAGAGAAAATTATCAGTTTGCCAACTAATAATAAAAACAATAATTGTTTAGCTTTCTGTTGGTCCAGAAACGGTGGGAGAGAACGTAATTTAGCCTTTCCTGTGAAAGGAGATTAAGTATTCTCTGCTGCGCGTCGAATGGGGGAAATGGCTACAAGCTTTCGGAATTTCGGTCGAGGCTGAAAAAATCAGTTCACCGATTCGTAATAGGAGCAAGCTATTACATTTGGTGGGTCACAACTGCAAATGTAGCATTTTCGTTACCTGTCGCTGTATCAGAAGAAACTGCCGCAGGTAATCAAACAGATGTATTTAACGTTCTTGTCGACAAAATGAATGGATATTCTCGCCGAAACAAAATTCAACATTTGAAAGGCACTTGTATAGAAACATTTCTCCTATAGAATAGGAGACCTTCGCAAAATTAGTATTGAAACTGCATTACCAAATTCTGAAATGGAATTTCCGATTTCCAAAAAAAAAAGATCGAAGAGATACGCTTGAGGGACAAAATCATTGACAGCTGGGCCGCCTTAAACCTGAAGAGGAAATTATTATAAGAGAAAATTATCAGTTTGCCAACTAATAATAAAAACAATAATTGTTTAGCTTTCAGCTGCTCCAGAAACGATGGGAGAGAACGTAATTAAGCCTTTCCCGTGCAAGGAGATTGAGTAGTCTCTGCTGCACGTCGAATTGGGGAAATGGCTACAAGCTTTCGGAATTTAGTTCGAGTCTGAAGAAATCAGTTCACCGATCCGGAATAGGACCAAGCTGTTATATTTTGTGGGTCACAACTGCAAACTGTAGCATTTTCGTTACCTGGCGCAGTACCAGAAGAAACTGCCGCAGGTGATCAAACAGATGTATTTAACGTTCTTGTCGATAAAATGAATGGATATTCTTCTTCGAAACAAAATTCAACATTTGAAAGGCACTTGTTTAGAAATATTTCTCCTACAGAAGGGGAGACCATCGCAAATTTCGTATTGATTCTGCATTACCAAATTCAGAAATGGAATTTCCGATTTCCAAAGAAAGAAGAAATCAAAGAGATATGCTTGAGGGACAAAATCAGTGGCAGCTGGGACGGCTTAAACCTGAAGAGGAAATTATTAGAAGAGAAAATTATCAGTTTGCCAACTAATAATAAAAACAATAATTGTTTAGCTTTCTGTCGGTCCAGAAACGGTGGGGGAGAACGTAATTTAGCATTTCCTGTGAAAGGAGATTAAGTATTCTCTGCTGCGCGTCGAATGGGGGAAATGGCTACAAGCTTTCGGAATTTCGGTCGAGGCTGAAAAAATCAGTTCACCGATCCGTAATAGGAGCAAGCTATTACATTTGGTGGGTCACAACTGCAAATGTAGCATTTTCGTTACCTGTCGCTGTATCAGAAGAAACTGCCGCAGGTGATCAAACAGATGTATTTAACGTTCTTGTCGATAAAATGAATGGATATTCTTCGTCGAAACAAAATTGAACATTTGAAAGGCACTTGTATAGAAACATTTCTCCTATAGAATAGGAGACCTTCGCAAAATTAGTATTGAAACTGCATTACCAAATTCTGAAATGGAATTTCCGATTTCCAAAAAAAAAACATCGTAGAGATACGCTTGAGGGACAAAATCATTGAAAGCTGGGCCGCCTTAAACCTGAAGAGGAAATTATTATAAGAGAAAATTATCAGTTTGCCAACTAATAATAAAAACAATAATTGTTTAGCTTTCAGCTGCTCCAGAAACGATGGGAGAGAACGTAATTAAGCCTTTCCCGTGCAAGGAGATTGAGTAGTCTCTGCTTCACGTCGAATTGGGGAAATGGCTACAAGCTTTCGGAATTTAGTTCGAGGCTGAAGAAATCAGTTCACCGATCCGGAATAGGAGCAAGCTATTACATTTGGTGGGTCACAACTGCAAACTGTAGTATTTTCGTTACCTGGCGCTGTACCAGAAGTAACTGCAGCAGGTGATCAAACTGATGTATTTAACTTTCTTGTCGACAAAATGAATGGATATTCTTCGCCGAAACAAAATTCAATATTTGAAAGGCACTTGTTTAGAAATATTTCTCCTACAGAAGGGGTGACCGTCACAAAACTGGTATTGGAACTGCACTACCAAATTCAGAAAAGCACTTTCAGATTTCCAAAAAAAAAAAGAAATCGAAAAATACGCTTGAGGGACAAAATCATTGACAGCTGGGCCGGCTTAAACCTCAAGAGGAAATTATTAGAAGAGAAAATTATCAGTAGTCCAACTAATAATAAAAACAATAATTGTTTAGCTTTCAGCTGCTTCAGAAACGACGGGCGAGAACGTAATTAAGCCTTTCCCGTGCAAGGAGATTGAGTAGTCTCTGCTGCACGTCGAATGGGGGAAATGGCTACAAGCTTTCGGAATTTATGTCGAGGCTGAAAAAATCAGTTCACCGATCCGGAATAGGAGCAAGCTATTACATTTTGTGGGTCACAACGGCAAACTGTATCATTTTCGTTACCTGGCGCTGTACCAAAAGAAACTGCCGCAGGTGATCAATCAGATGTATTTAACGTTCTTGTCGATAAAATGAATGGATATTCTTCGTCGAAACAAAATTGAACATTTGAAAGGCACTTGTATAGGATCATTTCTCCTATAGAATAGGAGACCTTCGCAAAATTAGTATTGATACTGCATTACCAAATTCTGAAATGGAATTTCCGATTTCCAAAAAAAAAAGATCGAAGAGATACGCTTGAGGGACAAAATCATTGAAAGCTGGGCCGCCTTAAACCTGAAGAGGAAATTATTATAAGAGAAAATTATCAGTTTGCCAACTAATAATAAAAACAATAATTGTTTAGCTTTCAGCTGCTCCAGAAACGATGGGAGAGAACGTAATTAAGCCTTTCCCGTGCAAGGAGATTGAGTAGTCTCTGCTGCACGTCGAATTGGGGAAATGGCTACAAGCTTTCGGAATTTAGTTCGAGGCTGAAGAAATCAGTTCACCGATCCGGAATAGGAGCAAGCTATTACATTTGGTGGGTCACAACTGCAAACTGTAGTATTTTCGTTACCTGGCGCTGTACCAGAAGTAACTGCAGCAGGTGATCAAACTGATGTATTTAACTTTCTTGTCGACAAAATGAATGGATATTCTTCGCCGAAACAAAATTCAATATTTGAAAGGCACTTGTTTAGAAATATTTCTCCTACAGAAGGGGTGACCGTCACAAAACTGGTATTGGAACTGCACTACCAAATTCAGAAAAGCACTTTCAGATTTCCAAAAAAAAAAAGAAATCGAAAAATACGCTTGAGGGACAAAATCATTGACAGCTGGGCCGGCTTAAACCTCAAGAGGAAATTATTAGAAGAGAAAATTATCAGTAGTCCAACTAATAATAAAAACAATAATTGTTTAGCTTTCAGCTGCTTCAGAAACGACGGGCGAGAACGTAATTAAGCCTTTCCCGTGCAAGGAGATTGAGTAGTCTCTGCTGCACGTCGAATGGGGGAAATGGCTACAAGCTTTCGGAATTTATGTCGAGGCTGAAAAAATCAGTTCACCGATCCGGAATAGGAGCAAGCTATTACATTTTGTGGGTCACAACTGCAAACTGTATCATTTTCGTTACCTGGCGCTGTACCAGAAGAAACTGCCGCAGGTGATCAAACAGATGTATTTAACGTTCTTGTCGATAAAATGAATGGATATTCTTCGTCGAAACAAAATTGAACATTTGAAAGGCACTTGTATAGAAACATTTCTCCTATAGAATAGGAGACCTTCGCAAAATTAGTATTGAAACTGCATTACCAAATTCTGAAATGGAATTTCCGATTTCCAAAAAAAAAACATCGTAGAGATACGCTTGAGGGACAAAATCATTGAAAGCTGGGCCGCCTTAAACCTGAAGAGGAAATTATTATAAGAGAAAATTATCAGTTTGCCAACTAATAATAAAAACAATAATTGTTTAGCTTTCAGCTGCTCCAGAAACGATGGGAGAGAACGTAATTAAGCCTTTCCCGTGCAAGGAGATTGAGTAGTCTCTGCTGCACGTCGAATTGGGGAAATGGCTACAAGCTTTCGGAATTTAGTTCGAGGCTGAAGAAATCAGTTCACCGATCCGGAATAGGAGCAAGCTATTACATTTGGTGGGTCACAACTGCAAACTGTAGTATTTTCGCTACCTGGCGCTGTACCAGAAGTAACTGCAGCAGGTGATCAAACTGATGTATTTAACTTTCTTGTCGACAAAATGAATGGATATTCTTCGCCGAAACAAAATTCAATATTTGAAAGGCACTTGTTTAGAAATATTTCTCCTACAGAAGGGGTGACCGTCACAAAACTGGTATTGAAACTGCACTACCAAATTCAGAAAAGCACTTTCAGATTTCCAAAAAAAAAAAGAAATCGAAAAATACGCTTGAGGGACAAAATCATTGACAGCTGGGCCGGCTTAAACCTCAAGAGGAAATTATTAGAAGAGAAAATTATCAGTAGTCCAACTAATAATAAAAACAATAATTGTTTAGCTTTCAGCTGCTTCAGAAACGATGGGAGAGAACGTAATTAAGCCTTTCCCGTGCAAGGAGATTGAGTAGTCTCTGCTGCACGTCGAATGGGGGAAATGGCTACAAGCTTTCGGAATTTATGTCGAGGCTGAAAAAATCAGTTCACCGATCCGGAATAGGAGCAAGCTATTACATTTTGTGGGTCACAACGGCAAACTGTATCATTTTCGTTACCTGGCGCTGTACCAAAAGAAACTGCCGCAGGTGATCAATCAGATGTATTTAACGTTCTTGTCGATAAAATGAATGGATATTCTTCGTCGAAACAAAATTGAACATTTGAAAGGCACTTGTATAGGAACATTTCTCCTATAGAATAGGAGACCTTCGCAAAATTAGTATTGATACTGCATTACCAAATTCTGAAATGGAATTTCCGATTTCCAAAAAAAAAAGATCGAAGAGATACGCTTGAAGGACAAAATCATTGACAGCTGGGCCGCCTTAAACCTGAAGAGGAAATTATTATAAGAGAAAATTATCAGTTTGCCAACTAATAATAAAAACAATAATTGTTTAGCTTTCAGCTGCTCCAGAAACGATGGGAGAGAACGTAATTAAGCCTTTCCCGTGCAAGGAGATTGAGTAGTCTCTGCTGCACTTCGAATTGGGGAAATGGCTACAAGCTATCGGAATTTAGTTCGAGGCTGAAGAAATCAGTTCACCGATCTGGAATAGGAGCAAGCTATTACATTTGGTGGGTCACAACTGCAAACTGTATCATTTTCGTTACCTGGCGCTGTACCAGAAGAAACTGCCGCAGGTGATCAAACAGATGTATTTAACGTTCTTGTCGATAAAATGAATGGATATTCTTCGTCGAAACAAAATTGAACATTTGAAAGGCACTTGTATAGAAACATTTCTCCTATAGAATAGGAGACCTTCACAAAATTAGTATTGAAACTGCATTACCAAATTCTGAAATGGAATTTCCGATTTCCAAAAAAAAAAGATCGAAGAGATACGCTTGAGGGACAAAATAATTGACAGCTGGACCGCCTTAAACCTGAAGAGGAAATTATTATAAGAGAAAATTATCAGTTTGCCAACTAATAATAAAAACAATAATTGTTTAGCTTTCAGCTGCTACAGAAACGATGGGAGAGAACGTAATTAAGCCTTTCCCGTGCAAGGAGATTGAGTAGTCTCTGCTGCACGTCAAATGGGGGAAATGGCTACAAGCTTTCGGAATTTATGTCGAGGCTGAAAAAATCAGTTCACCGATCCGGAATAGGAGCAAGCTATTACATTTGGTGGGTCACAACGGCAAACTGTATCATTTTCGTTACCTGGCGCTGTACCAAAAGAAACTGCCGCAGGTGATCAAACAGATGTATTTAACGTTCTTGTCGATAAAATGAATGGATATTCTTCGTCGAAGCAAAATTGAACATTTGAAAGGCACTTGTATAGAAACATTTCTCCTATAGAATAGGAGACCTTCGCAAAATTAGTATTGAAACTGCATTACCAAATTCTGAAATGGAATTTCCGATTTCCAAAAAAAAAGATCGAAGAGATACGCTTGAGGGACAAAATCATTGACAGCTAGGCCGCCTTAAACCTGAAGAGGAAATTATTATAAGAGAAAATTATCAGTTTGCCAACTAATAATAAAAACAATAATTGTTTAGCTTTCAGCTGCTCCAGAAACGATGGGAGAGAACGTAATTAAGCCTTTCCCGTGCAAGGAGATTGAGTAGTCTCTGCTGCACGGCGAATTGGCGAAATGGCTACAAGCTTTCGAAATTTAGTTCGAGGCTGAAGAAATCAGTTCACCGATCCGGAATAGGAGCAAGCTATTACATTTGGTGGGTCACAACTGCAAACTGTATCATTTTCGTTACCTGGCGCTGTACCAGAAGAAACTGCCGCAGGTGATCAAACAGATGTATTTAACGTTCTTGTCGATAAAATGAATGGATATTCTTCGTCGAAACAAAATTGAACATTTGAAAGGCACTTGTATAGAAATATTTCTCCTAGAGAAGGGGAGACCTTCACAAAATTAGTATTGAAACTGCATTACCAAATTCTGAAATGGAATTTCCGATTTCCAAAAAAAAAAGATCGAAGAGATACGCTTGAGGGACAAAATAATTGACAGCTGGACCGCCTTAAACCTGAAGAGGAAATTATTATAAGAGAAAATTATCAGTTTGCCAACTAATAATAAAAACAATAATTGTTTAGCTTTCAGCTGCTACAGAAACGATGGGAGAGAACGTAATTAAGCCTTTCCCGTGCAAGGAGATTGAGTAGTCTCTGCTGCACGTCAAATGGGGGAAATGGCTACAAGCTTTCGGAATTTATGTCGAGGCTGAAAAAATCAGTTCACCGATCCGGAATAGGAGCAAGCTATTACATTTGGTGGGTCACAACGGCAAACTGTATCATTTTCGTTACCTGGCGCTGTACCAAAAGAAACTGCCGCAGGTGATCAAACAGATGTATTTAACGTTCTTGTCGATAAAATGAATGGATATTCTTCGTCGAAGCAAAATTGAACATTTGAAAGGCACTTGTATAGAAACATTTCTCCTATAGAATAGGAGACCATCGCAAAATTCGTATTGAATCTGCATTACCAAATTCAGAAATGGAATTTCCGATTTCCAAAGAAAGAAGAAATCAAAGAGATATGCTTGAGGGACAAAATCAGTGGCAGCTGGGACGGCTTAAACCTGAAGAGGAAATTATTAGAAGAGAAAATGATCAGTTTGCCAACTAATAATAAAAACAATAATTGTTTAGCTTTCTGTCGGTCCAGAAACGGTGGGGGAGAACGTAATTTAGCATTTCCTGTGAAAGGAGATTAAGTATTCTCTGCTGCGCGTCGAATGGGGGAAATGGCTACAAGCTTTCGGAATTTCGGTCGAGGCTGAAAAAATCAGTTCACCGATCCGTAATAGGAGCAAGCTATTACATTTGGTGGGTCACAACTGCAAATGTAGCATTTTCGTTACCTGTCGCTGTATCAGAAGAAACTGCCGCAGGTGATCAAACAGATGTATTTAACGTTCTTGTCGATAAAATGAATGGATATTCTTCGTCGAAACAAAATTGAACATTTGAAAGGCACTTGTATAGAAACATTTCTCCTATAGAATAGGAGACCTTCGCAAAATTAGTATTGAAACTGCATTACCAAATTCTGAAATGGAATTTCCGATTTCCAAAAAAAAAGATCGAAGAGATACGCTTGAGGGACAAAATCATTGACAGCTAGGCCGCCTTAAACCTGAAGAGGAAATTATTATAAGAGAAAATTATCAGTTTGCCAACTAATAATAAAAACAATAATTGTTTAGCTTTCAGCTGCTCCAGAAACGATGGGAGAGAACGTAATTAAGCCTTTCCCGTGCAAGGAGATTGAGTAGTCTCTGCTGCACGGCGAATTGGCGAAATGGCTACAAGCTTTCGGAATTTAGTTCGAGGCTGAAGAAATCAGTTCACCGATCCGGAATAGGAGCAAGCTATTACATTTGGTGGGTCACAACTGCAAACTGTAGTATTTTCGTTACCTGGCGCTGTACCAGAAGTAACCGCAGCAGGTGATCAAACTGATGTATTTAACTTTCTTGTCGACAAAATGAATGGATATTCTTCGCCGAAACAAAATTCAATATTTGAAAGGCACTTGTTTAGAAATATTTCTCCTACAGAAGGGGTGACCGTCACAAAACTGGTATTGAAACTGCACTACCAAATTCAGAAAAGCACTTTCAGGTTTCCAAAAAAAAAAAGAAATCGAAAAATACGCTTGAGGGACAAAATCATTGACAGCTGGGCCGGCTTAAACCTCAAGAGGAAATTATTAGAAGAGAAAATTATCAGTAGTCCAACTAATAATAAAAACAATAATTGTTTAGCTTTCAGCTGCTTCAGAAACGATGGGAGAGAACGTAATTAAGCCTTTCCCGTGCAAGGAGATTGAGTAGTCTCTGCTGCACGTCGAATGGGGGAAATGGCTACAAGCTTTCGGAATTTATGTCGAGGCTGAAAAAATCAGTTCACCGATCCGGAATAGGAGCAAGCTATTACATTTTGTGGGTCACAACGGCAAACTGTATCATTTTCGTTACCTGGCGCTGTACCAAAAGAAACTGCCGCAGGTGATCAATCAGATGTATTTAACGTTCTTGTCGATAAAATGAATGGATATTCTTCGTCGAAACAAAATTGAACATTTGAAAGGCACTTGTATAGGAACATTTCTCCTATAGAATAGGAGACCTTCGCAAAATTAGTATTGATACTGCATTACCAAATTCTGAAATGGAATTTCCGATTTCCAAAAAAAAAAGATCGAAGAGATACGCTTGAAGGACAAAATCATTGACAGCTGGGCCGCCTTAAACCTGAAGAGGAAATTATTATAAGAGAAAATTATCAGTTTGCCAACTAATAATAAAAACAATAATTGTTTAGCTTTCAGCTGCTCCAGAAACGATGGGAGAGAACGTAGTTTAGCCTTTCCTGTGAAAGGAGATTAAGTATTCTCTGCTACGCGTCGAATGGGAGAAATGGCTACAAGCTTTCGGAATTCAGGTCGAAGCTGAAGAAACCAGTTCACCGATCCGGAATAGGAGCAAGCTATTACATTTGGTGGGTCACAACTGCAAACTGTATCATTTTCGTTACCTGGCGCTGTACCAGAAGAAACTGCCGCAGGTGATCAAACAGATGTATTTAACGTTCTTGTCGATAAAATGAATGGATATTCTTCGTCGAAACAAAATTGAACATTTGAAAGGCACTTGTTTAGAAATATTTCTCCTACAGAATGGGAGACCATCGCAAAATTCGTATTGTATCTGCATTACCAAATTCAGAAATGGAATTTCCGATTTCCAAAGATAGAAGAAATCAAAGAGATATGCTTGAGGGACAAAATCAGTGGCAGCTGGGACGGCTTAAACCTGAAGAGGAAATTATTAGAAGAGAAAATTATCAGTTTGCCAACTAATAATAAAAACATTAATTGTTTAGCTTTCTGTTGGTCCAGAAACGATGGGAGAGAACGTAATTTAGCCTTTCCTGTGAAAGGAGATTTAGTAGTCTCTGCTGCACTTCGAATTGGGGAAATGGCTACAAGCTTTCGGAATTTCGGTCGAGGCTGAAAAAATCAGTTCACCGATCCGTAATAGGAGCAAGCTATTACATTTGGTGGGTCACAACTGCAAACTGTATCATTTTCGTTACCTGGCGCTGTACCAGAAGAAACTGCCGCAGGTGATCAAACAGATGTATTTAACGTTCTTGTCGATAAAATGAATGGATATTCTTCGTCGAAACAAAATTGAACATTTGAAAGGCACTTGTATAGAAACATTTCTCCTATAGAATAGGAGACCTTCACAAAATTAGTATTGAAACTGC
This sequence comes from Cacoxenus indagator, assembly GCA_035041755.1. Lineage (NCBI taxonomy): Eukaryota > Metazoa > Arthropoda > Insecta > Diptera > Drosophilidae > Cacoxenus > Cacoxenus indagator. Next base: position 109,002 of record JAWNKX010000246.1, on the reverse strand, counting down.
ATTACCAAATTCTGAAATGGAATTTCCGATTTCCAAAAAAAAAGATCGAAGAGATACGCTTGAGGGACAAAATAATTGACAGCTGGGCCGCCTTAAACCTGAAGAGGAAATTATTATAAGAGAAAATTATCAGTTTGCCAACTAATAATAAAAACAATAATTGTTTAGCTTTCAGCTGCTACAGAAACGATGGGAGAGAACGTAATTAAGCCTTTCCCGTGCAAGGAGATTGAGTAGTCTCTGCTGCACGTCAAATGGATTAAATGGCTACAAGCTTTCGGAATTTATGTCGAGGCTGAAAAAATCAGTTCACCGATCCGGAATAGGAGCAAGCTATTACATTTGGTGGGTCACAACGGCAAACTGTATCATTTTCGTTACCTGGCGCTGTACCAAAAGAAACTGCCGCAGGTGATCAAACAGATGTATTTAACGTTCTTGTCGATAAAATGAATGGATATTCTTCGTCGAAACAAAATTGAACATTTGAAAGGCACTTGTATAGAAACATTTCTCCTATAGAATAGGAGACCTTCGCAAAATTAGTATTGAAACTGCATTACCAAATTCTGAAATGGAATTTCCGATTTCCAAAAAAAAAGATCGAAGAGCACTTTCTTGTAAATAAAATGGAATTAGTTTTATTGCAATTTAGTTTGGTTTTCCTTTTTCTGTAATAAGCAGCTACAACATCTAAAGCATTTCGTAAGTTTCTATGTATAGCTACAAAAGTATTGGATACGCAGTAAACGGCCGTATCATCTGCAAACATGGATATGACACAGTTTTCAAAATATGGAATATACATATCATATGTAAATGTGTTGTATAGAGTGGGTCCAAGGACAGAACCTTGAAGAACGCCCGCACATACAGGTGTGAGATTTGATTGTGTCCCGTTTACAACAGTATAAAAATACCTATCAGCAAGGAAGGATTGACTATTTTGTGTTAGGTATAAAGGAGTGCCAATGGACATAAACCTGTGGATTATTCCCTTATGCTGTGTCAAAAGCAGCTTCAATGTCAAGAGTGACCATATCAACAGACATTTTATTTTGAAGGTTATGCTTAACAAACCTCTAGTTTGAGAAGTGGTTGGATGCACCTAAGTTGGGCTCTGAATCCATATTGGTCAATAGGAAAGATATGATTTGCATCCCAGTGAGAAGGATGCCTAACATTTATAATTTTTTTTTTTTTTTATTATTTCCCATATGTCGTGTACATATGTCTTTATTTTTTATTAAGACTATTAGTACGTGGTTTAAAAGTTATTTCTGGGTTGTAACTAATTTATGTGAGCAGATCACAAAAGTTTTTTATTTTTGTAAGGATGTAGGGGAAAAAAATCAAAATAGTAACAAAAATAATATACATTTAAATTAAATTAATACAATTATAGAGCAAAATATAGTAAAGTAAACATAAATGAATAAAAATATAAAATACAAAAATAAACACATTAAACAAAAACAAAGAAAAAAAAAAGTGATATTGAGATATATATATATATAATTTCGAATTTATTCAACCAGATCCACTGGCCTTGTCCTCTGTAACCTGCGTCTGCATTGCCGTCACCCATTTTTACTTTGTTTCTATTGATATTGTTGGTGACAAATAATTAATGTATACGTTTGTAATAGTAGTAAATAATTGTTCAAACCAGGCGACAAGTTATGACATAGATGCAAAGCACTTTATAAGGCACAATGCGCCCGGTTTGGCCGATGAAACGATGGGAGAGAACGTAATTAAGCCTTTCCCGTGAGAAGATATTGAGTAGTCTCTGCTACGCATCGAATGGGGGACATGGCTACAAGCTTTCGGAATTTAGGTCGAGGCTGAAGAAATCAATTTACTGATCCGGAAAAGGAGCAAGCTATTACATTTAGTGGGTCACATCTGGAAACTGTAGCATTTTCGTTACCTGGCGCTGTACCAGATGAAACTACCATAAGTGATCAAAGAGATGTATTTAACATTCTCGTCGAAACAAAATTGAACATTTGAAAGGCACTTGCTTAGAAATATTTCTCCTACAGAATGGGAGACCATCGCAAAATTGGTATTGTATCTGCATTACCAAATTCTGAAATGGAATTTCCGATTTCCAAAGAAAGAAGAAATCAAAGAGATATGCTTGAGGGACAAAATCAGTGGCAGCTAAGACGGCTTAAACCTGAAGAGGAAATTATTAGAAGAGAAAATTATCAGTTTGCCAACTAATAATAAAAACAATAATTGTTTAGCTTTCTGTTGGTCCAGAAACGGTGGGAGAGAACGTAATTTAGCCTTTCCTGTGAAAGGAGATTTAGTAGTCTCTGCTGCACTTCGAATTGGGGAAATGGCTACAAGCTTTCGGAATTTCGGTCGAGGCTGAAAAAATCAGTTCACCGATCCGTAATAGGAGCAAGCTATTACATTTGGTGGATCACAACTGCAAACTGTATCATTTTCGTTACCTGGCGCTGTACCAGAAGAAACTGCCGCAGGTGATCAAACAGATGTATTTAACGTTCTTGTCGATAAAATGAATGGATATTCTTCGTCGAAACAAAATTGAACATTTGAAAGGCACTTGTATAGAAACATTTCTCCTATAGAATAGGAGACCTTCGCAAAATTAGTATTGAAACTGCATTACCAAATTCTGAAATGGAATTTCCGATTTCCAAAAAAAAAAGATCGAAGAGATACGCTTGAGGGACAAAATCATTGACAGCTGGGCCGCCTTAAACCTGAAGAGGAAATTATTATAAGAGAAAATTATCAGTTTGCCAACTAATAATAAAAACAATAATTGTTTAGCTTTCAGCTGCTCCAGAAACGATGGGAGAGAACGTAATTAAGCCTTTCCCGTGCAAGGAGATTGAGTAGTCTCTGCTGCACTTCGAATTGGGGAAATGGCTACAAGCTATCGGAATTTAGTTCGAGGCTGAAGAAATCAGTTCACCGATCTGGAATAGGAGCAAGCTATTACATTTGGTGGATCACAACTGCAAACTGTATCATTTTCGTTACCTGGCGCTGTACCAGAAGAAACTGCCGCAGGTGATCAAACAGATGTATTTAACGTTCTTGTCGATAAAATGAATGGATATTCTTCGTCGAAACAAAATTGAACATTTGAAAGGCACTTGTATAGAAACATTTCTCCTATAGAATAGGAGACCTTCACAAAATTAGTATTGAAACTGCATTACCAAATTCTGAAATGGAATTTCCGATTTCCAAAAAAAAAAGATCGAAGAGATACGCTTGAGGGACAAAATAATTGACAGCTGGGCCGCCTTAAACCTGAAGAGGAAATTATTATAAGAGAAAATTATCAGTTTGCCAACTAATAATAAAAACAATAATTGTTTAGCTTTCAGCTGCTACAGAAACGATGGGAGAGAACGTAATTAAGCCTTTCCCGTGCAAGGAGATTGAGTAGTCTCTGCTGCACGTCAAATGGGGGAAATGGCTACAAGCTTTCGGAATTTATGTCGAGGCTGAAAAAATCAGTTCACCGATCCGGAATAGGAGCAAGCTATTACATTTGGTGGGTCACAACGGCAAACTGTATCATTTTCGTTACCTGGCGCTGTACCAAAAGAAACTGCCGCAGGTGATCAAACAGATGTATTTAACGTTCTTGTCGATAAAATGAATGGATATTCTTCGTCGAAACAAAATTGAACATTTGAAAGGCACTTGTATAGAAACATTTCTCCTATAGAATAGGAGACCTTCGCAAAATTAGTATTGAAACTGCATTACCAAATTCTGAAATGGAATTTTCGATTTCCAAAAAAAAAGATCGAAGAGATACGCTTGAGGGACAAAATCATTGACAGCTAGGCCGCCTTAAACCTGAAGAGGAAATTATTATAAGAGAAAATTATCAGTTTGCCAACTAATAATAAAAACAATAATTGTTTAGCTTTCAGCTGCTCCAGAAACGATGGGAGAGAACGTAATTAAGCCTTTCCCGTGCAAGGAGATTGAGTAGTCTCTGCTGCACGTCGAATTGGCGAAATGGCTACAAGCTTTCGGAATTTAGTTCGAGGCTGAAGAAATCAGTTCACCGATCCGGAATAGGAGCAAGCTATTACATTTGGTGGGTCACAACTGCAAACTGTAGTATTTTCGTTACCTGGCGCTGTACCAGTAGTAACTGCCGCAGGTGATCAAACATATGTATTTAACGTTCTTGTCGACAAAATGAATGGATATTCTTCGCCGAAGCAAAATTCAACATTTGAACGGTATTTGTTTAGAAATATTTCTCCTACAGAAGGGGAGACCATCGCAAAATTCGTATTGAATCTGCATTACCAAATTCAGAAATGGAATTTCCGATTTCCAAAGAGAAAATTATCAGTTTGCCAACTAATAATAAAAACAATAATTGTTTAGCTTTCTGTCGGTCCAGAAACGGTGGGGGAGAACGTAATTTAGCATTTCCTGTGAAAGGAGATTAAGTATTCTCTGCTGCGCGTCGAATGGGGGAAATGGCTACAAGCTTTCGGAATTTCGGTCGAGGCTGAAAAAATCAGTTCACCGATCCGTAATAGGAGCAAGGTATTACATTTGGTGGGTCACAACGGCAAACTATATCATTTTCGTTACCTGGCGCTGTACCAAAAGAAACTGCCGCAGGTGATCAAACAGATGTATTTAACGTTCTTGTCGACAAAATGAATGGATATTCTCGCCGAAACAAAATTCAACATTTGAAAGGCATTTGTTTAGAAATATTTCTCCTACAGAAGGGGTGACCGTCACAAAACTGGTATTGGAACTGCACTACCAAATTCAGAAAAGCACTTTCAGATTTCCAAAAAAAAAAAGAAATCGAAAAATACGCTTGAGGGACAAAATCATTGACAGCTGGGCCGGCTTAAACCTCAAGAGGAAATTATTAGAAGAGAAAATTATCAGTAGTCCAACTAATAATAAAAACAATAATTGTTTAGTTTTCTGCTTCTCCAGAAACGAAGGGGGAGAACATAATTGAGCATTTCCCTTTCGAAGATATTGACAAGTCTCTGCGGCGCGTCGAATGGGAGAAATGGCTAACTAGTCAGAGGCAGTTTACCAACTAATAATAAAAACAATAATTGTTTATCTTTCATCTGCTCCAGAAACGATGGGAGAGAACGTAATTGAGCATTTCCCTTTCGAAGATATTGACAAGTCTCTGCGGCGCGTCGAGTGGGAGAAATGGCTAACTAGTCAGAGGCAGTTTACCAACTAATAATAAAAACAATAATTGTTTAGTTTTCAGCTTCTCCAGAAACGATGGGAGAGAACATAATTGAGCATTTCCCTTTCGAAGATATTGACAAGTCTCTGCGGCGCGTCGAATGGGAGAAATGGCTAACTAGTCAGAGGCAGTTTACCAACTAATAATAAAAACAATAATTGTTTATCTTTCAGCTGCTCCAGAAACGATGGGAGAGAACGTAATTAAGCTTTTCCCGTGCGAGGAGATTGAGTAGTCTCTGCTGCGCATAGAATGGGGGAAATGGCAACAAATTTTCGGAATTTAGGTCGCGGCTGAAGAAATCAGTTCACCGATCCGGAATAGGAGCAAGCTATTACATTTGGTGGGTCACAACTGCAAACTGTAGCATTTTCGTTACCTGGCGCTGTACCAGAAGTAACTGCCGCAGGTGATCAAACAGATGTATTTAACGTTCTTGTCGACAAAATGAATGGATATTCTTCGCCGAAACAAAATTCAATATTTAAAAGGCACTTGAATAGAAATATTTCTCCTAGAGAAGGGGAGACCATCTCAAAACTCGTAATGAAGCTGCACTACCAAATTCAGAAATGCAATTTCGGATTTCCAAAAAAAACAGAAATCGAAAAGATACGCTTGAGGGACAAAATCATTGACAGCGGGGCTGGCTTAAACCTGAAGAGGAAATTATTAGAAGAGAAAATTATCAGTTTGCCAACTAATAATAAAAACAATAATTGTTTAGCTTTCTGTTGGTCCAGAAACGGTGGGAGAGAACTTAATTTAGCCTTTCCTGTGAAAGGAGATTAAGTATTCTCTGCTACGCGTCGAATGGGAGAAATGGCTACAGGCTTTCGGAATTCAGGTCGAAGCTGAAGAAACCAGTTCACCGATCCGGAATAGGAGCAAGCTATTACATTTGGTGGGTCACAACTGCAAACTGTATCATTTTCGTTACCTGGCGCTGTACCAGAAGAAACTGCCGCAGGTGATCAAACAGATGTATTTAACGTTCTTGTCGATAAAATGAATGGATATTCTTCGTCGAAACAAAATTGAACATTTGAAAGGCACTTGTTTAGAAATATTTCTCCTACAGAATGTGAGACCATCGCAAAATTCGTATTGAATCTGCATTACCAAATTCAGAAATGGAATTTCCGATTTCCAAAGAAAGAAGAAATCAAAGAGATATGCTTGAGGGACAAAATCAGTGGCAGCTAAGACGGCTTAAACCTGAAGAGGAAATTATTAGAAGAGAAAATTATCAGTTTGCCAACTAATAATAAAAACAATAATTGTTTAGCTTTCAGCTGCTCCAGAAACGATGGGAGAGAACGTAATTTAGCCTTTCCTGTGAAAGGAGATTAAGTATTCTCTGCTACGCGTCGAATGGGAGAAATGGCTACAAGCTTTCGGAATTCAGGTCGAAGCTGAAGAAACCAGTTCACCGATCCGGAATAGGAGCAAGCTATTACATTTGGTGGGTCACAACTGCAAACTGTAGTATTTTCGTTACCTGGCGCTGTACCAGAAGTAACTGCAGCAGGTGATCAAACTGATGTATTTAACTTTCTTGTCGACAAAATGAATGGATATTCTTCGCCGAAACAAAATTCAATATTTGAAAGGCACTTGTTTAGAAATATTTCTACTACAGAAGGGGAGACCATCACAAAACTCGTATTGATACTGCACTACCAAATTCAGAAAAGCAATTTCTTATTTCCAAAAAAAAAAGAAATCGAAAAGATACGCTTGAGGGACAAATTCATTGACAGCTGAGCCGGCTTAAACCTGAAGAGGAAATTATTAGAAGAGCAAGTTATCAGTAGTCCAACTAATAATAAAAACAATAATTGTTTAGTTTTCTGCTTCTCCAGAAACGAAGGGGGAGAACGTAATTAAGCATTTCCCTTTCGAAGATATTGACAAGTCTCTGCGGCGCGTCGAGTGGGAGAAATGGCTAACTAGTCAGAGGCAGTTTACCAACTAATAATAAAAACAATAATTGTTTAGTTTTCAGCTTCTCCAGAAACGATGGGAGAGAACATAATTGAGCATTTCCCTTTCGAAGATATTGACAAGTCTCTGCGGCGCGTCGAATGGGAGAAATGGCTAACTAGTCAGAGGCAGTTTACCAACTAATAATAAAAACAATAATTGTTTATCTTTCAGCTGCTCCAGAAACGATGGGAGAGAACGTAATTAAGCTTTTCCCGTGCGAGGAGATTGAGTAGTCTCTGCTGCGCATAGAATGGGGGAAATGGCAACAAATTTTCGGAATTTAGGTCGCGGCTGAAGAAATCAGTTCACCGATCCGGCATAGGAGCAAGCTATTACATTTGGTGGGTCACAACTGCAAACTGTAGCATTTTCGTTACCTGGCGCTGTACCAGAAGTAACTGCCGCAGGTGATCAAACAGATGTATTTAACGTTCTTGTCGACAAAATGAATGGATATTCTTCGCCGAAATAAAATTCAATATTTGAAAGGCACTTGAATAGAAATATTTCTCCTAGAGAAGGGGAGACCATCACAAAACTCGTAATGAAGCTGCACTACCAAATTCAGAAATGCAATTTCGGATTTCCAAAAAAAACAGAAATCGAAAAAGATATGCTTGAGGGACAAAATCATTGACAGCGGGGCTGGCTTAAACCTGAAGAGGAAATTATTAGAAGAGAAAATTATCAGTTTGCCAACTAATAATAAAAACAATAATTGTTTAGCTTTCACGTGCTCCAGAAACGATGGGAGAGAACGTAATTAAGCTTTTCCCGTGCAAGGAGATTAAGTAGTCTCTGCTGCACGTCGAATGGGGGAAATGGCTACAAGCTATCGGAATTTAGTTCGAGGCTGAAGAAATCAGTTCACCGATCTGGAATAGGAGCAATCTATTACATTTGGTGGGTCACAACTGCAAACTGTAGTATTTTCGTTACCTGGCGCTGTACCAGAAGAAACTGCCGCAGGTGATCAAACAGATGTATTTAACGTTCTTGTCGATAAAATGAATGGATATTCTTCGTCGAAACAAAATTGAACATTTGAAAGGCACTTGTATAGAAACATTTCTCCTATAGAATAGGAGACCTTCACAAAATTAGTATTGGCTGCTCCAGAAACGATGGGAGAGAACGTAATTAAGCCTTTCCCGTGCAAGGAGATTGAGTAGTCTCTGCTGCACGTCAATGGGGGAAATGGCTACAAGCTTTCGGAATTTATGTCGAGGCTGAAAAAATCAGTTCACCGATCCGGAATAGGAGCAAGCTATTACATTTGGTGGGTCACAACGGCAAACTGTATCATTTTCGTTACCTGGCGCTGTACCAAAAGAAACTGCCGCAGGTGATCAAACAGATGTATTTAACGTTCTTGTCGATAAAATGAATGGATATTCTTCGTCGAAACAAAATTGAACATTTGAAAGGCACTTGTATAGAAACATTTCTCCTATAGAATAGGAGACCTTCGCAAAATTAGTATTGAAACTGCATTACCAAATTCTGAAATGGAATTTTCGATTTCCAAAAAAAAAGATCGAAGAGATACGCTTGAGGGACAAAATCATTGACAGCTAGGCCGCCTTAAACCTGAAGAGGAAATTATTATAAGAGAAAATTATCAGTTTGCCAACTAATAATAAAAACAATAATTGTTTAGCTTTCAGCTGCTCCAGAAACGATGGGAGAGAACGTAATTAAGCCTTTCCCGTGCAAGGAGATTGAGTATTCTCTGCTGGGAGATTGAGTAGTCTCTGCTGCACGTCGAATTGGCGAAATGGCTACAAGCTTTCGGAATTTAGTTCGAGGCTGAAGAAATCAGTTCACCGATCCGGAATAGGAGCAAGCTATTACATTTGGTGGGTCACAACTGCAAACTGTAGTATTTTCGTTACCTGGCGCTGTACCAGTAGTAACTGCCGCAGGTGATCAAACATATGTATTTAACGTTCTTGTCGACAAAATGAATGGATATTCTTCGCCGAAGCAAAATTCAACATTTGAACGGTATTTGTTTAGAAATATTTCTCCTACAGAAGGGGAGACCATCGCAAAATTCGTATTGAATCTGCATTACCAAATTCAGAAATGGAATTTCCGATTTCCAAAGAGAAAATTATCAGTTTGCCAACTAATAATAAAAACAATAATTGTTTAGCTTTCTGTCGGTCCAGAAACGGTGGGGGAGAACGTAATTTAGCATTTCCTGTGAAAGGAGATTAAGTATTCTCTGCTGCGCGTCGAATGGGGGAAATGGCTACAAGCTTTCGGAATTTCGGTCGAGGCTGAAAAAATCAGTTCACCGATCCGTAATAGGAGCAAGGTATTACATTTGGTGGGTCACAACGGCAAACTATATCATTTTCGTTACCTGGCGCTGTACCAAAAGAAACTGCCGCAGGTGATCAAACAGATGTATTTAACGTTCTTGTCGACAAAATGAATGGATATTCTCGCCGAAACAAAATTCAACATTTGAAAGGCATTTGTTTAGAAATATTTCTCCTACAGAAGGGGTGACCGTCACAAAACTGGTATTGGAACTGCACTACCAAATTCAGAAAAGCACTTTCAGATTTCCAAAAAAAAAAAGAAATCGAAAAATACGCTTGAGGGACAAAATCATTGACAGCTGGGCCGGCTTAAACCTCAAGAGGAAATTATTAGAAGAGAAAATTATCAGTAGTCCAACTAATAATAAAAACAATAATTGTTTAGTTTTCTGCTTCTCCAGAAACGAAGGGGGAGAACATAATTGAGCATTTCCCTTTCGAAGATATTGACAAGTCTCTGCGGCGCGTCGAATGGGAGAAATGGCTAACTAGTCAGAGGCAGTTTACCAACTAATAATAAAAACAATAATTGTTTATCTTTCATCTGCTCCAGAAACGATGGGAGAGAACGTAATTGAGCATTTCCCTTTCGAAGATATTGACAAGTCTCTGCGGCGCGTCGAGTGGGAGAAATGGCTAACTAGTCAGAGGCAGTTTACCAACTAATAATAAAAACAATAATTGTTTAGTTTTCTGCTTCTCCAGAAACGAAGGGGGAGAACATAATTGAGCATTTCCCTTTCGAAGATATTGACAAGTCTCTGCGGCGCGTCGAATGGGAGAAATGGCTAACTAGTCAGAGGCAGTTTACCAACTAATAATAAAAACAATAATTGTTTATCTTTCATCTGCTCCAGAAACGATGGGAGAGAACGTAATTAAGCTTTTCCCGTGCGAGGAGATTGAGTAGTCTCTGCTGCGCATAGAATGGGGGAAATGGCAACAAATTTTCGGAATTTAGGTCGCGGCTGAAGAAATCAGTTCACCGATCCGGAATAGGAGCAAGCTATTACATTTGGTGGGTCACAACTGCAAACTGTAGCATTTTCGTTACCTGGCGCTGTACCAGAAGTAACTGCCGCAGGTGATCAAACAGATGTATTTAACGTTCTTGTCGACAAAATGAATGGATATTCTTCGCCGAAACAAAATTCAATATTTAAAAGGCACTTGAATAGAAATATTTCTCCTAGAGAAGGGGAGACCATCTCAAAACTCGTAATGAAGCTGCACTACCAAATTCAGAAATGCAATTTCGGATTTCCAAAAAAAACAGAAATCGAAAAGATACGCTTGAGGGACAAAATCATTGACAGCGGGGCTGGCTTAAACCTGAAGAGGAAATTATTAGAAGAGAAAATTATCAGTTTGCCAACTAATAATAAAAACAATAATTGTTTAGCTTTCTGTTGGTCCAGAAACGGTGGGAGAGAACTTAATTTAGCCTTTCCTGTGAAAGGAGATTAAGTATTCTCTGCTACGCGTCGAATGGGAGAAATGGCTACAGGCTTTCGGAATTCAGGTCGAAGCTGAAGAAACCAGTTCACCGATCCGGAATAGGAGCAAGCTATTACATTTGGTGGGTCACAACTGCAAACTGTATCATTTTCGTTACCTGGCGCTGTACCAGAAGAAACTGCCGCAGGTGATCAAACAGATGTATTTAACGTTCTTGTCGATAAAATGAATGGATATTCTTCGTCGAAACAAAATTGAACATTTGAAAGGCACTTGTTTAGAAATATTTCTCCTACAGAATGGGAGACCATCGCAAAATTCGTATTGAATCTGCATTACCAAATTCAGAAATGGAATTTCCGATTTCCAAAGAAAGAAGAAATCAAAGAGATATGCTTGAGGGACAAAATCAGTGGCAGCTAAGACGGCTTAAACCTGAAGAGGAAATTATTAGAAGAGAAAATTATCAGTTTGCCAACTAATAATAAAAACAATAATTGTTTAGCTTTCAGCTGCTCCAGAAACGATGGGAGAGAACGTAATTTAGCCTTTCCTGTGAAAGGAGATTAAGTATTCTCTGCTACGCGTCGAATGGGAGAAATGGCTACAAGCTTTCGGAATTCAGGTCGAAGCTGAAGAAACCAGTTCACCGATCCGTAATAGGAGCAAGCTATTACATTTGGTGGGTCACAACGGCAAACTATATCATTTTCGTTACCTGGCGCTGTACCAAAAGAAACTGCCGCAGGTGATCAAACAGATGTATTTAACGTTCTTGTCGACAAAATGAATGGATATTCTCGCCGAAACAAAATTCAACATTTGAAAGGCATTTGTTTAGAAATATTTCTACTACAGAAGGGGAGACCATCACAAAACTCGTATTGATACTGCACTACCAAATTCAGAAAAGCAATTTCGGATTTCCAAAAAAAAAAAGAAATCGAAAAGATACGCTTGAGGGACAAATTCATTGACAGCTGAGCCGGCTTAAACCTGAAGAGGAAATTATTAGAAGAGCAAGTTATCAGTAGTCCAACTAATAATAAAAACAATAATTGTTTAGTTTTCTGCTTCTCCAGAAACGAAGGGGGAGAACGTAATTGAGCATTTCCCTTTCGAAGATATTGACAAGTCTCTGCTGCGCGTCGAGTGGGAGAAATGGCTAACTAGTCAGAGGCAGTTTACCAACTAATAATAAAAACAATAATTGTTTAGTTTTCAGCTTCTCCAGAAACGATGGGAGAGAACATAATTGAGCATTTCCCTTTCGAAGATATTGACAAGTCTCTGCGGCGCGTCGAATGGGAGAAATGGCTAACTAGTCAGAGGCAGTTTACCAACTAATAATAAAAACAATAATTGTTTATCTTTCAGCTGCTCCAGAAACGATGGGAGAGAACGTAATTAAGCTTTTCCCGTGCGAGGAGATTGAGTAGTCTCTGCTGCGCATAGAATGGGGGAAATGGCAACAAATTTTCGGAATTTAGGTCGCGGCTGAAGAAATCAGTTCACCGATCCGGAATAGGAGCAAGCTATTACATTTGGTGGGTCACAACTGCAAACTGTAGCATTTTCGTTACCTGGCGCTGTACCAGAAGTAACTGCCGCAGGTGATCAAACAGATGTATTTAACGTTCTTGTCGACAAAATGAATGGATATTCTTCGCCGAAACAAAATTCAATATTTGAAAGGCACTTGAATAGAAATATTTCTCCTAGAGAAGGGGAGACCATCACAAAACTCGTAATGAAGCTGCACTACCAAATTCAGAAATGCAATTTCGGATTTCCAAAAAAAAACAGAAATCGAAAAGATATGCTTGAGGGACAAAATCATTGACAGCGGGGCTGGCTTAAACCTGAAGAGGAAATTATTAGAAGAGAAAATTATCAGTTTGCCAACTAATAATAAAAACAATAATTGTTTAGCTTTCAGTACTGAAGCTGCACTACGGAATTCAGAAATGCAAGTTCGGATGGCCGAAGAAATCAGAATTCGAACCGATCCGGCTTGAGGGAGCAAGCTCATTGACAGCGGGGCTGGGTCACAACCTGACGAGGAACTTAGTAGAAGAGAAAATTATCAGTTTGCCTGGCGACTAGTAAAACCAGTAATTGTTTAGCTTTCTGTTGGTCCAGACACGGTGGGAGCAGAACATATGTATTTAGCCGTTCCTGTCGACAAGGAGATGAATGGATATCTCTGCTACGCGTCGAATGGGAGAAATGGCTACAGGCTTTCGGAATTCAGGTCGATGCTGATTAGAAACCAGTTCACCGATCCGGAATAGGAGCAAGCTATTACATTTGGTGGAGTCACATCTGCAAACTGTATCGTTTTCGTTACCTGGCGCTGTACCAGAAGAAACTGCCGCAGGTGATCAATCGGATGTATTTACCGTTCTTGCCGATAAGAGATGAATGGATCAGTCTTCGTCGCAACATAATTGAACATTTGAAAGGCACTTGTTTAGATATATTGTCTCCTACAGACTGGGAGACCATCGCAAAATTCGTATTGAATCTGCATTACCAAATTCAGAAATGGAATTTCCGATTTCCAAAGAAAGAAGAAATCAAAGAGATATGCTTGAGGGACAAAATCAGTGGCAGCTAAGACGGCTTAAACTGAAGAGGAAATTATTAGAAGAGAAAATTATCAGTTTGCCAACTAATAATAAAAACAATAATTGTTTAGCTTTCCGCTGCTCAAGAAACGATGGGAGAGAACGTAATTTAGCCTTTCCTGTGAAAGGAGATTAAGTATTCTCTGCTGCGCGTCGAATGGGGGAAATGGCTACAAGCTTTCGGAATTTCAGGTCGAGGCTGAAGAAACCAGTTCACCGATCCGTAATAGGAGCAAGCTATTACATTTGGTGGGTCACAACGGCAAACTATATCATTTTCGTTACCTGGCGCTGTACCAAAAGAAACTGCCGCAGGTGATCAAACAGATGTATTTAACGTTCTTGTCGACAAAATGAATGGATATTCTCGCCGAAACAAAATTCAACATTTGAAAGGCATTTGTTTAGAAATATTTCTCCTACAGAAGGGGTGACCGTCACAAAACTGGTATTGGAACTGCACTACCATTGATACTGCATTACCAAATTCAGAAAAGCACTTTCGGATTTCCAAAAAAAAAAAGAAATCGAAAAGATACGCTTGAGGGACAAATTCATTGACAGCTGGGCCGGCTTAAACCTGAAGAGGAAATTATTAGAAGAGCAAGTTATCAGTAGTCCAACTAATAATAAAAACAATAATTGTTTAGTTTTCTGCTTCTCCAGAAACGAAGGGGGAGAACGTAATTGAGCATTTCCCTTTCGAAGATATTGACAAGTCTCTGCTGCGCGTCGAGTGGGAGAAATGGCTAACTAGTCAGAGGCAGTTTACCAACTAATAATAAAAACAATAATTGTTTAGTTTTCAGCTTCTCCAGAAACGATGGGAGAGAACATAATTGAGCATTTCCCTTTCGAAGATATTGACAAGTCTCTGCGGCGCGTCGAATGGGAGAAATGGCTAACTAGTCAGAGGCAGTTTACCAACTAATAATAAAAACAATAATTGTTTATCTTTCAGCTGCTCCAGAAACGATGGGAGAGAACGTAATTAAGCCTTTCCCGTGCGAGGAGATTGAGTAGTCTCTGCTGCGCATAGAATGGGGGAAATGGCAACAAATTTTCGGAATTTAGGTCGCGGCTGAAGAAATCAGTTCACCGATCCGGAATAGGAGCAAGCTATTACATTTGGTGGGTCACAACTGCAAACTGTAGCATTTTCGTTACCTGGCGCTGTACCAGAAGTAACTGCCGCAGGTGATCAAAAAGATGTATTTAACGTTCTTGTCGACAAAATGAATATATATTCTTCGCCGAAACAAAATTCAATATTTAAAAGGCACTTGAATAGAAATATTTCTCCTAGAGAAGGGGAGACCATCTCAAAACTCGTAATGAAGCTGCACTACCAAATTCAGAAATGCAATTTCGGATTTCCAAAAAAAACAGAAATCGAAGAGATACGCTTGAGGGACAAAATCATTGACAGCGGGGCTGGCTTAAACCTGAAGAGGAAATTATTAGAAGAGAAAATTATCAGTTTGCCAACTAATAATAAAAACAATAATTGTTTAGCTTTCACGTGCTCCAGAAACGATGGGAGAGAACGTAATTAAGCTTTTCCCGTGCAAGGAGATTAAGTAGTCTCTGCTGCACGTCGAATGGGGGAAATGGCTACAAGCTATCGGAATTTAGTTCGAGGCTGAAGAAATCAGTTCACCGATCTGGAATAGGAGCAAGCTATTACATTTGGTAGGTCACAACTGCAAACTGTAGTATTTTCGTTACCTGGCGCTGTACCAAAAGAAACTGCGGCAGGTGATCAAACATATGTATTTAACGTTCTTGTCGATAAAATGAATGGATATTCTTCGTCGAAACAAAATTGAACATTTGAAAGGCACTTGTATAGAAACATTTCTCCTATAGAATAGGAGACCTTCGCAAAATTAGTATTGAAACTGTATTACCAAATTCTGAAATGGAATTTCCGATTTCCAAAAAAAAAGATCGAAGAGATACGCTTGAGGGACAAAATCATTGACAGCTAGGCCGCCTTAAACCTGAAGAGGAAATTATTATAAGAGAAAATTATCAGTTTGCCAACTAATAATAAAAACAATAATTGTTTAGCTTTCAGCTGCTCCAGAAACGATGGGAGAGAACGTAATTAAGCCTTTCCCGTGCAAGGAGATTGAGTAGTCTCTGCTGCACGTCAAATGGGGGAAATGGCTACAAGCTTTCGGAATTTATGTCGAGGCTGAAAAAATCAGTTCACCGATCCGGAATAGGAGCAAGCTATTACATTTGGTGGGTCACAACGACAAACTGTATCATTTTCGTTACCTGGCGCTGTACCAAAAGAAACTGCCGCAGGTGATCAAACATATGTATTTAACGTTCTTGTCGACAAAATGAATGGATATTCTTCGCCGAAGCAAAATTCAACATTTGAACGGCATTTGTTTAGAAATATTTCTCCTACAGAAGGGGAGACCATCGCAAAATTCGTATTGAATCTGCATTACCAAATTCAGAAATGGAATTTCCGATTTCCAAAGAAAGAAGAAATCAAAGAGATATGCTTGAGGGACAAAATCAGTGGCAGCTGGGACGGCTTAAACCTGAAGAGGAAATTATTAGAAGAGAAAATTATCAGTTTGCCAACTAATAATAAAAACAATAATTGTTTAGCTTTCTGTCGGTCCAGAAACGGTGGGGGAGAACGTAATTTAGCATTTCCTGTGAAAGGAGATTAAGTATTCTCTGCTGCGCGTCGAATGGGGGAAATGGCTACAAGCTTTCGGAATTTCGGTCGAGGCTGAAAAAATCAGTTCACCGATCCGTAATAGGAGCAAGCTATTACATTTGGTGGGTCACAACTGCAAATGTAGCATTTTCGTTACCTGTCGCTGTATCAGAAGAAACTGCCGCAGGTGATCAAACAGATGTATTTAACGTTCTTGTCGATAAAATGAATGGATATTCTTCGTCGAAACAAAATTGAACATTTGAAAGGCACTTGTATAGAAACATTTCTCCTATAGAATAGGAGACCTTCGCAAAATTAGTATTGAAACTGCATTACCAAATTCTGAAATGGAATTTCCGATTTCCAAAAAAAAAACATCGTAGAGATACGCTTGAGGGACAAAATCATTGAAAGCTGGGCCGCCTTAAACCTGAAGAGGAAATTATTATAAGAGAAAATTATCAGTTTGCCAACTAATAATAAAAACAATAATTGTTTAGCTTTCAGCTGCTCCAGAAACGATGGGAGAGAACGTAATTAAGCCTTTCCCGTGCAAGGAGATTGAGTAGTCTCTGCTGCACGTCGAATTGGGGAAATGGCAACAAATTTTCGGAATTTAGGTCGCGGCTGAAAAAATCAGTTCACCGATCCGTAATAGGAGCAAGCTATTACATTTGGTGGGTCACAACTGCAAACTGTATCATTTTCGTTACCTAGCGCTGTACCAGTAGTAACTGCCGCAGGTGATCAAACATATGTATTTAACGTTCTTGTCGACAAAATGAATGGATATTCTTCGCCGAAGCAAAATTCAACATTTGAACGGCATTTGTTTAGAAATATTTCTCCTACAGAAGGGGAGACCATCGCAAAATTCGTATTGAATCTGCATTACCAAATTCAGAAATGGAATTTCCGATTTCCAAAGAAAGAAGAAATCAAAGAGATATGCTTGAGGGACAAAATCAGTGGCAGCTGGGACGGCTTAAACCTGAAGAGGAAATTATTAGAAGAGAAAATTATCAGTTTGCCAACTAATAATAAAAACAATAATTGTTTAGCTTTCTGTCGGTCCAGAAACGGTGGGGGAGAACGTAATTTAGCATTTCCTGTGAAAGGAGATTAAGTATTCTCTGCTGCGCGTCGAATGGGGGAAATGGCTACAAGCTTTCGGAATTTCGGTCGAGGCTGAAAAAATCAGTTCACCGATCCGTAATAGGAGCAAGCTATTACATTTGGTGGGTCACAACTGCAAATGTAGCATTTTCGTTACCTGTCGCTGTATCAGAAGAAACTGCCGCAGGTGATCAAACAGATGTATTTAACGTTCTTGTCGATAAAATGAATGGATATTCTTCGTCGAAACAAAATTGAACATTTGAAAGGCACTTGTATAGAAACATTTCTCCTATAGAATAGGAGACCTTCGCAAAATTAGTATTGAAACTGCATTACCAAATTCTGAAATGGAATTTCCGATTTCCAAAAAAAAAAAACATCGAAGAGATACGCTTGAGGGACAAAATCATTGAAAGCTGGGCCGCCTTAAACCTGAAGAGGAAATTATTATAAGAGAAAATTATCAGTTTGCCAACTAATAATAAAAACAATAATTGTTTAGCTTTCAGCTGCTCCAGAAACGATGGGAGAGAACGTAATTAAGCCTTTCCCGTGCAAGGAGATTGAGTAGTCTCTGCTGCACGTCGAATTGGGGAAATGGCTACAAGCTTTCGGAATTTAGTTCGAGGCTGAAGAAATCAGTTCACCGATCCGGAATAGGAGCAAGCTATTACATTTGGTGGGTCACAACTGCAAACTGTAGTATTTTCGTTACCTGGCGCTGTACCAGAAGTAACTGCAGCAGGTGATCAAACTGATGTATTTAACTTTCTTGTCGACAAAATGAATGGATATTCTTCGCCGAAACAAAATTCAATATTTGAAAGGCACTTGTTTAGAAATATTTCTCCTACAGAAGGGATGACCTTCGCAAAATTAGTATTGATACTGCATTACCAAATTCTGAAATGGAATTTCCGATTTCCAAAAAAAAAAGATCGAAGAGATACGCTTGAAGGACAAAATCATTGACAGCTGGGCCGCCTTAAACCTGAAGAGGAAATTATTATAAGGGAAAATTATCAGTTTGCCAACTAATAATAAAAACAATAATTGTTTAGCTTTCAGCTGCTCCAGAAACGATGGGAGAGAACGTAATTTAGCATTTCCTGTGAAAGGAGATTAAGTATTCTCTGCTGCGCGTCGAATGGGGGAAATGGCTACAAGCTTTAGGAATTTCGGTCGAGGCTGAAAAAATCAGTTCACCGATCCGTAATAGGAGCAAGCTATTACATTTGGTGGGTCACAACGGCAAACTATATCATTTTCGTTACCTGGCGCTGTACCAAAAGAAACTGCCGCAGGTGATCAAACAGATGTATTTAACGTTCTTGTCGACAAAATGAATGGATATTCTCGCCGAAACAAAATTCAACATTTGAAAGGCATTTGTTTAGAAATATTTCTACTACAGAAGGGGAGACCATCACAAAACTCGTATTGATACTGCACTACCAAATTCAGAAAAGCAATTTCGGATTTCCAAAAAAAAAAAGAAATCGAAAAGATACGCTTGAGGGACAAATTCATTGACAGCTGAGCCGGCTTAAACCTGAAGAGGAAATTATTAGAAGAGCAAGTTATCAGTAGTCCAACTAATAATAAAAACAATAATTGTTTAGTTTTCTGCTTCTCCAGAAACGAAGGGGGAGAACGTAATTGAGCATTTCCCTTTCGAAGATATTGACAAGTCTCTGCTGCGCGTCGAGTGGGAGAAATGGCTAACTAGTCAGAGGCAGTTTACCAACTAATAATAAAAACAATAATTGTTTAGTTTTCAGCTTCTCCAGAAACGATGGGAGAGAACATAATTGAGCATTTCCCTTTCGAAGATATTGACAAGTCTCTGCGGCGCGTCGAATGGGAGAAATGGCTAACTAGTCAGAGGCAGTTTACCAACTAATAATAAAAACAATAATTGTTTATCTTTCAGCTGCTCCAGAAACGATGGGAGAGAACGTAATTAAGCTTTTCCCGTGCGAGGAGATTGAGTAGTCTCTGCTGCGCATAGAATGGGGGAAATGGCAACAAATTTTCGGAATTTAGGTCGCGGCTGAAGAAATCAGTTCACCGATCCGGAATAGGAGCAAGCTATTACATTTGGTGGGTCACAACTGCAAACTGTAGCATTTTCGTTACCTGGCGCTGTACCAGAAGTAACTGCCGCAGGTGATCAAACAGATGTATTTAACGTTCTTGTCGACAAAATGAATGGATATTCTTCGCCGAAACAAAATTCAATATTTGAAAGGCACTTGAATAGAAATATTTCTCCTAGAGAAGGGGAGACCATCACAAAACTCGTAATGAAGCTGCACTACCAAATTCAGAAATGCAATTTCGGATTTCCAAAAAAAAACAGAAATCGAAAAGATATGCTTGAGGGACAAAATCATTGACAGCGGGGCTGGCTTAAACCTGAAGAGGAAATTATTAGAAGAGAAAATTATCAGTTTGCCAACTAATAATAAAAACAATAATTGTTTAGCTTTCACGTGCTCCAGAAACGATGGGAGAGAACGTAATTAAGCTTTTCCCGTGCAAGGAGATTAAGTAGTCTCTGCTGCACGTCGAATGGGGGAAATGGCTACAAGCTATCGGAATTTAGTTCGAGGCTGAAGAAATCAGTTCACCGATCTGGAATAGGAGCAAGCTATTACATTTGGTAGGTCACAACTGCAAACTGTAGTATTTTCGTTACCTGGCGCTGTACCAGAAGAAACTGCCGCAGGTGATCAAACAGATGTATTTAACGTTCTTGTCGATAAAATGAATGGATATTCTTCGTCGAAACAAAATTGAACATTTGAAAGGCACTTGTATAGAAACATTTCTCCTATAGAATAGGAGACCTTCACAAAATTAGTATTGAAACTGCATTACCAAATTCTGAAATGGAATTTCCGATTTCCAAAAAAAAAAGATCGAAGAGATACGCTTGAGGGACAAAATAATTGACAGCTGGGCCGCCTTAAACCTGAAGAGGAAATTATTATAAGAGAAAATTATCAGTTTGCCAACTAATAATAAAAACAATAATTGTTTAGCTTTCAGCTGCTACAGAAACGATGGGAGAGAACGTAATTAAGCCTTTCCCGTGCAAGGAGATTGAGTAGTCTCTGCTGCACGTCAAATGGGGGAAATGGCTACAAGCTTTCGGAATTTATGTCGAGGCTGAAAAAATCAGTTCACCGATCCGGAATAGGAGCAAGCTATTACATTTGGTGGGTCACAACGACAAACTGTATCATTTTCGTTACCTGGCGCTGTACCAAAAGAAACTGCCGCAGGTGATCAAACATATGTATTTAACGTTCTTGTCGATAAAATGAATGGATATTCTTCGTCGAAACAAAATTGAACATTTGAAAGGCACTTGTATAGAAACATTTCTCCTATAGAATAGGAGACCTTCGCAAAATTAGTATTGAAACTGCATTACCAAATTCTGAAATGGAATTTCCGATTTCCAAAAAAAAAGATCGAAGAGATACGCTTGAGGGACAAAATCATTGACAGCTAGGCCGCCTTAAACCTGAAGAGGAAATTATTATAAGAGAAAATTATCAGTTTGCCAACTAATAATAAAAACAATAATTGTTTAGCTTTCAGCTGCTCCAGAAACGATGGGAGAGAACGTAATTAAGCCTTTCCCGTGCAAGGAGATTGAGTAGTCTCTGCTGCACGTCAAATGGGGGAAATGGCTACAAGCTTTCGGAATTTATGTCGAGGCTGAAAAAATCAGTTCACCGATCCGGAATAGGAGCAAGCTATTACATTTGGTGGGTCACAACGACAAACTGTATCATTTTCGTTACCTGGCGCTGTACCAAAAGAAACTGCCGCAGGTGATCAAACATATGTATTTAACGTTCTTGTCGACAAAATGAATGGATATTCTTCGCCGAAGCAAAATTCAACATTTGAACGGCATTTGTTTAGAAATATTTCTCCTACAGAAGGGGAGACCATCGCAAAATTCGTATTGAATCTGCATTACCAAATTCAGAAATGGAATTTCCGATTTCCAAAGAAAGAAGAAATCAAAGAGATATGCTTGAGGGACAAAATCAGTGGCAGCTGGGACGGCTTAAACCTGAAGAGGAAATTATTAGAAGAGAAAATTATCAGTTTGCCAACTAATAATAAAAACAATAATTGTTTAGCTTTCTGTCGGTCCAGAAACGGTGGGGGAGAACGTAATTTAGCATTTCCTGTGAAAGGAGATTAAGTATTCTCTGCTGCGCGTCGAATGGGGGAAATGGCTACAAGCTTTCGGAATTTCGGTCGAGGCTGAAAAAATCAGTTCACCGATCCGTAATAGGAGCAAGCTATTACATTTGGTGGGTCACAACTGCAAATGTAGCATTTTCGTTACCTGTCGCTGTATCAGAAGAAACTGCCGCAGGTGATCAAACAGATGTATTTAACGTTCTTGTCGATAAAATGAATGGATATTCTTCGTCGAAACAAAATTGAACATTTGAAAGGCACTTGTATAGAAACATTTCTCCTATAGAATAGGAGACCTTCGCAAAATTAGTATTGAAACTGCATTACCAAATTCTGAAATGGAATTTCCGATTTCCAAAAAAAAAACATCGTAGAGATACGCTTGAGGGACAAAATCATTGAAAGCTGGGCCGCCTTAAACCTGAAGAGGAAATTATTATAAGAGAAAATTATCAGTTTGCCAACTAATAATAAAAACAATAATTGTTTAGCTTTCAGCTGCTCCAGAAACGATGGGAGAGAACGTAATTAAGCCTTTCCCGTGCAAGGAGATTGAGTAGTCTCTGCTGCACGTCGAATTGGGGAAATGGCAACAAATTTTCGGAATTTAGGTCGCGGCTGAAAAAATCAGTTCACCGATCCGTAATAGGAGCAAGCTATTACATTTGGTGGGTCACAACTGCAAACTGTATCATTTTCGTTACCTAGCGCTGTACCAGTAGTAACTGCCGCAGGTGATCAAACATATGTATTTAACGTTCTTGTCGACAAAATGAATGGATATTCTTCGCCGAAGCAAAATTCAACATTTGAACGGCATTTGTTTAGAAATATTTCTCCTACAGAAGGGGAGACCATCGCAAAATTCGTATTGAATCTGCATTACCAAATTCAGAAATGGAATTTCCGATTTCCAAAGAAAGAAGAAATCAAAGAGATATGCTTGAGGGACAAAATCAGTGGCAGCTGGGACGGCTTAAACCTGAAGAGGAAATTATTAGAAGAGAAAATTATCAGTTTGCCAACTAATAATAAAAACAATAATTGTTTAGCTTTCTGTCGGTCCAGAAACGGTGGGGGAGAACGTAATTTAGCATTTCCTGTGAAAGGAGATTAAGTATTCTCTGCTGCGCGTCGAATGGGGGAAATGGCTACAAGCTTTCGGAATTTCGGTCGAGGCTGAAAAAATCAGTTCACCGATCCGTAATAGGAGCAAGCTATTACATTTGGTGGGTCACAACTGCAAATGTAGCATTTTCGTTACCTGTCGCTGTATCAGAAGAAACTGCCGCAGGTGATCAAACAGATGTATTTAACGTTCTTGTCGATAAAATGAATGGATATTCTTCGTCGAAACAAAATTGAACATTTGAAAGGCACTTGTATAGAAACATTTCTCCTATAGAATAGGAGACCTTCGCAAAATTAGTATTGAAACTGCATTACCAAATTCTGAAATGGAATTTCCGATTTCCAAAAAAAAAAAAACATCGAAGAGATACGCTTGAGGGACAAAATCATTGAAAGCTGGGCCGCCTTAAACCTGAAGAGGAAATTATTATAAGAGAAAATTATCAGTTTGCCAACTAATAATAAAAACAATAATTGTTTAGCTTTCAGCTGCTCCAGAAACGATGGGAGAGAACGTAATTAAGCCTTTCCCGTGCAAGGAGATTGAGTAGTCTCTGCTGCACGTCGAATTGGGGAAATGGCTACAAGCTTTCGGAATTTAGTTCGAGGCTGAAGAAATCAGTTCACCGATCCGGAATAGGAGCAAGCTATTACATTTGGTGGGTCACAACTGCAAACTGTAGTATTTTCGTTACCTGGCGCTGTACCAGAAGTAACTGCAGCAGGTGATCAAACTGATGTATTTAACTTTCTTGTCGACAAAATGAATGGATATTCTTCGCCGAAACAAAATTCAATATTTGAAAGGCACTTGAATAGAAATATTTCTCCTAGAGAAGGGGAGACCATCACAAAACTCGTAATGAAGCTGCACTACCAAATTCAGAAATGCAATTTCGGATTTCCAAAAAAAACAGAAATCGAAAAGATATGCCTGAGGGACAAAATCATTGACAGCGGGGCTGGCTTAAACCTGAAGAGGAAATTATTAGAAGAGAAAATTGTCAGTTTGCCAACTAATAATAAAAACAATAATTGTTTAGCTTTCACGTGCTCCAGAAACGATGGGAGAGAACGTAATTAAGCTTTTCCCGTGCAAGGAGATTAAGTATTCTCTGCTGCACGTCGAATGGGGGAAATGGCTACAAATTTTCGGAATTTAGGTCGCGGCTGAAGAAATCAGTTCACCGATCCGGAATAGGAGCAAGCTATTACATTTGGTGGGTCACAACTGCAAACTGTAGCATTTTCGTTACCTGGCGCTGTACCAGAAGTAACTGCCGCAGGTGATCAAACAGATGTATTTAACGTTCTTGTCGACAAAATGAATGGATATTCTCGCCGAAACAAAGTTCAATATTTAAAAGGCACTTGAATAGAAATATTTCTACTACAGAAGGGGAGACCATCACAAAACTCGTATTGATACTGCACTACCAAATTCAGAAATGCAATTTCGGATTTCCAAAAAAAACAGAAATCGAAAAGATATGCTTGAGGGACAAAATCATTGACAGCGGGGCTGGCTTAAACCTGAAGAGGAAATTATTATAAGAGAAAATTATCAGTTTGCCAACTAATAATAAAAACAATAATTGTTTAGTTTTCTGCTTCTCCAGAAACGAAGGGGGAGAACGTAATTGAGCATTTCCCTTTCGAAGATATTGACAAGTCTCTGCGGCGCGTCGAGTGGGAGAAATGGCTAACTAGTCAGAGGCAGTTTACCAACTAATAATAAAAACAATAATTGTTTAGTTTTCAGCTTCTCCAGAAACGATGGGAGAGAACATAATTGAGCATTTCCCTTTCGAAGATATTGACAAGTCTCTGCGGCGCGTCGAATGGGAGAAATGGCTAACTAGTCAGAGGCAGTTTACCAACTAATAATAAAAACAATAATTGTTTATCTTTCAGCTGCTCCAGAAACGATGGGAAAATTGTTAGTTTGCCAACTAATAATAAAAACAATAATTGTTTAGCTTTCACGTGCTCCAGAAACGATGGGAGAGAACGTAATTAAGCCTTTCCCGTGCAAGGAGATTGAGTAGTCTCTGCTGCACGTCGAATTGGGGAAATGGCTACAAGCTTTCGGAATTTAGTTCGAGGCTGAAGAAATCAGTTCACCGATCCGGAATAGGAGCAAGCTATTACATTTGGTGGGTCACAACTGCAAACTGTAGTATTTTCGTTACCTGGCGCTGTACCAGAAGTAACTGCAGCAGGTGATCAAACTGATGTATTTAACGTTCTTGTCGACAAAATGAATGGATATTCTCGCCGAAACAAAATTCAATATTTAAAAGGCACTTGAATAGAAATATTTCTACTACAGAAGGGGAGACCATCACAAAACTCGTATTGATACTGCACTACCAAATTCAGAAATGCAATTTCGGATTTCCAAAAAAAACAGAAATCGAAAAGATATGCTTGAGGGACAAAATCATTGACAGCGGGGCTGGCTTAAACCTGAAGAGGAAATTATTATAAGAGAAAATTATCAGTTTGCCAACTAATAATAAAAACAATAATTGTTTAGTTTTCTGCTTCTCCAGAAACGAAGGGGGAGAACGTAATTGAGCATTTCCCTTTCGAAGATATTGACAAGTCTCTGCGGCGCGTCGAGTGGGAGAAATGGCTAACTAGTCAGAGGCAGTTTACCAACTAATAATAAAAACAATAATTGTTTAGTTTTCAGCTTCTCCAGAAACGATGGGAGAGAACATAATTGAGCATTTCCCTTTCGAAGATATTGACAAGTCTCTGCGGCGCGTCGAATGGGAGAAATGGCTAACTAGTCAGAGGCAGTTTACCAACTAATAATAAAAACAATAATTGTTTATCTTTCAGCTGCTCCAGAAACGATGGGAGAGAACGTAATTAAGCTTTTCCCGTGCGAGGAGATTGAGTAGTCTCTGCTGCGCATAGAATGGGGGAAATGGCAACAAATTTTCGGAATTTAGGTCGCGGCTGAAGAAATCAGTTCACCGATCCGGAATAGGAGCAAGCTATTACATTTGGTGGGTCACAACGGCAAACTGTATCATTTTCGTTACCTGGCGCTGTACCAAAAGAAACTGCCGCAGGTGATCAAACAGATGTATTTAACGTTCTTGTCGATAAAATGAATGGATATTCTTCGTCGAAACAAAATTGAACATTTGAAAGGCACTTGTATAGAAACATTTCTCCTATAGAATAGGAGACCTTCGCAAAATTAGTATTGAAACTGCATTACCAAATTCTGAAATGGAATTTCCGATTTCCAAAAAAAAAGATCGAAGAGATACGCTTGAGGGACAAAATCATTGACAGCTAGGCCGCCTTAAACCTGAAGAGGAAATTATTATAAGAGAAAATTATCAGTTTGCCAACTAATAATAAAAACAATAATTGTTTAGCTTTCAGCTGCTCCAGAAACGATGGGAGAGAACGTAATTAAGCCTTTCCCGTGCAAGGAGATTGAGTAGTCTCTGCTGCACTTCGAATTGGGGAAATGGCTACAAGCTATCGGAATTTAGTTCGAGGCTGAAGAAATCAGTTCACCGATCTGGAATAGGAGCAAGCTATGACATTTGGTGGGTCACAACTGCAAACTGTATCATTTTCGTTACCTGGCGCTGTACCAGAAGAAACTGCCGCAGGTGATCAAACAGATGTATTTAACGTTCTTGTCGATAAAATGAATGGATATTCTTCGTCGAAACAAAATTGAACATTTGAAAGGCACTTGTATAGAAACATTTCTCCTATAGAATAGGAGACCTTCACAAAATTAGTATTGAAACTGCATTACCAAATTCTGAAATGGAATTTCCGATTTCCAAAAAAAAAAGATCGAAGAGATACGCTTGAGGGACAAAATAATTGACAGCTGGGCCGCCTTAAACCTGAAGAGGAAATTATTATAAGAGAAAATTATCAGTTTGCCAACTAATAATAAAAGCAATAATTGTTTAGCTTTCAGCTGCTCCAGAAACGATGGGAGAGAACGTAATTAAGCCTTTCCCGTGCAAGGAGATTGAGTAGTCTCTGCTGCACTTCGAATTGGGGAAATGGCTACAAGCTATCGGAATTTAGTTCGAGGCTGAAGAAATCAGTTCACCGATCTGGAATAGGAGCAAGCTATTACATTTGGTGGGTCACAACTGCAAACTGTAGTATTTTCGTTACCTGGCGCTGTATCAGTAGTAACTGCCACAGGTGATCAAACAGATGTATTTAACGTTCTTGTCGACAAAATGAATGGATATTCTTCGCCGAAGCAAAATTCAACATTTGAAAGGCATTTGTTTAGAAATATTTCTCCTACAGAAGGGGAGACCATCACAAAGCTCGTATTGAAACTGCACTACCAAATTCAGAAAAGCAATTTTGGATTTCCAAAAAAAAAGAAATCGAAAAGATACGGTTGAGGGACAAATTCATTGACAGCTGGGCCGGCTTAAACCTGAAGAGGAAATTATTAGAAGAGAAAATTATCAGTAGTCCAACTAATAATAAAAACAATAATTGTTTAGTTTTCTGCTTCTCCAGAAACGAAGGGGGAGAACATAATTGAGCATTTCCCTTTCGAAGATATTGACAAGTCTCTGCGGCGCGTCGAATGGGAGAAATGGCTAACTAGTCAGAGGCAGTTTACCAACTAATAATAAAAACAATAATTGTTTATCTTTCATCTGCTCCAGAAACGATGGGAGAGAACGTAATTAAGCTTTTCCCGTGCGAGGAGATTGAGTAGTCTCTGCTGCGCATAGAATGGGGGAAATGGCAACAAATTTTCGGAATTTAGGTCGCGGCTGAAGAAATCAGTTCACCGATCCGGAATAGGAGCAAGCTATTACATTTGGTGGGTCACAACTGCAAACTGTAGCATTTTCGTTACCTGGCGCTGTACCAGAAGTAACTGCCGCAGGTGATCAAACAGATGTATTTAACGTTCTTGTCGACAAAATGAATGGATATTCTTCGCCGAAACAAAATTCAAAATTTGAAAGGCACTTGAATAGAAATATTTCTCCTAGAGATGGGGAGACCATCACAAAACTCGTAATGAAGCTGCACTACCAAATTCAGAAATGCAATTTCGGATTTCCAAAAAAAACAGAAATCGAAAAGATATGCTTGAGGGACAAAATCATTGACAGCGGGGCTGGCTTAAACCTGAAGAGGAAATTATTAGAAGAGAAAATTATCAGTTTGCCAACTAATAATAAAAACAATAATTGTTTAGCTTTCTGTTGGTCCAGAAACGGTTGGAGAGAACGTAATTTAGCCTTTCCTGTGAAAGGAGATTAAGTATTTTCTGCTGCGCGTCGAATGGGGGAAATGGCTACAAGCTTTCGGAATTTCGGTCGAGGCTGAAAAAATCAGTTCACCGATCCGTAATAGGAGCAAGCTATTACATTTGGTGGGTCACAACGGCAAACTATATCATTTTCGTTACCTGGCGCTGTACCAAAAGAAACTGCCGCAGGTGATCAATCAGATGTATTTAACGTTCTTGTCGATAAAATGAATGGATATTCTTCGTCGAAACAAAATTGAACATTTGAAAGGCACTTGTATAGGAACATTTCTCCTATAGAATAGGAGACCTTCGCAAAATTAGTATTGATACTGCATTACCAAATTCTGAAATGGAATTTCCGATTTCCAAAAAAAAAAGATCGAAGAGATACGCTTGAAGGACAAAATCATTGACAGCTGGGCCGCCTTAAACCTGAAGAGGAAATTATTATAAGAGAAAATTATCAGTTTGCCAACTAATAATAAAAACAATAATTGTTTAGCTTTCAGCTGCTCCAGAAACGATGGGAGAGAACGTAATTTAGCCTTTCCTGTGAAAGGAGATTAAGTATTCTCTGCTACGCGTCGAATGGGAGAAATGGCTACAAGCTTTCGGAATTCAGGTCGAAGCTGAAGAAACCAGTTCACCGATCCGGAATAGGAGGAAGCTATTACATTTGGAGGGTCAGAACTGCAAATGTAGCATTTTCGTTACCTGTCGCTGTATCAGAAGAAACTGCCGCAGGTAATCAAACAGATGTATTTAACGTTCTTGTCGACAAAATGAATGGATATTCTCGCCGAAACAAAATTCAACATTTGAAAGGCATTTGTTTAGAAATATTTCTACTACAGAAGGGGAGACCATCACAAAACTCGTATTGATACTGCACTACCAAATTCAGAAAAGCAATTTCGGATTTCCAAAAAAAAAAGAAATCGAAAAGATACGCTTGAGGGACAAATTCATTGACAGCTGAGCCGGCTTAAACCTGAAGAGGAAATTATTAGAAGAGCAAGTTATCAGTAGTCCAACTAATAATAAAAACAATAATTGTTTAGTTTTCTACTTCTCCAGAAACGAAGGGGGAGAACGTAATTGAGCATTTCCCTTTCGAAGATATTGACAAGTCTCTGCGGCGCGTCGAGTGGGAGAAATGGCTAACTAGTCAGAGGCAGTTTACCAACTAATAATAAAAACAATAATTGTTTAGTTTTCAGCTTCTCCAGAAACGATGGGAGAGAACATAATTGAGCATTTCCCTTTCGAAGATATTGACAAGTCTCTGCGGCGCGTCGAATGGGAGAAATGGCTAACTAGTCAGAGGCAGTTTACCAACTAATAATAAAAACAATAATTGTTTATCTTTCAGCTGCTCCAGAAACGATGGGAGAGAACGTAATTAAGCTTTTCCCGTGCGAGGAGATTGAGTAGTCTCTGCTGCGCATAGAATGGGGGAAATGGCAACAAATTTTCGGAATTTAGGTCGCGGCTGAAAAAATCAGTTCACCGATCCGGAATAGGAGCAAGCTATTACATTTGGTGGGTCACAACTGCAAACTGTAGCATTTTCGTTACCTGGCGCTGTACCAGAAGTAACTGCCGCAGGTGATCAAACAGATGTATTTAACGTTCTTGTCGACAAAATGAATGGATATTCTTCGCCGAAACAAAATTCAAAATTTGAAAGGCACTTGAATAGAAATATTTCTCCTAGAGATGGGGAGACCATCACAAAACTCGTAATGAAGCTGCACTACCAAATTCAGAAATGCAATTTCGGATTTCCAAAAAAAACAGAAATCGAAAAGATATGCTTGAGGGACAAAATCATTGACAGCGGGGCTGGCTTAAACCTGAAGAGGAAATTATTAGAAGAGAAAATTATCAGTTTGCCAACTAATAATAAAAACAATAATTGTTTAGCTTTCACGTGCTCCAGAAACGATGGGAGAGAACGTAATTAAGCTTTTCCCGTGCAAGGAGATTAAGTAGTCTCTGCTGCACGTCGAATGGGGGAAATGGCTACAAGCTTTCGGAATTTAGTTCGAGGCTGAAGAAATCAGTTCGCCGTTCCGGAATTGGAGCAAGCTATTACATTTGGTGGGTCACAACTGCAAACTGTAGTATTTTCGTTACCTGGCGCTGTACCAGTAGTAACTGCCACAGGTGATCAAACAGATGTATTTAACGTTCTTGTCGACAAAATGAATGGATATTCTTCGCCGAAGCAAAATTCAACATTTGAAAGGCATTTGTTTAGAAATATTTCTCCTACAGAAGGGGAGACCATCACAAAGCTCGTATTGAAACTGCACTACCAAATTCAGAAAAGCAATTTTGGATTTCCAAAAAAAAAGAAATCGAAAAGATACGCTTGAGGGACAAATTCATTGACAGCTGGGCCGGCTTAAACCTGAAGAGGAAATTATTAGAAGAGAAAATTACCAGTTTGCCAACTAATAATAAAAACAATAATTGTTTAGCTTTCTGTTGGTCCAGAAACGGTGGGAGAGAACGTAAT
Source organism: Cacoxenus indagator (assembly GCA_035041755.1). Taxonomy (NCBI): domain Eukaryota; kingdom Metazoa; phylum Arthropoda; class Insecta; order Diptera; family Drosophilidae; genus Cacoxenus; species Cacoxenus indagator. Next base: position 78,346 of record JAWNKX010000246.1, on the reverse strand, counting down.
TTAGCATTTCCTGTGAAAGGAGATTAAGTATTCTCTGCTGCGCGTCGAATGGGGGAAATGGCTACAAGCTTTCGGAATTTCGGTCGAGGCTGAAAAAATCAGTTCACCGATCCGTAATAGGAGCAAGCTATTACATTTGGTGGGTCACAACTGCAAATGTAGCATTTTCGTTACCTGTCGCTGTATCAGAAGAAACTGCCGCAGGTGATCAAACAGATGTATTTAACGTTCTTGTCGATAAAATGAATGGATATTCTTCGTCGAAACAAAATTGAACATTTGAAAGGCACTTGTATAGAAACATTTCGCCTATAGAATAGGAGACCTTCGCAAAATTAGTATTGAAACTGCATTACCAAATTCTGAAATGGAATTTCCGATTTCCAAAAAAAAAAGATCGAAGAGATACGCTTGAGGGACAAAATCATTGACAGCTGGGCCGCCTTAAACCTGAAGAGGAAATTATTATAAAAGAAAATTATCAGTTTGCCAACTAATAATAAAAACAATAATTGTTTAGCTTTCAGCTGCTCCAGAAACGATGGGAGAGAACGTAATTAAGCCTTTCCCGTGCAAGGAGATTGAGTAGTCTCTGCTGCACTTCGAATTGGGGAAATGGCTACAAGCTTTCGGAATTTATGTCGAGGCTGAAAAAATCAGTTCACCGATCCGGAATAGGAGCAAGCTATTACATTTTGTGGGTCACAACGGCAAACTGTATCATTTTCGTTACCTGGCGCTGTACCAGAAGAAACTGCCGCAGGTGATCAAACAGATGTATTTAACGTTCTTGTCGATAAAATGAATGGATATTCTTCGTCGAAACAAAATTGAACATTTGAAAGGCACTTGTTTAGAAATATTTCTCCTACAGAATGGGAGACCATCGCAAAATTCGTATTGTATCTGCATTACCAAATTCAGAAATGGAATTTCCGATTTCCAAAGAAAGAAGAAATCAAAGAGATATGCTTGAGGGACAAAATCAGTGGCAGCTAAGACGGCTTAAACCTGAAGAGGAAATTATTAGAAGAGAAAATTATCAGTTTGCCAACTAATAATAAAAACAATAATTGTTTAGCTTTCTGTTGGTCCAGAAACGGTGGGAGAGAACGTAATTTAGCCTTTCCTGTGAAAGGAGATTTAGTAGTCTCTGCTGCACTTCGAATTGGGGAAATGGCTACAAGCTTTCGGAATTTCGGTCGAGGCTGAAAAAATCAGTTCACCGATCCGTAATAGGAGCAAGCTATTACATTTGGTGGGTCACAACTGCAAACTGTATCATTTTCGTTACCTGGCGCTGTACCAGAAGAAACTGCCGCAGGTGATCAAACAGATGTATTTAACGTTCTTGTCGATAAAATGAATGGATATTCTTCGTCGAAACAAAATTGAACATTTGAAAGGCACTTGTATAGAAACATTTCTCCTATAGAATAGGAGACCTTCGCAAAATTAGTATTGAAACTGCATTACCAAATTCTGAAATGGAATTTCCGATTTCCAAAAAAATAAAGATCGAAGAGATACGCTTGAGGGACAAAATCATTGACAGCTGGGCCGCCTTAAACCTGAAGAGGAAATTATTATAAGAGAAAATTATCAGTTTGCCAACTAATAATAAAAACAATAATTGTTTAGCTTTCAGCTGCTCCAGAAACGATGGGAGAGAACGTAATTAAGCCTTTCCCGTGCAAGGAGATTGAGTAGTCTCTGCTGCACTTCGAATTGGGGAAATGGCTACAAGCTTTCGGAATTTATGTCGAGGCTGAAAAAATCAGTTCACCGATCCGGAATAGGAGCAAGCTATTACATTTTGTGGGTCACAACGGCAAACTGTATCATTTTCGTTACCTGGCGCTGTACCAGAAGAAACTGCCGCAGGTGATCAAACAGATGTATTTAACGTTCTTGTCGATAAAATGAATGGATATTCTTCGTCGAAACAAAATTGAACATTTGAAAGGCACTTGTTTAGCAATATTTCTCCTACAGAATGGGAGACCATCGCAAAATTCGTATTGTATCTGCATTACCAAATTCAGAAATGGAATTTCCGATTTCCAAAGAAAGAAGAAATCAAAGAGATATGCTTGAGGGACAAAATCAGTGGCAGCTAAGACGGCTTAAACCTGAAGAGGAAATTATTAGAAGAGAAAATTATCAGTTTGCCAACTAATAATAAAAACAATAATTGTTTAGCTTTCTGTTGGTCCAGAAACGGTGGGAGAGAACGTAATTTAGCCTTTCCTGTGAAAGGAGATTTAGTAGTCTCTGCTGCACTTCGAATTGGGGAAATGGCTACAAGCTTTCGGAATTTCGGTCGAGGCTGAAAAAATCAGTTCACCGATCCGTAATAGGAGCAAGCTATTACATTTGGTGGGTCACAACTGCAAACTGTATCATTTTCGTTACCTGGCGCTGTACCAGAAGAAACTGCCGCAGGTGATCAAACAGATGTATTTAACGTTCTTGTCGATAAAATGAATGGATATTCTTCGTCGAAACAAAATTGAACATTTGAAAGGCACTTGTATAGAAACATTTCTCCTATAGAATAGGAGACCTTCGCAAAATTAGTATTGAAACTGCATTACCAAATTCTGAAATGGAATTTCCGATTTCCAAAAAAATAAAGATCGAAGAGATACGCTTGAGGGACAAAATCATTGACAGCTGGGCCGCCTTAAACCTGAAGAGGAAATTATTATAAGAGAAAATTATCAGTTTGCCAACTAATAATAAAAACAATAATTGTTTAGCTTTCAGCTGCTCCAGAAACGATGGGAGAGAACGTAATTAAGCCTTTCCCGTGCAAGGAGATTGAGTAGTCTCTGCTGCACTTCGAATTGGGGAAATGGCTACAAGCTATCGGAATTTAGTTCGAGGCTGAAGAAATCAGTTCACCGATCTGGAATAGGAGCAAGCTATTACATTTGGTGGGTCACAACTGCAAACTGTATCATTTTCGTTACCTGGCGCTGTACCAGAAGAAACTGCCGCAGGTGATCAAACAGATGTATTTAACGTTCTTGTCGATAAAATGAATGGATATTCTTCGTCGAAACAAAATTGAACATTTGAAAGGCACTTGTTTAGAAATATTTCTCCTACAGAATGGGAGACCATCGCAAAATTCGTATTGTATCTGCATTACCAAATTCAGAAATGGAATTTCCGATTTCCAAAGAAAGAAGAAATCAAAGAGATATGCTTGAGGGACAAAATCAGTGGCAGCTAAGACGGCTTAAACCTGAAGAGGAAATTATTAGAAGAGAAAATTATCAGTTTGCCAACTAATAATAAAAACAATAATTGTTTAGCTTTCTGTTGGTCCAGAAACGGTGGGAGAGAACGTAATTTAGCCTTTCCTGTGAAAGGAGATTTAGTAGTCTCTGCTGCACTTCGAATTGGGGAAATGGCTACAAGCTTTCGGAATTTCGGTCGAGGCTGAAAAAATCAGTTCACCGATCCGTAATAGGAGCAAGCTATTACATTTGGTGGGTCACAACTGCAAACTGTATCATTTTCGTTACCTGGCGCTGTACCAGAAGAAACTGCCGCAGGTGATCAAACAGATGTATTTAACGTTCTTGTCGATAAAATGAATGGATATTCTTCGTCGAAACAAAATTGAACATTTGAAAGGCACTTGTATAGAAACATTTCTCCTATAGAATAGGAGACCTTCGCAAAATTAGTATTGAAACTGCATTACCAAATTCTGAAATGGAATTTCCGATTTCCAAAAAAATAAAGATCGAAGAGATACGCTTGAGGGACAAAATCATTGACAGCTGGGCCGCCTTAAACCTGAAGAGGAAATTATTATAAGAGAAAATTATCAGTTTGCCAACTAATAATAAAAACAATAATTGTTTAGCTTTCAGCTGCTCCAGAAACGATGGGAGAGAACGTAATTAAGCCTTTCCCGTGCAAGGAGATTGAGTAGTCTCTGCTGCACTTCGAATTGGGGAAATGGCTACAAGCTATCGGAATTTAGTTCGAGGCTGAAGAAATCAGTTCACCGATCTGGAATAGGAGCAAGCTATTACATTTGGTGGGTCACAACTGCAAACTGTATCATTTTCGTTACCTGGCGCTGTACCAGAAGAAACTGCCGCAGGTGATCAAACAGATGTATTTAACGTTCTTGTCGATAAAATGAATGGATATTCTTCGTCGAAACAAAATTGAACATTTGAAAGGCACTTGTATAGAAACATTTCTCCTATAGAATAGGAGACCTTCACAAAATTAGTATTGAAACTGCATTACCAAATTCTGAAATGGAATTTCCGATTTCCAAAAAAAAAAGATCGAAGAGATACGCTTGAGGGACAAAATAATTGACAGCTGGGCCGCCTTAAACCTGAAGAGGAAATTATTATAAGAGAAAATTATCAGTTTGCCAACTAATAATAAAAACAATAATTGTTTAGCTTTCAGCTGCTACAGAAACGATGGGAGAGAACGTAATTAAGCCTTTCCCGTGCAAGGAGATTGAGTAGTCTCTGCTGCACGTCAAATGGGGGAAATGGCTACAAGCTTTCGGAATTTATGTCGAGGCTGAAAAAATCAGTTCACCGATCCGGAATAGGAGCAAGCTATTACATTTGGTGGGTCACAACGACAAACTGTATCATTTTCGTTACCTGGCGCTGTACCAAAAGAAACTGCCGCAGGTGATCAAACAGATGTATTTAACGTTCTTGTCGATAAAATGAATGGATATTCTTCGTCGAAACAAAATTGAACATTTGAAAGGCACTTGTATAGAAACATTTCTCCTATAGAATAGGAGACCTTCGCAAAATTAGTATTGAAACTGCATTACCAAATTCTGAAATGGAATTTCCGATTTCCAAAAAAAAAGATCGAAGAGATACGCTTGAGGGACAAAATCATTGACAGCTAGGCCGCCTTAAACCTGAAGAGGAAATTATTATAAGAGAAAATTATCAGTTTGCCAACTAATAATAAAAACAATAATTGTTTAGCTTTCAGCTGCTCCAGAAACGATGGGAGAGAACGTAATTAAGCCTTTCCCGTGCAAGGAGATTGAGTAGTCTCTGCTGCACGTCGAATTGGCGAAATGGCTACAAGCTTTCGGAATTTAGTTCGAGGCTGAAGAAATCAGTTCACCGATCCGGAATAGGAGCAAGCTATTACATTTGGTGGGTCACAACTGCAAACTGTAGTATTTTCGTTACCTGGCGCTGTACCAGTAGTAACTGCCGCAGGTGATCAAACATATGTATTTAACGTTCTTGTCGACAAAATGAATGGATATTCTTCGCCGAAGCAAAATTCAACATTTGAACGGCATTTGTTTAGAAATATTTCTCCTACAGAAGGGGAGACCATCGCAAAATTCGTATTGAATCTGCATTACCAAATTCTGAAATGGAATTTCCGATTTCCAAAAAAAAAGATCGAAGAGATACGCTTGAGGGACAAAATCATTGACAGCTAGGCCGCCTTAAACCTGAAGAGGAAATTATTATAAGAGAAAATTATCAGTTTGCCAACTAATAATAAAAACAATAATTGTTTAGCTTTCAGCTGCTCCAGAAACGATGGGAGAGAACGTAATTAAGCCTTTCCCGTGCAAGGAGATTGAGTAGTCTCTGCTGCACGTCGAATTGGCGAAATGGCTACAAGCTTTCGGAATTTAGTTCGAGGCTGAAGAAATCAGTTCACCGATCCGGAATAGGAGCAAGCTATTACATTTGGTGGGTCACAACTGCAAACTGTAGTATTTTCGTTACCTGGCGCTGTACCAGTAGTAACTGCCGCAGGTGATCAAACATATGTATTTAACGTTCTTGTCGACAAAATGAATGGATATTCTTCGCCGAAGCAAAATTCAACATTTGAACGGCATTTGTTTAGAAATATTTCTCCTACAGAAGGGGAGACCATCGCAAAATTCGTATTGAATCTGCATTACCAAATTCTGAAATGGAATTTCCGATTTCCAAAAAAAAAGATCGAAGAGATACGCTTGAGGGACAAAATCATTGACAGCTAGGCCGCCTTAAACCTGAAGAGGAAATTATTAGAAGAGAAAATTATCAGTTTGCCAACTAATAATAAAAACAATAATTGTTTAGCTTTCTGTTGGTCCAGAAACGGTGGGAGAGAACGTAATTTAGCCTTTCCTGTGAAAGGAGATTAAGTATTCTCTGCTGCGCGTCGAATGGGGGAAATGGCTACAAGCTTTCGGAATTTCGGTCGAGGCTGAAAAAATCAGTTCACCGATCCGTAATAGGAGCAAGCTATTACATTTGGTGGGTCACAACTGCAAATGTAGCATTTTCGTTACCTGTCGCTGTATCAGAAGAAACTGCCGCAGGTGATCAAACAGATGTATTTAACGATCTTGTCGATAAAATGAATGGATATTCTTCGTCGAAACAAAATTGAACATTTGAAAGGCACTTGTTTAGAAATATTTCTCCTACAGAATGGGAGACCATCGCAAAATTCGTATTGTATCTGCATTACCAAATTCAGAAATGGAATTTCCGATTTCCAAAGAAAGAAGAAATCAAAGAGATATGCTTGAGGGACAAAATCAGTGGCAGCTGGGACGGCTTAAACCTGAAGAGGAAATTATTAGAAGAGAAAATTATCAGTTTGCCAACTAATAATAAAAACAATAATTGTTTAGCTTTCTGTTGGTCCAGAAACGGTGGGAGAGAACGTAATTTAGCCTTTCCTGTGAAAGGAGATTAAGTATTCTCTGCTGCGCGTCGAATGGGGGAAATGGCTACAAGCTTTCGGAATTTCGGTCGAGGCTGAAAAAATCAGTTCACCGATCCGTAATAGGAGCAAGCTATTACATTTGGTGGGTCACAACTGCAAATGTAGCATTTTCGTTACCTGTCGCTGTATCAGAAGAAACTGCCGCAGGTGATCAAACAGATGTATTTAACGTTCTTGTCGATAAAATGAATGGATATTCTTCGTCGAAACAAAATTGAACATTTGAAAGGCACTTGTATAGAAACATTTCTCCTATAGAATAGGAGACCTTCGCAAAATTAGTATTGAAACTGCATTACCAAATTCTGAAATGGAATTTCCGATTTCCAAAAAAAAAAACATCGTAGAGATACGCTTGAGGGACAAAATCATTGAAAGCTGGGCCGCCTTAAACCTGAAGAGGAAATTATTATAAGAGAAAATTATCAGTTTGCCAACTAATAATAAAAACAATAATTGTTTAGCTTTCAGCTGCTCCAGAAACGATGGGAGAGAACGTAATTAAGCCTTTCCCGTGCAAGGAGATTGAGTAGTCTCTGCTGCACGTCGAATTGGGGAAATGGCTACAAGCTTTCGGAATTTAGTTCGAGGCTGAAGAAATCAGTTCACCGATCCGGAATAGGAGCAAGCTATTACATTTGGTGGGTCACAACTGCAAACTGTAGTATTTTCGTTACCTGGCGCTGTACCAGAAGTAACTGCAGCAGGTGATCAAACTGATGTATTTAACTTTCTTGTCGACAAAATGAATGGATATTCTTCGCCGAAACAAAATTCAATATTTGAAAGGCACTTGTTTAGAAATATTTCTCCTACAGAAGGGATGACCGTCACAAAACTGGTATTGAAACTGCACTACCAAATTCAGAAAAGCACTTTCAGATTTCCAAAAAAAAAAGAAATCGAAAAATACGCTTGAGGGACAAAATCATTGACAGCTGGGCCGGCTTAAACCTCAAGAGGAAATTATTAGAAGAGAAAATTATCAGTAGTCCAACTAATAATAAAAACAATAATTGTTTAGCTTTCAGCTGCTTCAGAAACGATGGGAGAGAACGTAATTAAGCCTTTCCCGTGCAAGGAGATTGAGTAGTCTCTGCTGCACGTCGAATGGGGGAAATGGCTACAAGCTTTCGGAATTTATTTCGAGGCTGAAAAAATCAGTTCACCGATACGGAATAGGAGCAAGCTATTACATTTTGTGGGTCACAACGGCAAACTGTATCATTTTCGTTACCTGGCGCTGTACCAAAAGAAACTGCCGCAGGTGATCAAACAGATGTATTTAACGTTCTTGTCGATAAAATGAATGGATATTCTTCGTCGAAACAAAATTGAACATTTGAAAGGCACTTGTTTAGAAATATTTCTCCTACAGAATGGGAGACCATCGCAAAATTCGTATTGTATCTGCATTACCAAATTCAGAAATGGAATTTCCGATTTCCAAAGAAAGAAGAAATCAAAGAGATATGCTTGAGGGACAAAATCAGTGGCAGCTGGGACGGCTTAAACCTGAAGAGGAAATTATTAGAAGAGAAAATTATCAGTTTGCCAACTAATAATAAAAACAATAATTGTTTAGCTTTCTGTTGGTCCAGAAACGGTGGGAGAGAACGTAATTTAGCCTTTCCTGTGAAAGGAGATTAAGTATTCTCTGCTGCGCGTCGAATGGGGGAAATGGCTACAAGCTTTCGGAATTTCGGTCGAGGCTGAAAAAATCAGTTCACCGATCCGTAATAGGAGCAAGCTATTACATTTGGTGGGTCACAACTGCAAATGTAGCATTTTCGTTACCTGTCGCTGTATCAGAAGAAACTGCCGCAGGTGATCAAACAGATGTATTTAACGTTCTTGTCGATAAAATGAATGGATATTCTTCGTCGAAACAAAATTGAACATTTGAAAGGCACTTGTATAGAAACATTTCTCCTATAGAATAGGAGACCTTCGCAAAATTAGTATTGAAACTGCATTACCAAATTCTGAAATGGAATTTCCGATTTCCAAAAAAAAAAACATCGTAGAGATACGCTTGAGGGACAAAATCATTGAAAGCTGGGCCGCCTTAAACCTGAAGAGGAAATTATTATAAGAGAAAATTATCAGTTTGCCAACTAATAATAAAAACAATAATTGTTTAGCTTTCAGCTGCTCCAGAAACGATGGGAGAGAACGTAATTTAGCCTTTCCTGTGAAAGGAGATTAAGTATTCTCTGCTACGCGTCGAATGGGAGAAATGGCTACAAGCTTTCGGAATTCAGGTCGAAGCTGAAGAAACCAGTTCACCGATCCGGAATAGGAGCAAGCTATTACATTTGGTGGGTCACAACTGCAAACTGTAGTATTTTCGTTACCTGGCGCTGTACCAGAAGTAACTGCAGCAGGTGATCAAACTGATGTATTTAACTTTCTTGTCGACAAAATGAATGGATATTCTTCGCCGAAACAAAATTCAATATTTGAAAGGCACTTGTTTAGAAATATTTCTCCTACAGAAGGGATGACCTTCGCAAAATTAGTATTGATACTGCATTACCAAATTCTGAAATGGAATTTCCGATTTCCAAAAAAAAAAGATCGAAGAGATACGCTTGAAGGACAAAATCATTGACAGCTGGGCCGCCTTAAACCTGAAGAGGAAATTATTATAAGAGAAAATTATCAGTTTGCCAACTAATAATAAAAACAATAATTGTTTAGCTTTCAGCTGCTCCAGAAACGATGGGAGAGAACGTAATTTAGCCTTTCCTGTGAAAGGAGATTAAGTATTCTCTGCTACGCGTCGAATGGGAGAAATGGCTACAAGCTTTCGGAATTTCGGTCGAGGCTGAAAAAATCAGTTCACCGATCCGTAATAGGAGCAAGCTATTACATTTGGTGGGTCACAACTGCAAATGTAGCATTTTCGTTACCTGTCGCTGTATCAGAAGAAACTGCCGCAGGTGATCAAACAGATGTATTTAACGTTCTTGTCGATAAAATGAATGGATATTCTTCGTCGAAACAAAATTGAACATTTGAAAGGCACTTGTATAGAAACATTTCTCCTATAGAATAGGAGACCTTCGCAAAATTAGTATTGTATCTGTATTACCAAATTCAGAAATGGAATTTTCGATTTCCAAAGAAAGAAGAAATCAAAGAGATATGCTTGAGGGACAAAATCAGTGGCAGCTGGGACGGCTTAAACCTGAAGAGGAAATTATTAGAAGAGAAAATTATCAGTTTGCCAACTAATAATAAAAACAATAATTGTTTAGCTTTCTGTTGGTCCAGAAACGGTGGGAGAGAACGTAATTTAGCCTTTCCTGTGAAAGGAGATTTAGTAGTCTCTGCTGCACTTCGAATTGGGGAAATGGCTACAAGCTTTCGGAATTTCGGTCGAGGCTGAAAAAATCAGTTCACCGATCCGTAATAGGAGCAAGCTATTACATTTGGTGGGTCACAACTGCAAACTGTATCATTTTCGTTACCTGGCGCTGCACCAGAAGAAACTGCCGCAGGTGATCAAACAGATGTATTTAACGTTCTTGTCGATAAAATGAATGGATATTCTTCGTCGAAACAAAATTGAACATTTGAAAGGCACTTGTATAGAAACATTTCTCCTATAGAATAGGAGACCTTCGCAAAATTAGTATTGAAACTGCATTACCAAATTCTGAAATGGAATTTCCGATTTCCAAAAAAAAAAGATCGAAGAGATACGCTTGAGGGACAAAATCATTGACAGCTGGGCCGCCTTAAACCTGAAGAGGAAATTATTATAAGAGAAAATTATCAGTTTGCCAACTAATAATAAAAACAATAATTGTTTAGCTTTCAGCTGCTCCAGAAACGATGGGAGAGAACGTAATTAAGCCTTTCCCGTGCAAGGAGACTGAGTAGTCTCTGCTGCACTTCGAATTGGGGAAATGGCTACAAGCTATCGGAATTTAGTTCGAGGCTGAAGAAATCAGTTCACCGATCTGGAATAGGAGCAAGCTATTACATTTGGTGGGTCACAACTGCAAACTGTATCATTTTCGTTACCTGGCGCTGTACCAGAAGAAACTGCCGCAGGTGATCAAACAGATGTATTTAACGTTCTTGTCGATAAAATGAATGGATATTCTTCGTCGAAACAAAATTGAACATTTGAAAGGCACTTGTATAGAAACATTTCTCCTATAGAATAGGAGACCTTCACAAAATTAGTATTGAAACTGCATTACCAAATTCTGAAATGGAATTTCCGATTTAAAAAAAAAAAAGATCGAAGAGATACGCTTGAGGGACAAAATAATTGACAGCTGGGTCGCCTTAAACCTGAAGAGGAAATTAATATAAGAGAAAATTATCAGTTTGCCAACTAATAATAAAAACAATAATTGTTTAGCTTTCAGCTGCTACAGAAACGATGGGAGAGAACGTAATTAAGCCTTTCCCGTGCAAGGAGATTGAGTAGTCTCTGCTGCACGTCAAATGGGGGAAATGGCTACAAGCTTTCGGAATTTAGTTCGAGGCTGAAAAAATCAGTTCACCGATCCGGAATAGGAGCAAGCTATTACATTTGGTGGGTCACAACGGCAAACTGTATCATTTTCGTTACCTGGCCCTGTACCAAAAGAAACTGCCGCAGGTGATCAAACAGATGTATTTAACGTTCTTGTCGATAAAATGAATGGATATTCTTCGTCGAAACAAAATTGAACATTTGAAAGGCACTTGTATAGAAACATTTCTCCTATAGAATAGGAGACCTTCGCAAAATTAGTATTGAAACTGCATTACCAAATTCTGAAATGGAATTTCCGATTTCCAAAAAAAAAGATCGAAGAGATACGCTTGAGGGACAAAATCATTGACAGCTAGGCCGCCTTAAACCTGAAGAGGAAATTATTATAAGAGAAAATTATCAGTTTGCCAACTAATAATAAAAACAATAATTGTTTAGCTTTCAGCTGCTCCAGAAACGATGGGAGAGAACGTAATTTAGCATTTCCTGTGAAAGGAGATTAAGTATTCTCTGCTGCGCGTCGAATGGGGGAAATGGCTACAAGCTTTCGGAATTTCGGTCGAGGCTGAAAAAATCAGTTCACCGATCCGTAATAGGAGCAAGCTATTACATTTGGTGGGTCACAACTGCAAATGTAGCATTTTCGTTACCTGTCGCTGTATCAGAAGAAACTGCCGCAGGTGATCAAACAGATGTATTTAACGTTCTTGTCGATAAAATGAATGGATATTCTTCGTCGAAACAAAATTGAACATTTGAAAGGCACTTGTATAGAAACATTTCTCCTATAGAATAGGAGACCTTCACAAAATTAGTATTGAAACTGCATTACCAAATTCTGAAATGGAATTTCCGATTTAAAAAAAAAAAAGATCGAAGAGATACGCTTGAGGGACAAAATAATTGACAGCTGGGTCGCCTTAAACCTGAAGAGGAAATTAATATAAGAGAAAATTATCAGTTTGCCAACTAATAATAAAAACAATAATTGTTTAGCTTTCAGCTGCTACAGAAACGATGGGAGAGAACGTAATTAAGCCTTTCCCGTGCAAGGAGATTGAGTAGTCTCTGCTGCACGTCAAATGGGGGAAATGGCTACAAGCTTTCGGAATTTAGTTCGAGGCTGAAAAAATCAGTTCACCGATCCGGAATAGGAGCAAGCTATTATATTTGGTGGGTCACAACGGCAAACTGTATCATTTTCGTTACCTGGCGCTGTACCAAAAGAAACTGCCGCAGGTGATCAAACAGATGTATTTAACGTTCTTGTCGATAAAATGAATGGATATTCTTCGTCGAAACAAAATTGAACATTTGAAAGGCACTTGTATAGAAACATTTCTCCTATAGATTAGGAGATCTTCACAAAATTAGTATTGAAACTGCATTACCAAATTCTGAAATGGAATTTCCGATTTCCAAAAAAAAAGATCGAAGAGATACGCTTGAGGGACAAAATAATTGACAGCTGGGCCGCCTTAAACCTGAAGAGGAAATTATTAGAAGAGAAAATTATCAGTTTGCCAACTAATAATAAAAACAATAATTGTTTAGCGTTCAGCTGCTACAGAAACGATGGGAGAGAACGTAATTAAGCCTTTCCCGTGCAAGGAGATTGAGTAGCCTCTGCTGCACGTCGAATTGGCGAAATGGCTACAAGCTTTCGGAATTTAGTTCGAGGCTGAAAAAATCAGTTCACCGATCCGGAATAGGAGCAAGCTATTACATTTGGTGGGTCACAACGGCAAACTGTATCATTTTCGTTACCTGGCGCTGTACCAAAAGAAACTGCCGCAGGTGATCAAACAGATGTATTTAACGTTCTTGTCGATAAAATGAATGGATATTCTTCGTCGAAACAAAATTGAACATTTGAAAGGCACTTGTATAGAAACATTTCTCCTATAGAATAGGAGACCTTCGCAAAATTAGTATTGAAACTGCATTACCAAATTCTGAAATGGAATTTCCGATTTCCAAAAAAAAAGATCGAAGAGATACGCTTGAGGGACAAAATCATTGACAGCTAGGCCGCCTTAAACCTGAAGAGGAAATTATTATAAGAGAAAATTATCAGTTTGCCAACTAATAATAAAAACAATAATTGTTTAGCTTTCAGCTGCTCCAGAAACGATGGGAGAGAACGTAATTAAGCCTTTCCCGTGCAAGGAGATTGAGTAGTCTCTGCTGCACGTCGAATTGGCGAAATGGCTACAAGCTTTCGGAATTTAGTTCGAGGCTGAAGAAATCAGTTCACCGATCCGGAATAGGAGCAAGCTATTACATTTGGTGGGTCACAACTGCAAACTGTAGAATTTTCGTTACCTGGCGCTGTACCAGTAGTAACTGCCGCAGGTGATCAAACATATGTATTTAACGTTCTTGTCGACAAAATGAATGGATATTCTTCGCCGAAGCAAAATTCAACATTTGAACGGTATTTGTTTAGAAATATTTCTCCTACAGAAGGGGAGACCATCGCAAAATTCGTATTGAATCTGCATTACCAAATTCAGAAATGGAATTTCCGATTTCCAAAGAGAAAATTATCAGTTTGCCAACTAATAATAAAAACAATAATTGTTTAGGTTTCTGTCGGTCCAGAAACGGTGGGGGAGAACGTAATTTAGCATTTCCTGTGAAAGGAGATTAAGTATTCTCTGCTGCGCGTCGAATGGGGGAAATGGCTACAAGCTTTCGGAATTTCGGTCGAGGCTGAAAAAATCAGTTCACCGATCCGTAATAGGAGCAAGCTATTACATTTGGTGGGTCACAACGGCAAACTATATCATTTTCGTTACCTGGCGCTGTACCAAAAGAAACTGCCGCAGGTGATCAAACAGATGTATTTAACGTTCTTGTCGACAAAATGAATGGATATTCTCGCCGAAACAAAATTCAACATTTGAAAGGCATTTGTTTAGAAATATTTCTACTACAGAAGGGGAGACCATCACAAAACTCGTATTGATACTGCACTACCAAATTCAGAAAAGCAATTTCGGATTTCCAAAAAAAAAAAGAAATCGAAAAGATACGCTTGAGGGACAAATTCATTGACAGCTGAGCCGGCTTAAACCTGAAGAGGAAATTATTAGAAGAGCAAGTTATCAGTAGTCCAACTAATAATAAAAACAATAATTGTTTAGTTTTCTGCTTCTCCAGAAACGAAGGGGGAGAACGTAATTGAGCATTTCCCTTTCGAAGATATTGACAAGTCTCTGCGGCGCGTCGAGTGGGAGAAATGGCTAACTAGTCAGAGGCAGTTTACCAACTAATAATAAAAACAATAATTGTTTAGTTTTCAGCTTCTCCAGAAACGATGGGAGAGAACATAATTGAGCATTTCCCTTTCGAAGATATTGACAAGTCTCTGCGGCGCGTCGAATGGGAGAAATGGCTAACTAGTCAGAGGCAGTTTACCAACTAATAATAAAAACAATAATTGTTTATCTTTCAGCTGCTCCAGAAACGATGGGAGAGAACGTAATTAAGCTTTTCCCGTGCGAGGAGATTGAGTAGTCTCTGCTGCGCATAGAATGGGGGAAATGGCAACAAATTTTCGGAATTTAGGTCGCGGCTGAAGAAATCAGTTCACCGATCCGGAATAGGAGCAAGCTATTACATTTGGTGGGTCACAACTGCAAACTGTAGCATTTTCGTTACCTGGCGCTGTACCAGAAGTAACTGCCGCAGGTGATCAAACAGATGTATTTAACGTTCTTGTCGACAAAATGAATGGATATTCTTCGCCGAAACAAAATTCAATATTTGAAAGGCACTTGAATAGAAATATTTCTCCTAGAGAAGGGGAGACCATCACAAAACTCGTAATGAAGCTGCACTACCAAATTCAGAAATGCAATTTCGGATTTCCAAAAAAAACAGAAATCGAAAAGATATGCTTGAGGGACAAAATCATTGACAGCGGGGCTGGCTTAAACCTGAAGAGGAAATTATTAGAAGAGAAAATTATCAGTTTGCCAACTAATAATAAAAACAATAATTGTTTAGCTTTCACGTGCTCCAGAAACGATGGGAGAGAACGTAATTAAGCCTTTCCTGTGAAAGGAGATTAAGTATTCTCTGCTGCGCGTCGAATGGGGGAAATGGCTACAAGCTTTCGGAATTTCGGTCGAGGCTGAAAAAATCAGTTCACCGATCCGTAATAGGAGCAAGCTATTACATTTGGTGGGTCACAACTGCAAATGTAGCATTTTCGTTACCTGTCGCTGTATCAGAAGAAACTGCCGCAGGTGATCAAACAGATGTATTTAACGTTCTTGTCGATAAAATGAATGGATATTCTTGGTCGAAGCAAAATTGAACATTTGAAAGGCACTTGTATAGAAACATTTCTCCTATAGAATAGGAGACCATCGCAAAATTCGTATTGAATCTGCATTACCAAATTCAGAAATGGAATTTCCGATTTCCAAAGAAAGAAGAAATCAAAGAGATATGCTTGAGGGACAAAATCAGTGGCAGCTGGGACGGCTTAAACCTGAAGAGGAAATTATTAGAAGAGAAAATGATCAGTTTGCCAACTAATAATAAAAACAATAATTGTTTAGCTTTCTGTCGGTCCAGAAACGGTGGGGGAGAACGTAATTTAGCCTTTCCTGTGAAAGGAGATTAAGTATTCTCTGCTGCGCGTCAAATGGGGGAAATGGCTACAAGCTTTCGGAATTTAGTTCGAGGCTGAAAAAATCAGTTCACCGATCCGGAATAGGAGCAAGCTATTACATTTGGTGGGTCACAACGGCAAACTGTATCATTTTCGTTACCTGGCCCTGTACCAAAAGAAACTGCCGCAGGTGATCAAACAGATGTATTTAACGTTCTTGTCGATAAAATGAATGGATATTCTTCGTCGAAACAAAATTGAACATTTGAAAGGCACTTGTATAGAAACATTTCTCCTATAGAATAGGAGACCTTCGCAAAATTAGTATTGAAACTGCATTACCAAATTCTGAAATGGAATTTCCGATTTCCAAAAAAAAAGATCGAAGAGATACGCTTGAGGGACAAAATCATTGACAGCTAGGCCGCCTTAAACCTGAAGAGGAAATTATTATAAGAGAAAATTATCAGTTTGCCAACTAATAATAAAAACAATAATTGTTTAGCTTTCAGCTGCTCCAGAAACGATGGGAGAGAACGTAATTTAGCCTTTCCTGTGAAAGGAGATTAAGTATTCTCTGCTGCGCGTCGAATGGGGGAAATGGCTACAAGCTTTCGGAATTTCGGTCGAGGCTGAAAAAATCAGTTCACCGATCCGTAATAGGAGCAAGCTATTACATTTGGTGGGTCACAACTGCAAATGTAGCATTTTCGTTACCTGTCGCTGTATCAGAAGAAACTGCCGCAGGTGATCAAACAGATGTATTTAACGTTCTTGTCGATAAAATGAATGGATATTCTTCGTCGAAACAAAATTGAACATTTGAAAGGCACTTGTATAGAAACATTTCTCCTATAGAATAGGAGACCTTCACAAAATTAGTATTGAAACTGCATTACCAAATTCTGAAATGGAATTTCCGATTTAAAAAAAAAAAAGATCGAAGAGATACGCTTGAGGGACAAAATAATTGACAGCTGGGTCGCCTTAAACCTGAAGAGGAAATTAATATAAGAGAAAATTATCAGTTTGCCAACTAATAATAAAAACAATAATTGTTTAGCTTTCAGCTGCTACAGAAACGATGGGAGAGAACGTAATTAAGCCTTTCCCGTGCAAGGAGATTGAGTAGTCTCTGCTGCACGTCGAATTGGGGAAATGGCTACAAGCTTTCGGAATTTAGTTCGAGGCTGAAGAAATCAGTTCACCGATCCGGAATAGGAGCAAGCTATTACATTTGGTGGGTCACAACTGCAAACTGTAGTATTTTCGTTACCTGGCGCTGTACCAGAAGTAACTGCAGCAGGTGATCAAACTGATGTATTTAACTTTCTTGTCGACAAAATGAATGGATATTCTTCGCCGAAACAAAATTCAATATTTGAAAGGCACTTGTTTAGAAATATTTCTCCTACAGAAGGGATGACCGTCACAAAACTGGTATTGAAACTGCACTACCAAATTCAGAAAAGCACTTTCAGATTTCCAAAAAAAAAAGAAATCGAAAAATACGCTTGAGGGACAAAATCATTGACAGCTGGGCCGGCTTAAACCTCAAGAGGAAATTATTAGAAGAGAAAATTATCAGTAGTCCAACTAATAATAAAAACAATAATTGTTTAGCTTTCAGCTGCTTCAGAAACGATGGGAGAGAACGTAATTAAGCCTTTCCCGTGCAAGGAGATTGAGTAGTCTCTGCTGCACGTCGAATGGGGGAAATGGCTACAAGCTTTCGGAATTTATTTCGAGGCTGAAAAAATCAGTTCACCGATACGGAATAGGAGCAAGCTATTACATTTTGTGGGTCACAACGGCAAACTGTATCATTTTCGTTACCTGGCGCTGTACCAAAAGAAACTGCCGCAGGTGATCAAACAGATGTATTTAACGTTCTTGTCGATAAAATGAATGGATATTCTTCGTCGAAACAAAATTGAACATTTGAAAGGCACTTGTTTAGAAATATTTCTCCTACAGAATGGGAGACCATCGCAAAATTCGTATTGTATCTGCATTACCAAATTCAGAAATGGAATTTCCGATTTCCAAAGAAAGAAGAAATCAAAGAGATATGCTTGAGGGACAAAATCAGTGGCAGCTGGGACGGCTTAAACCTGAAGAGGAAATTATTAGAAGAGAAAATTATCAGTTTGCCAACTAATAATAAAAACAATAATTGTTTAGCTTTCTGTTGGTCCAGAAACGGTGGGAGAGAACGTAATTTAGCCTTTCCTGTGAAAGGAGATTAAGTATTCTCTGCTGCGCGTCGAATGGGGGAAATGGCTACAAGCTTTCGGAATTTCGGTCGAGGCTGAAAAAATCAGTTCACCGATCCGTAATAGGAGCAAGCTATTACATTTGGTGGGTCACAACTGCAAATGTAGCATTTTCGTTACCTGTCGCTGTATCAGAAGAAACTGCCGCAGGTGATCAAACAGATGTATTTAACGTTCTTGTCGATAAAATGAATGGATATTCTTCGTCGAAACAAAATTGAACATTTGAAAGGCACTTGTATAGAAACATTTCTCCTATAGAATAGGAGACCTTCGCAAAATTAGTATTGAAACTGCATTACCAAATTCTGAAATGGAATTTCCGATTTCCAAAAAAAAAAACATCGTAGAGATACGCTTGAGGGACAAAATCATTGAAAGCTGGGCCGCCTTAAACCTGAAGAGGAAATTATTATAAGAGAAAATTATCAGTTTGCCAACTAATAATAAAAACAATAATTGTTTAGCTTTCAGCTGCTCCAGAAACGATGGGAGAGAACGTAATTTAGCCTTTCCTGTGAAAGGAGATTAAGTATTCTCTGCTACGCGTCGAATGGGAGAAATGGCTACAAGCTTTCGGAATTCAGGTCGAAGCTGAAGAAACCAGTTCACCGATCCGGAATAGGAGCAAGCTATTACATTTGGTGGGTCACAACTGCAAACTGTAGTATTTTCGTTACCTGGCGCTGTACCAGAAGTAACTGCAGCAGGTGATCAAACTGATGTATTTAACTTTCTTGTCGACAAAATGAATGGATATTCTTCGCCGAAACAAAATTCAATATTTGAAAGGCACTTGTTTAGAAATATTTCTCCTACAGAAGGGATGACCTTCGCAAAATTAGTATTGATACTGCATTACCAAATTCTGAAATGGAATTTCCGATTTCCAAAAAAAAAAGATCGAAGAGATACGCTTGAAGGACAAAATCATTGACAGCTGGGCCGCCTTAAACCTGAAGAGGAAATTATTATAAGAGAAAATTATCAGTTTGCCAACTAATAATAAAAACAATAATTGTTTAGCTTTCAGCTGCTCCAGAAACGATGGGAGAGAACGTAATTTAGCCTTTCCTGTGAAAGGAGATTAAGTATTCTCTGCTACGCGTCGAATGGGAGAAATGGCTACAAGCTTTCGGAATTCAGGTCGAAGCTGAAGAAACCAGTTCACCGATCCGGAATAGGAGCAAGCTATTACATTTGGTGGGTCACAACTGCAAACTGTATTATTTTCGTTACCTGGCGCTGTACCAGAAGAAACTGCCGCAGGTGATCAAACAGATATATTTAACGTTCTTGTCGATAAAATGAATGGATATTCTTCGTCGAAACAAAATTGAACATTTGAAAGGCACTTGTTTAGAAATATTTCTCCTACAGAATGGGAGACCATCGCAAAATTCGTATTGTATCTGTATTACCAAATTCAGAAATGGAATTTCCGATTTCCAAAGAAAGAAGAAATCAAAGAGATATGCTTGAGGGACAAAATCAGTGGCAGCTGGGACGGCTTAAACCTGAAGAGGAAATTATTAGAAAAAAAAAAAAAAAAAAAAAAAAAAAAAAAAAAAAAAAAAAAAAAAAAAAAAAAAAAAAAAAAAAAAAAAAAAAAAAAAAAAAAAAAAAAAAAAAAAAAGAGAACGTAATTGAGCATTTCCCTTTCGAAGATATTGACAAGTCTCTGCGGCGCGTCGAGTGGGAGAAATGGCTAACTAGTCAGAGGCAGTTTACCAACTAATAATAAAAACAATAATTGTTTAGTTTTCAGCTTCTCCAGAAACGATGGGAGAGAACATAATTGAGCATTTCCCTTTCGAAGATATTGACAAGTCTCTGCGGCGCGTCGAATGGGAGAAATGGCTAACTAGTCAGAGGCAGTTTACCAACTAATAATAAAAACAATAATTGTTTATCTTTCAGCTGCTCCAGAAACGATGGGAGAGAACGTAATTAAGCTTTTCCCGTGCGAGGAGATTGAGTAGTCTCTGCTGCGCATAGAATGGGGGAAATGGCAACAAATTTTCGGAATTTAGGTCGCGGCTGAAGAAATCAGTTCACCGATCCGGAATAGGAGCAAGCTATTACATTTGGTGGGTCACAACTGCAAACTGTAGCATTTTCGTTACCTGGCGCTGTACCAGAAGTAACTGCCGCAGGTGATCAAACAGATGTATTTAACGTTCTTGTCGACAAAATGAATGGATATTCTCGCCGAAACAAAATTCAACATTTGAAAGGCATTTGTTTAGAAATATTTCTACTACAGAAGGGGAGACCATCACAAAACTCGTATTGATACTGCACTACCAAATTCAGAAAAGCAATTTCGGATTTCCAAAAAAAAAAAGAAATCGAAAAGATACGCTTGAGGGACAAATTCATTGACAGCTGAGCCGGCTTAAACCTGAAGAGGAAATTATTAGAAGAGCAAGTTATCAGTAGTCCAACTAATAATAAAAACAATAATTGTTTAGTTTTCTGCTTCTCCAGAAACGAAGGGGGAGAACGTAATTGAGCATTTCCCTTTCGAAGATATTGACAAGTCTCTGCGGCGCGTCGAGTGGGAGAAATGGCTAACTAGTCAGAGGCAGTTTACCAACTAATAATAAAAACAATAATTGTTTAGTTTTCAGCTTCTCCAGAAACGATGGGAGAGAACATAATTGAGCATTTCCCTTTCGAAGATATTGACAAGTCTCTGCGGCGCGTCGAATGGGAGAAATGGCTAACTAGTCAGAGGCAGTTTACCAACTAATAATAAAAACAATAATTGTTTATCTTTCAGCTGCTCCAGAAACGATGGGAGAGAACGTAATTAAGCTTTTCCCGTGCGAGGAGATTGAGTAGTCTCTGCTGCGCATAGAATGGGGGAAATGGCAACAAATTTTCGGAATTTAGGTCGCGGCTGAAGAAATCAGTTCACCGATCCGGAATAGGAGCAAGCTATTACATTTGGTGGGTCACAACTGCAAACTGTAGCATTTTCGTTACCTGGCGCTGTACCAGAAGTAACTGCCGCAGGTGATCAAACAGATGTATTTAACGTTCTTGTCGACAAAATGAATGGATATTCTTCGCCGAAACAAAATTCAATATTTGAAAGGCACTTGAATAGAAATATTTCTCCTAGAGAAGGGGAGACCATCACAAAACTCGTAATGAAGCTGCACTACCAAATTCAGAAATGCAATTTCGGATTTCCAAAAAAAACAGAAATCGAAAAGATATGCTTGAGGGACAAAATCATTGACAGCGGGGCTGGCTTAAACCTGAAGAGGAAATTATTAGAAGAGAAAATTATCAGTTTGCCAACTAATAATAAAAACAATAATTGTTTAGCTTTCACGTGCTCCAGAAACGATGGGAGAGAACGTAATTAAGCTTTTCCCGTGCGAGGAGATTGAGTAGTCTCTGCTGCGCATAGAATGGGGGAAATGGCAACAAATTTTCGGAATTTAGGTCGCGGCTGAAGAAATCAGTTCACCGATCCGGAATAGGAGCAAGCTATTACATTTGGTGGGTCACAACTGCAAACTGTAGCATTTTCGTTACCTGGCGCTGTACCAGAAGTAACTGCCGCAGGTGATCAAACAGATGTATTTAACGTTCTTGTCGACAAAATGAATGGATATTCTTCGCCGAAACAAAATTCAATATTTAAAAGGCACTTGAATAGAAATATTTCTCCTAGAGAAGGGGAGACCATCTCAAAACTCGTAATGAAGCTGCACTACCAAATTCAGAAATGCAATTTCGGATTTCCAAAAAAAACAGAAATCGAAAAGATACGCTTGAGGGACAAAATCATTGACAGCGGGGCTGGCTTAAACCTGAAGAGGAAATTATTAGAAGAGAAAATTATCAGTTTGCCAACTAATTATAAAAACAATAATTGTTTAGCTTTCTGTTGGTCCAGAAACGGTGGGAGAGAACTTAATTTAGCCTTTCCTGTGAAAGGAGATTAAGTATTCTCTGCTGCGCGTCGAATGGGGGAAATGGCTACAAGCTTTCGAAATTTCGGTCGAGGCTGAAAAAATCAGTTCACCGATCCGTAATAGGAGCAAGCTATTACATTTGGTGGGTCACAACGGCAAACTATATCATTTTCGTTACCTGGCGCTGTACCAAAAGAAACTGCCGCAGGTGATCAAACAGATGTATTTAACGTTCTTGTCGATAAAATGAATGGATATTCTTCGTCGAAACAAAATTGAACATTTGAAAGGCACTTGTATAGAAACATTTCGCCTATAGAATAGGAGACCTTCGCAAAATTAGTATTGAAACTGCATTACCAAATTCTGAAATGGAATTTCCGATTTCCAAAAAAAAAAGATCGAAGAGATACGCTTGAGGGACAAAATCATTGACAGCTGGGCCGCCTTAAACCTGAAGAAGAAGAGACAAAAAAAAAAAAAAAAAAAAAAAAAAAAAAAAAAAAAAAAAAAAAAAAAAAAAAAAAAAAAAAAAAAAAAAAAAAAAAAAAAAAAAAAAAAAAAAAAAAAGCTTAAATTCTTATTATACACAGCTTCCAATAAAAACTACATTATTCTAAAGTTTATTCGTAGTGCTATTCCAAACAAACCTTTTTTTGCTAATTCAGTAGGACGACTAGTTAAGATCTATCACGCAAATATAGAACTTTTCGATTTTTTCATTTTATTTATTTATAAAAAGCTTATACACTATAGGGTACAAATAGGGTACAAGCAAAAATGATTAAAGCTATGGCAACGGGGCCTTAAGCAACTTAGAGCTATGGGGAATATTAAATTTACATGGTGATGAGAACTACTATGAGAACTACACGGTAGTGAGAAAAATTGTATACAAAATTTAAGGTAATGAAATAATTGATGTACGATGATGAGTAGATTAGAGGAGGTATAAGAGTTCTGTCTTTTAAACAATTGTAATGTAAATAAAATGTTTTCCTGGCTTGGGAATGTCAGTGCAGTGGCATAGTAGAGTTAAGAAAAACAGATTGTCTTATGCTGTTAAAGCGTGGGCAGGAAGATAGGATGTCCAAGACTGAAATGGGATGGTTGGTATTGCAGAATTGGCATAGTGGGAAGGATTTGTCAAGATAGTGATTATGAGTGAGGTTTGTGTTACCGAGCCGAAGCCGGATGAACTTGGGATGAGCGAGGGAGGTCGAAGTTGAACTTGAGTTTAGAGTATGATAGGAGGTTGTTTTTGCTGGAGTTAATGGATTGGTAGTGGTTGCTGGAGGAGGCCCAGATGAGGTTGAATTTTTCAGTGAAGTGGGATTTGATGTAGTTGTTGATTTCGCGGAGGTTGAGATTATGTTAGACGGTTAGAGGGAGGAGGTGAGAGCCTTTGGCTGCTTTTTCGGCTGTTTCGTTACCCGTGATACCACAATGACCTGGTACCCAGATAAGTTTAACGCGGGGGAGATTCGATTGAGGCGTATTATTCTTGAGGCGTAGTAAGAATTATTTGAGAGGTTACTATCGATCCATCACACTTTCAATCACTTCCAAATTTGCAACGCCGCTGGAAATTGAATATAAAAAATTAATGAACGAAACTGCATACAAAATTTGTTTATTTACCTTGCACAACTTAATTTTTCAAATTTGAGACCATCCCATTCTTACAAAAAAAATAAGCAACGATATAAACATCCACACTACCAGAATGCCCAACAACCAAACCAATTTCAGAGAGTATTTCATACGGAAACTTTAGTTGATTATCCAGAATATGAAATATACATCGAAGAGCTCTACACAGATAACTTAGAGAAAACCATTTTTAGATTCTTCGTCGTTACTCTATTTTCTTTTCGAAATGAAGAACGGTAGTGAGCTTAAATTCTTATTATACACAGCTTCCAATAAAAACTACATTATTCTAAAGTTTATTCGGAGTGCTATTCCAAACAAACCTTTTTTTGCTAATCAGTAGGACGACTAGTTAAGATCTATCACGCAAATATAGAACTTTTCGATTTTTTCATTTTATTTATTTATAAAAAGCTTATACACTATAGGGTACAAATAGGGTACAAGCAAAAATGATTAAAGCTATGGCATCGGGGCCTTAAGCAACTTAGAGCTATGGAGAATATTAAATTTACATGGTGATGAGAACTACTATGAGAACTTCACGGTAGTGAGAAAAATTGTATACAAAATTTAAGGTAATGAAATAATTGATGTACGATGATGAGTAGATTAGAGGAGGTATAAGAGTTCTGTCTTTTAAACAATTGTAATGTAAATAAAATGTTTTCCTGGCTTGGGAATGTCAGGGCAGTGGCATAGTAGAGTTAAGAAAAACAGATTGTCTTATGCTGTTAAAGCGTGGGCAGGAAGATAGGATGACCAAGACTGAAATGGGATGGTTGGTATTGCAGAATTGGCATAGTGGGAAGGATTTGTCAAGATAGTGATTATGAGTGAGGGAGGTCGAAATTGAACTTGAGTTTAGAGTATGATAGGAGGTTGTTTTTGCTGGAGTTAATGGATTGGTAGTGGTTGCTGGAGGAGGCCCAGATGAGGTTGAATTTTTCAGTGAAGTGGGATTTGATGTAGTTGTTTATTTCGCGGAGGTTGAGATTATGTTAGAAGGTTAGAGGGAGGAGGTGGGAGCCTTTGGCTGCTTTTTCGGCTGTTTCGTTACCCGTGATACCACAATGACCTGGTACCCAGATAAGTTTAACGCGGGGGAATTTCGATTGAGGCGTATTATTCTTGAGGCGTAGTAAGAATTATTTGAGAGGTTACTATCGATTCATCACACTTTCAATCACTTCCAAATTTGCAACGCCGCTGGAAATTGAATATAAAAAATTAATGAACGAAACTGCATA
This sequence comes from Cacoxenus indagator, assembly GCA_035041755.1. Classification (NCBI taxonomy): domain Eukaryota; kingdom Metazoa; phylum Arthropoda; class Insecta; order Diptera; family Drosophilidae; genus Cacoxenus; species Cacoxenus indagator. Next base: position 53,333 of record JAWNKX010000246.1, on the reverse strand, counting down.
AAAAATTTGTTTATTTACCTTGCACAACTTTATTTTTCAAATTTGAGACCATCCCATTCTTACAAAAAAAATAAGCAACGATATAAACATCCACACTACCAGAATGCCCAACAACCAAACCAATTTCAGAGAGTATTTCATACGGAAACTTTAGTTGATTATCCAGAATATGAAATATACATCGAAGAGCTCTACACAGATAACTTAGAGAAAACCATTTTTAGATTCTTCGTCGTTACTCTATTTTCTTTTCGAAATGAAGAACGGTAGTGAGCTTAAATTCTTATTATACACAGCTTCCAATAAAAACTACATTATTCTAAAGTTTATTCGGAGTGCTATTCCAAACAAACCTTTTTTTGCTAATCAGTAGGACGACTAGTTAAGATCTATCACGCAAATATAGAACTTTTCGATTTTTTCATTTTATTTATTTATAAAAAGCTTATACACTATAGGGTACAAATAGGGTACAAGCAAAAATGATTAAAGCTATGGCATCGGGGCCTTAAGCAACTTAGAGCTATGGAGAATATTAAATTTACATGGTGATGAGAACTACTATGAGAACTTCACGGTAGTGAGAAAAATTGTATACAAAATTTAAGGTAATGAAATAATTGATGTACGATGATGAGTAGATTAGAGGAGGTATAAGAGTTCTGTCTTTTAAACAATTGTAATGTAAATAAAATGTTTTCCTGGCTTGGGAATGTCAGGGCAGTGGCATAGTAGAGTTAAGAAAAACAGATTGTCTTATGCTGTTAAAGCGTGGGCAGGAAGATAGGATGACCAAGACTGAAATGGGATGGTTGGTATTGCAGAATTGGCATAGTGGGAAGGATTTGTCAAGATAGTGATTATGAGTGAGGGAGGTCGAAATTGAACTTGAGTTTAGAGTATGATAGGAGGTTGTTTTTGCTGGAGTTAATGGATTGGTAGTGGTTGCTGGAGGAGGCCCAGATGAGGTTGAATTTTTCAGTGAAGTGGGATTTGATGTAGTTGTTTATTTCGCGGAGGTTGAGATTATGTTAGAAGGTTAGAGGGAGGAGGTGGGAGCCTTTGGCTGCTTTTTCGGCTGTTTCGTTACCCGTGATACCACAATGACCTGGTACCCAGATAAGTTTAACGCGGGGGAATTTCGATTGAGGCGTATTATTCTTGAGGCGTAGTAAGAATTATTTGAGAGGTTACTATCGATTCATCACACTTTCAATCACTTCCAAATTTGCAACGCCGCTGGAAATTGAATATAAAAAATTAATGAATGTAACTGCATACAAAATTTGTTTATTTACCTTGCACAACTTTATTTTTCAAATTTGAGACCATCCCATTCTTACAAAAAAAATAAGCAACGATATAAACATCCACACTACCAGAATGCCCAACAACCAAACCAATTTCAGAGAGTATTTCATACGGAAACTTTAATTGATTATCCAGAATATGAAATATACATCGAAGAGCTCTACACAGATAACTTAGAGAAAACCATTTTTAGATTCTTCGTCGTTACTCTATTTTCTTTTCGAAATGAAGAACGGTAGTGAGCTTAAATTCTTATTATACACAGCTTCCAATAAAAACTACATTATTCTAAAGTTTATTCGGAGTGCTATTCCAAACAAACCTTTTTTTGCTAATCAGTAGGACGACTAGTTAAGATCTATCACGCAAATATAGAACTTTTCGATTTTTTCATTTTATTTATTTATAAAAAGCTTATACACTATAGGGTACAAATAGGGTACAAGCAAAAATGATTAAAGCTATGGCATCGGGGCCTTAAGCAACTTAGAGCTATGGAGAATATTAAATTTACATGGTGATGAGAACTACTATGAGAACTTCACGGTAGTGAGAAAAATTGTATACAAAATTTAAGGTAATGAAATAATTGATGTACGATGATGAGTAGATTAGAGGAGGTATAAGAGTTCTGTCTTTTAAACAATTGTAATGTAAATAAAATGTTTTCCTGGCTTGGGAATGTCAGGGCAGTGGCATAGTAGAGTTAAGAAAAACAGATTGTCTTATGCTGTTAAAGCGTGGGCAGGAAGATAGGATGACCAAGACTGAAATGGGATGGTTGGTATTGCAGAATTGGCATAGTGGGAAGGATTTGTCAAGATAGTGATTATGAGTGAGGGAGGTCGAAATTGAACTTGAGTTTAGAGTATGATAGGAGGTTGTTTTTGCTGGAGTTAATGGATTGGTAGTGGTTGCTGGAGGAGGCCCAGATGAGGTTGAATTTTTCAGTGAAGTGGGATTTGATGTAGTTGTTTATTTCGCGGAGGTTGAGATTATGTTAGAAGGTTAGAGGGAGGAGGTGGGAGCCTTTGGCTGCTTTTTCGGCTGTTTCGTTACCCGTGATACCACAATGACCTGGTACCCAGATAAGTTTAACGCGGGGGAATTTCGATTGAGGCGTATTATTCTTGAGGCGTAGTAAGAATTATTTGAGAGGTTACTATCGATTCATCACACTTTCAATCACTTCCAAATTTGCAACGCCGCTGGAAATTGAATATAAAAAATTAATGAATGTAACTGCATACAAAATTTGTTTATTTACCTTGCACAACTTTATTTTTCAAATTTGAGACCATCCCATTCTTACAAAAAAAATAAGCAACGATATAAACATCCACACTACCAGAATGCCCAACAACCAAACCAATTTCAGAGAGTATTTCATACGGAAACTTTAGTTGATTATCCAGAATATGAAATATACATCGAAGAGCTCTACACAGATAACTTAGAGAAAACCATTTTTAGATTCTTCGTCGTTACTCTATTTTCTTTTCGAAATGAAGAACGGTAGTGAGCTTAAATTCTTATTATACACAGCTTCCAATAAAAACTACATTATTCTAAAGTTTATTCGGAGTGCTATTCCAAACAAACCTTTTTTTGCTAATCAGTAGGACGACTAGTTAAGATCTATCACGCAAATATAGAACTTTTCGATTTTTTCATTTTATTTATTTATAAAAAGCTTATACACTATAGGGTACAAATAGGGTACAAGCAAAAATGATTAAAGCTATGGCATCGGGGCCTTAAGCAACTTAGAGCTATGGAGAATATTAAATTTACATGGTGATGAGAACTACTATGAGAACTTCACGGTAGTGAGAAAAATTGTATACAAAATTTAAGGTAATGAAATAATTGATGTACGATGATGAGTAGATTAGAGGAGGTATAAGAGTTCTGTCTTTTAAACAATTGTAATGTAAATAAAATGTTTTCCTGGCTTGGGAATGTCAGGGCAGTGGCATAGTAGAGTTAAGAAAAACAGATTGTCTTATGCTGTTAAAGCGTGGGCAGGAAGATAGGATGACCAAGACTGAAATGGGATGGTTGGTATTGCAGAATTGGCATAGTGGGAAGGATTTGTCAAGATAGTGATTATGAGTGAGGGAGGTCGAAATTGAACTTGAGTTTAGAGTATGATAGGAGGTTGTTTTTGCTGGAGTTAATGGATTGGTAGTGGTTGCTGGAGGAGGCCCAGATGAGGTTGAATTTTTCAGTGAAGTGGGATTTGATGTAGTTGTTTATTTCGCGGAGGTTGAGATTATGTTAGAAGGTTAGAGGGAGGAGGTGGGAGCCTTTGGCTGCTTTTTCGGCTGTTTCGTTACCCGTGATACCACAATGACCTGGTACCCAGATAAGTTTAACGCGGGGGAATTTCGATTGAGGCGTATTATTCTTGAGGCGTAGTAAGAATTATTTGAGAGGTTACTATCGATTCATCACACTTTCAATCACTTCCAAATTTGCAACGCCGCTGGAAATTGAATATAAAAAATTAATGAATGTAACTGCATACAAAATTTGTTTATTTACCTTGCACAACTTTATTTTTCAAATTTGAGACCATCCCATTCTTACAAAAAAAATAAGCAACGATATAAACATCCACACTACCAGAATGCCCAACAACCAAACCAATTTCAGAGAGTATTTCATACGGAAACTTTAGTTGATTATCCAGAATATGAAATATACATCGAAGAGCTCTACACAGATAACTTAGAGAAAACCATTTTTAGATTCTTCGTCGTTACTCTATTTTCTTTTCGAAATGAAGAACGGTAGTGAGCTTAAATTCTTATTATACACAGCTTCCAATAAAAACTACATTATTCTAAAGTTTATTCGGAGTGCTATTCCAAACAAACCTTTTTTTGCTAATCAGTAGGACGACTAGTTAAGATCTATCACGCAAATATAGAACTTTTCGATTTTTTCATTTTATTTATTTATAAAAAGCTTATACACTATAGGGTACAAATAGGGTACAAGCAAAAATGATTAAAGCTATGGCATCGGGGCCTTAAGCAACTTAGAGCTATGGAGAATATTAAATTTACATGGTGATGAGAACTACTATGAGAACTTCACGGTAGTGAGAAAAATTGTATACAAAATTTAAGGTAATGAAATAATTGATGTACGATGATGAGTAGATTAGAGGAGGTATAAGAGTTCTGTCTTTTAAACAATTGTAATGTAAATAAAATGTTTTCCTGGCTTGGGAATGTCAGGGCAGTGGCATAGTAGAGTTAAGAAAAACAGATTGTCTTATGCTGTTAAAGCGTGGGCAGGAAGATAGGATGACCAAGACTGAAATGGGATGGTTGGTATTGCAGAATTGGCATAGTGGGAAGGATTTGTCAAGATAGTGATTATGAGTGAGGGAGGTCGAAATTGAACTTGAGTTTAGAGTATGATAGGAGGTTGTTTTTGCTGGAGTTAATGGATTGGTAGTGGTTGCTGGAGGAGGCCCAGATGAGGTTGAATTTTTCAGTGAAGTGGGATTTGATGTAGTTGTTTATTTCGCGGAGGTTGAGATTATGTTAGAAGGTTAGAGGGAGGAGGTGGGAGCCTTTGGCTGCTTTTTCGGCTGTTTCGTTACCCGTGATACCACAATGACCTGGTACCCAGATAAGTTTAACGCGGGGGAATTTCGATTGAGGCGTATTATTCTTGAGGCGTAGTAAGAATTATTTGAGAGGTTACTATCGATTCATCACACTTTCAATCACTTCCAAATTTGCAACGCCGCTGGAAATTGAATATAAAAAATTAATGAATGTAACTGCATACAAAATTTGTTTATTTACCTTGCACAACTTTATTTTTCAAATTTGAGACCATCCCATTCTTACAAAAAAAATAAGCAACGATATAAACATCCACACTACCAGAATGCCCAACAACCAAACCAATTTCAGAGAGTATTTCATACGGAAACTTTAGTTGATTATCCAGAATATGAAATATACATCGAAGAGCTCTACACAGATAACTTAGAGAAAACCATTTTTAGATTCTTCGTCGTTACTCTATTTTCTTTTCGAAATGAAGAACGGTAGTGAGCTTAAATTCTTATTATACACAGCTTCCAATAAAAACTACATTATTCTAAAGTTTATTCGGAGTGCTATTCCAAACAAACCTTTTTTTGCTAATCAGTAGGACGACTAGTTAAGATCTATCACGCAAATATAGAACTTTTCGATTTTTTCATTTTATTTATTTATAAAAAGCTTATACACTATAGGGTACAAATAGGGTACAAGCAAAAATGATTAAAGCTATGGCATCGGGGCCTTAAGCAACTTAGAGCTATGGAGAATATTAAATTTACATGGTGATGAGAACTACTATGAGAACTTCACGGTAGTGAGAAAAATTGTATACAAAATTTAAGGTAATGAAATAATTGATGTACGATGATGAGTAGATTAGAGGAGGTATAAGAGTTCTGTCTTTTAAACAATTGTAATGTAAATAAAATGTTTTCCTGGCTTGGGAATGTCAGGGCAGTGGCATAGTAGAGTTAAGAAAAACAGATTGTCTTATGCTGTTAAAGCGTGGGCAGGAAGATAGGATGACCAAGACTGAAATGGGATGGTTGGTATTGCAGAATTGGCATAGTGGGAAGGATTTGTCAAGATAGTGATTATGAGTGAGGGAGGTCGAAATTGAACTTGAGTTTAGAGTATGATAGGAGGTTGTTTTTGCTGGAGTTAATGGATTGGTAGTGGTTGCTGGAGGAGGCCCAGATGAGGTTGAATTTTTCAGTGAAGTGGGATTTGATGTAGTTGTTTATTTCGCGGAGGTTGAGATTATGTTAGAAGGTTAGAGGGAGGAGGTGGGAGCCTTTGGCTGCTTTTTCGGCTGTTTCGTTACCCGTGATACCACAATGACCTGGTACCCAGATAAGTTTAACGCGGGGGAATTTCGATTGAGGCGTATTATTCTTGAGGCGTAGTAAGAATTATTTGAGAGGTTACTATCGATTCATCACACTTTCAATCACTTCCAAATTTGCAACGCCGCTGGAAATTGAATATAAAAAATTAATGAATGTAACTGCATACAAAATTTGTTTATTTACCTTGCACAACTTTATTTTTCAAATTTGAGACCATCCCATTCTTACAAAAAAAATAAGCAACGATATAAACATCCACACTACCAGAATGCCCAACAACCAAACCAATTTCAGAGAGTATTTCATACGGAAACTTTAGTTGATTATCCAGAATATGAAATATACATCGAAGAGCTCTACACAGATAACTTAGAGAAAACCATTTTTAGATTCTTCGTCGTTACTCTATTTTCTTTTCGAAATGAAGAACGGTAGTGAGCTTAAATTCTTATTATACACAGCTTCCAATAAAAACTACATTATTCTAAAGTTTATTCGGAGTGCTATTCCAAACAAACCTTTTTTTGCTAATCAGTAGGACGACTAGTTAAGATCTATCACGCAAATATAGAACTTTTCGATTTTTTCATTTTATTTATTTATAAAAAGCTTATACACTATAGGGTACAAATAGGGTACAAGCAAAAATGATTAAAGCTATGGCATCGGGGCCTTAAGCAACTTAGAGCTATGGAGAATATTAAATTTACATGGTGATGAGAACTACTATGAGAACTTCACGGTAGTGAGAAAAATTGTATACAAAATTTAAGGTAATGAAATAATTGATGTACGATGATGAGTAGATTAGAGGAGGTATAAGAGTTCTGTCTTTTAAACAATTGTAATGTAAATAAAATGTTTTCCTGGCTTGGGAATGTCAGGGCAGTGGCATAGTAGAGTTAAGAAAAACAGATTGTCTTATGCTGTTAAAGCGTGGGCAGGAAGATAGGATGACCAAGACTGAAATGGGATGGTTGGTATTGCAGAATTGGCATAGTGGGAAGGATTTGTCAAGATAGTGATTATGAGTGAGGGAGGTCGAAATTGAACTTGAGTTTAGAGTATGATAGGAGGTTGTTTTTGCTGGAGTTAATGGATTGGTAGTGGTTGCTGGAGGAGGCCCAGATGAGGTTGAATTTTTCAGTGAAGTGGGATTTGATGTAGTTGTTTATTTCGCGGAGGTTGAGATTATGTTAGAAGGTTAGAGGGAGGAGGTGGGAGCCTTTGGCTGCTTTTTCGGCTGTTTCGTTACCCGTGATACCACAATGACCTGGTACCCAGATAAGTTTAACGCGGGGGAATTTCGATTGAGGCGTATTATTCTTGAGGCGTAGTAAGAATTATTTGAGAGGTTACTATCGATTCATCACACTTTCAATCACTTCCAAATTTGCAACGCCGCTGGAAATTGAATATAAAAAATTAATGAATGTAACTGCATACAAAATTTGTTTATTTACCTTGCACAACTTTATTTTTCAAATTTGAGACCATCCCATTCTTACAAAAAAAATAAGCAACGATATAAACATCCACACTACCAGAATGCCCAACAACCAAACCAATTTCAGAGAGTATTTCATACGGAAACTTTAGTTGATTATCCAGAATATGAAATATACATCGAAGAGCTCTACACAGATAACTTAGAGAAAACCATTTTTAGATTCTTCGTCGTTACTCTATTTTCTTTTCGAAATGAAGAACGGTAGTGAGCTTAAATTCTTATTATACACAGCTTCCAATAAAAACTACATTATTCTAAAGTTTATTCGGAGTGCTATTCCAAACAAACCTTTTTTTGCTAATCAGTAGGACGACTAGTTAAGATCTATCACGCAAATATAGAACTTTTCGATTTTTTCATTTTATTTATTTATAAAAAGCTTATACACTATAGGGTACAAATAGGGTACAAGCAAAAATGATTAAAGCTATGGCATCGGGGCCTTAAGCAACTTAGAGCTATGGAGAATATTAAATTTACATGGTGATGAGAACTACTATGAGAACTACACGGTAGTGAGAAAAATTGTATACAAAATTTAAGGTAATGAAATAATTGATGTACGATGATGAGTAGATTAGAGGAGGTATAAGAGTTCTGTCTTTTAAACAATTGTAATGTAAATAAAATGTTTTCCTGGCTTGGGAATGTCAGGGCAGTGGCATAGTAGAGTTAAGAAAAACAGATTGTCTTATGCTGTTAAAGCGTGGGCAGGAAGATAGGATGACCAAGACTGAAATGGGATGGTTGGTATTGCAGAATTGGCATAGTGGGAAGGATTTGTCAAGATAGTGATTATGAGTGAGGGAGGTCGAAATTGAACTTGAGTTTAGAGTATGATAGGAGGTTGTTTTTGCTGGAGTTAATGGATTGGTAGTGGTTGCTGGAGGAGGCCCAGATGAGGTTGAATTTTTCAGTGAAGTGGGATTTGATGTAGTTGTTTATTTCGCGGAGGTTGAGATTATGTTAGAAGGTTAGAGGGAGGAGGTGGGAGCCTTTGGCTGCTTTTTCGGCTGTTTCGTTACCCGTGATACCACAATGACCTGGTACCCAGATAAGTTTAACGCGGGGGAGATTTCGATTGAGGCGTATTATTCTTGAGGCGTAGTAAGAATTATTTGAGAGGTTACTATCGATCCATCACACTTTCAATCACTTCCAAATTTGCAACGCCGCTGGAAATTGAATATAAAAAATTAATGAACGAAACTGCATACAAAATTTGTTTATTTACCTTGCACAACTTTATTTTTCAAATTTGATACCATCCCATTCTTACAAAAAAATAAGCAACGATATAAACATCCACACTACCAGAATGCCCAACAACCAAACCAATTTCAGAGAGTATTTCATACGGAAACTTTAGTTGATTATCCAGAATATGAAATATACATCGAAGAGCTCTACACAGATAACTTAGAGAAAACCATTTTTAGATTCTTCGTCGTTACTCTATTTTCTTTTCGAAATGAAGAACGGTAGTGAGCTTAAATTCTTATTATACACAGCTTCCAATAAAAACTACATTATTCTAAAGTTTATTCGGAGTGCTATTCCAAACAAACCTTTTTTTGCTAATCAGTAGGACGACTAGTTAAGATCTATCACGCAAATATAGAACTTTTCGATTTTTTCATTTTATTTATTTATAAAAAGCTTATACACTATAGGGTACAAATAGGGTACAAGCAAAAATGATTAAAGCTATGGCATCGGGGCCTTAAGCAACTTAGAGCTATGGAGAATATTAAATTTACATGGTGATGAGAACTACTATGAGAACTTCACGGTAGTGAGAAAAATTGTATACAAAATTTAAGGTAATGAAATAATTGATGTACGATGATGAGTAGATTAGAGGAGGTATAAGAGTTCTGTCTTTTAAACAATTGTAATGTAAATAAAATGTTTTCCTGGCTTGGGAATGTCAGGGCAGTGGCATAGTAGAGTTAAGAAAAACAGATTGTCTTATGCTGTTAAAGCGTGGGCAGGAAGATAGGATGACCAAGACTGAAATGGGATGGTTGGTATTGCAGAATTGGCATAGTGGGAAGGATTTGTCAAGATAGTGATTATGAGTGAGGGAGGTCGAAATTGAACTTGAGTTTAGAGTATGATAGGAGGTTGTTTTTGCTGGAGTTAATGGATTGGTAGTGGTTGCTGGAGGAGGCCCAGATGAGGTTGAATTTTTCAGTGAAGTGGGATTTGATGTAGTTGTTTATTTCGCGGAGGTTGAGATTATGTTAGAAGGTTAGAGGGAGGAGGTGGGAGCCTTTGGCTGCTTTTTCGGCTGTTTCGTTACCCGTGATACCACAATGACCTGGTACCCAGATAAGTTTAACGCGGGGGAATTTCGATTGAGGCGTATTATTCTTGAGGCGTAGTAAGAATTATTTGAGAGGTTACTATCGATTCATCACACTTTCAATCACTTCCAAATTTGCAACGCCGCTGGAAATTGAATATAAAAAATTAATGAATGTAACTGCATACAAAATTTGTTTATTTACCTTGCACAACTTTATTTTTCAAATTTGAGACCATCCCATTCTTACAAAAAAAATAAGCAACGATATAAACATCCACACTACCAGAATGCCCAACAACCAAACCAATTTCAGAGAGTATTTCATACGGAAACTTTAGTTGATTATCCAGAATATGAAATATACATCGAAGAGCTCTACACAGATAACTTAGAGAAAACCATTTTTAGATTCTTCGTCGTTACTCTATTTTCTTTTCGAAATGAAGAACGGTAGTGAGCTTAAATTCTTATTATACACAGCTTCCAATAAAAACTACATTATTCTAAAGTTTATTCGGAGTGCTATTCCAAACAAACCTTTTTTTGCTAATCAGTAGGACGACTAGTTAAGATCTATCACGCAAATATAGAACTTTTCGATTTTTTCATTTTATTTATTTATAAAAAGCTTATACACTATAGGGTACAAATAGGGTACAAGCAAAAATGATTAAAGCTATGGCATCGGGGCCTTAAGCAACTTAGAGCTATGGAGAATATTAAATTTACATGGTGATGAGAACTACTATGAGAACTTCACGGTAGTGAGAAAAATTGTATACAAAATTTAAGGTAATGAAATAATTGATGTACGATGATGAGTAGATTAGAGGAGGTATAAGAGTTCTGTCTTTTAAACAATTGTAATGTAAATAAAATGTTTTCCTGGCTTGGGAATGTCAGGGCAGTGGCATAGTAGAGTTAAGAAAAACAGATTGTCTTATGCTGTTAAAGCGTGGGCAGGAAGATAGGATGACCAAGACTGAAATGGGATGGTTGGTATTGCAGAATTGGCATAGTGGGAAGGATTTGTCAAGATAGTGATTATGAGTGAGGGAGGTCGAAATTGAACTTGAGTTTAGAGTATGATAGGAGGTTGTTTTTGCTGGAGTTAATGGATTGGTAGTGGTTGCTGGAGGAGGCCCAGATGAGGTTGAATTTTTCAGTGAAGTGGGATTTGATGTAGTTGTTTATTTCGCGGAGGTTGAGATTATGTTAGAAGGTTAGAGGGAGGAGGTGGGAGCCTTTGGCTGCTTTTTCGGCTGTTTCGTTACCCGTGATACCACAATGACCTGGTACCCAGATAAGTTTAACGCGGGGGAATTTCGATTGAGGCGTATTATTCTTGAGGCGTAGTAAGAATTATTTGAGAGGTTACTATCGATTCATCACACTTTCAATCACTTCCAAATTTGCAACGCCGCTGGAAATTGAATATAAAAAATTAATGAATGTAACTGCATACAAAATTTGTTTATTTACCTTGCACAACTTTATTTTTCAAATTTGAGACCATCCCATTCTTACAAAAAAAATAAGCAACGATATAAACATCCACACTACCAGAATGCCCAACAACCAAACCAATTTCAGAGAGTATTTCATACGGAAACTTTAGTTGATTATCCAGAATATGAAATATACATCGAAGAGCTCTACACAGATAACTTAGAGAAAACCATTTTTAGATTCTTCGTCGTTACTCTATTTTCTTTTCGAAATGAAGAACGGTAGTGAGCTTAAATTCTTATTATACACAGCTTCCAATAAAAACTACATTATTCTAAAGTTTATTCGGAGTGCTATTCCAAACAAACCTTTTTTTGCTAATCAGTAGGACGACTAGTTAAGATCTATCACGCAAATATAGAACTTTTCGATTTTTTCATTTTATTTATTTATAAAAAGCTTATACACTATAGGGTACAAATAGGGTACAAGCAAAAATGATTAAAGCTATGGCATCGGGGCCTTAAGCAACTTAGAGCTATGGAGAATATTAAATTTACATGGTGATGAGAACTAATATGAGAACTTCACGGTAGTGAGTAAAATTGTATACAAAATTTAAGGTAATGAAATAATTGATGTACGATGATGAGTAGATTAGAGGAGGTATAAGAGTTCTGTCTTTTAAACAATTGTAATGTAAATAAAATGTTTTCCTGGCTTGGGAATGTCAGGGCAGTGGCATAGTAGAGTTAAGAAAAACAGATTGTCTTATGCTGTTAAAGCGTGGGCAGGAAGATAGGATGACCAAGACTGAAATGGGATGGTTGGTATTGCAGAATTGGCATAGTGGGAAGGATTTGTCAAGATAGTGATTATGAGTGAGGGAGGTCGAAATTGAACTTGAGTTTAGAGTATGATAGGAGGTTGTTTTTGCTGGAGTTAATGGATTGGTAGTGGTTGCTGGAGGAGGCCCAGATGAGGTTGAATTTTTCAGTGAAGTGGGATTTGATGTAGTTGTTTATTTCGCGGAGGTTGAGATTATGTTAGAAGGTTAGAGGGAGGAGGTGGAAGCCTTTGGCTGCTTTTTCGGCTGTTTCGTTACCCGTGATACCACAATGACCTGGTACCCAGATAAGTTTAACGCGGGGGAATTTCGATTGAGGCGTATTATTCTTGAGGCGTAGTAAGAATTATTTGAGAGGTTACTATCGATCCATCACACTTTCAATCACTTCCAAATTTGCAACGCCGCTGGAAATTGAATATAAAAAATTAATGAACGAAACTGCATAAAAAATTTGTTTATTTACCTTGCACAACTTTATTTTTCAAATTTGATACCATCCCATTCTTACAAAAAAATAAGCAACGATATAAACATCCACACTACCAGAATGCCCAACAACCAAACCAATTTCAGAGAGTATTTCATACGGAAACTTTAGTTGATTATCCAGAATATGAAATATACATCGAAGAGCTCTACACAGATAACTTAGAGAAAACCATTTTTAGATTCTTCGTCGTTACTCTATTTTCTTTTCGAAATGAAGAACGGTAGTGAGCTTAAATTCTTATTATACACAGCTTCCAATAAAAACTACATTATTCTAAAGTTTATTCGGAGTGCTATTCCAAACAAACCTTTTTTTGCTAATCAGTAGGACGACTAGTTAAGATCTATCACGTAAATATAGAACTTTTCGATTTTTTCATTTTATTTATTTATAAAAAGCTTATACACTACAGCGTACAAATAGGGTACAAGCAAAAATGATTAAAGCTATGGCATCGGGGCCTTAAGCAACTTAGAGCTATGGAGAATATTAAATTTACATGGTGATGAGAACTACTATGAGAACTTCACGGTAGTGAGAAAAATTGTATACAAAATTTAAGGTAATGAAATAATTGATGTACGATGATGAGTAGATTAGAGGAGGTATAAGAGTTCTGTCTTTCAAACAATTGTAATGTAAATAAAATGTTTTCCTGGCTTGGGAATGTCAGGGCAGTGGCATAGTAGAGTTAAGAAAAACAGATTGTCCTATGCTGTTAAAGCGTGGGCAGGAAGATAGGATGACCAAGACTGAAATGGGATGGTTGGTATTGCAGAATTGGCATAGTGGGAAGGATTTGTCAAGATAGTGATTATGAGTGAGGGAGGTCGAAATTGAACTTGAGTTTAGAGTATGATAGGAGGTTGTTTTTGCTGGAGTTAATGGATTGGTAGTGGTTGCTGGAGGAGGCCCAGATGAGGTTGAATTTTTCAGTGAAGTGGGATTTGATGTAGTTTTTATTTCGCGGAGGTTGAGATTATGTTAGAAGGTTAGAGGGAGGAGGTGGGAGCCTTTGGCTGCTTTTTCGGCTGTTTCGTTACCCGTGATACCACAATGACCTGGTACCCAGATAAGTTTAACGCGGGGGAATTTCGATTGAGGCGTATTATTCTTGAGGCGTAGTAAGAATTATTTGAGAGGTTACTATCGATTCATCACACTTTCAATCACTTCCAAATTTGCAACGCCGCTGGAAATTGAATATAAAAAATTAATGAATGTAACTGCATACAAAATTTGTTTATTTACCTTGCACAACTTTATTTTTCAAATTTGAGACCATCCCATTCTTACAAAAAAAATAAGCAACGATATAAACATCCACACTACCAGAATGCCCAACAACCAAACCAATTTCAGAGAGTATTTCATACGGAAACTTTAGTTGATTATCCAGAATATGAAATATACATCGAAGAGCTCTACACAGATAACTTAGAGAAAACCATTTTTAGATTCTTCGTCGTTACTCTATTTTCTTTTCGAAATGAAGAACGGTAGTGAGCTTAAATTCTTATTATACACAGCTTCCAATAAAAACTACATTATTCTAAAGTTTATTCGGAGTGCTATTCCAAACAAACCTTTTTTTGCTAATCAGTAGGACGACTAGTTAAGATCTATCACGTAAATATAGAACTTTTCGATTTTTTCATTTTATTTATTTATAAAAAGCTTATACACTACAGCGTACAAATAGGGTACAAGCAAAAATGATTAAAGCTATGGCATCGGGGCCTTAAGCAACTTAGAGCTATGGAGAATATTAAATTTACATTGTGATGAGAATTACTATGAAAACTACACGGTAGTGAATAAAATTGTATACAAAATTTATGGTAATGAAATAATTGATGTACGATGATGAGTAGATTAGAGGAGGTATAAGAGTTCTGTCTTTTAAACAATTGTAATGTAAATAAAATGTTTTCCTGGCTTGGGAATGTCAGGGCAGTGGCATAGTAGAGTTAAGAAAAACAGATTGTCTTATGCTGTTAAAGCGTGGGCAGGAAGATAGGATGACCAAGACTGAAATGGGATGGTTGGTATTGCAGAATTGGCATAGTGGGAAGGATTTGTCAAGATAGTGATTATGAGTGAGGGAGGTCGAAATTGAACTTGAGTTTAGAGTATGATAGGAGGTTGTTTTTGCTGGAGTTAATTGATTGGTAGTGGTTGCTGGAGGAGGCCCAGATGAGGTTGAATTTTTCAGTGAAGTGGGATTTGATGTAGTTGTTTATTTCGCGGAGGTTGAGATTATGTTAGAAGGTTAGAGGGAGGAGGTTGGAGCCTTTGGCTGCTTTTTCGGCTGTTTCGTTACCCGTGATACCACAATGACCTGGTACCCAGATAAGTTTAACGCGGGGGAGATTCGATTGAGGCGTATTATTCTTGAGGCGTAGTAAGAATTATTTGAGAGGTTACTATCGATCCATCACACTTTCAATCACTTCCAAATTTGCAACGCCTCTGGAAATTGAATATAAAAAATTAATGAACGAAACTGAATACAAAATTTGTTTATTTACCTTGCACAACTTCATTTTTGAAATTTGAGACCATCCCATTCTTACAAAAAAAATAAGCAACGATATAAACATCCACACTACCAGAATGCCCGACAACCAAACCAATTTCAGAGAGTATTTCATACGGAAACTTTAGTTGATTATCCAGAATATGAATAATACATAGAAGAGCTCTACACAGATAACTTAGAGAAAACCATTTTTAGATTCTTCGTCGTTACTCTATTTTCTTTTCGAAATGAAGAACGGTAGTGAGCTTAAATTCTTATTATACACAGCTTCCAATAAAAACTACATTATTCTAAAGTTTATTCGGAGTGCTATTCCAAACAAACCTTTTTTCCTAATCAGTAGGACGACTAGTTAAGATCTATCACGCAAATATAGAACTTTTCGATTTTTTCATTTTATTTATTTATAAAAAGCTTATACACTATAGGGTACAAATAGGGTACAAGCAAAAATGATTAAAGCTATGGCATCGGGGCCTTAAGCAACTTAGAGCTATGGAGAATATTAAATTTACATGGTGATGAGAACTACTATGAGAACTACACGGTAGTGAGAAAAATTGTATACAAAATTTAAGGTAATGAAATAATTGATGTACGATGATGAATAGATTAGAGGAGGTACAAGAGTTCTGTCTTTTAAACAATTGTAATGTAAATAAAATGTTTTCCTGGCTTGGGAATGTCAGGGCAGTGACATAGTAGAGTTAAGAAAAACAGATTGTCTTATGCTGTTAAAGCATGGGCAGGAAGATAGGATGTCCAAGACTGAAATGGGATGGTTGGTATTGCAGAATTGGCATAGTGGGAAGGAATTGTCAAGATAATGATTATGAGTAAGGTTTGTGTTACGAGCCGAAGCCGGATGAACTTGGTAAGGAATGAGCGAGGGAGGTCGAAGTTGAACTTGAGTTTAGAGTATGATAGGAGGTTGTTTTTGCTGGAGTTAATGGATTGGTAGTGGTTGCTGGAGGAGGCCCAGATGAGGTTGAATTTTTCAGTGAAGTGGGATTTGATGTAGTTTTTATTTCGCGGAGGTTGAGATTATGTTAGAAGGTTAGAGGGAGGAGGTGGGAGCCTTTGGCTGCTTTTTCGGCTGTTTCGTTACCCGTGATACCACAATGACCTGGTACCCAGATAAGTTTAACGCGGGGGAATTTCGATTGAGGCGTATTATTCTTGAGGCGTAGTAAGAATTATTTGAGAGGTTACTATCGATTCATCACACTTTCAATCACTTCCAAATTTGCAACGCCGCTGGAAATTGAATATAAAAAATTAATGAATGTAACTGCATACAAAATTTGTTTATTTACCTTGCACAACTTTATTTTTCAAATTTGAGACCATCCCATTCTTACAAAAAAAATAAGCAACGATATAAACATCCACACTACCAGAATGCCCAACAACCAAACCAATTTCAGAGAGTATTTCATACGGAAACTTTAGTTGATTATCCAGAATATGAAATATACATCGAAGAGCTCTACACAGATAACTTAGAGAAAACCATTTTTAGATTCTTCGTCGTTACTCTATTTTCTTTTCGAAATGAAGAACGGTAGTGAGCTTAAATTCTTATTATACACAGCTTCCAATAAAAACTACATTATTCTAAAGTTTATTCGGAGTGCTATTCCAAACAAACCTTTTTTTGCTAATCAGTAGGACGACTAGTTAAGATCTATCACGTAAATATAGAACTTTTCGATTTTTTCATTTTATTTATTTATAAAAAGCTTATACACTACAGCGTACAAATAGGGTACAAGCAAAAATGATTAAAGCTATGGCATCGGGGCCTTAAGCAACTTAGAGCTATGGAGAATATTAAATTTACATTGTGATGAGAATTACTATGAAAACTACACGGTAGTGAATAAAATTGTATACAAAATTTATGGTAATGAAATAATTGATGTACGATGATGAGTAGATTAGAGGAGGTATAAGAGTTCTGTCTTTTAAACAATTGTAATGTAAATAAAATGTTTTCCTGGCTTGGGAATGTCAGGGCAGTGGCATAGTAGAGTTAAGAAAAACAGATTGTCTTATGCTGTTAAAGCGTGGGCAGGAAGATAGGATGACCAAGACTGAAATGGGATGGTTGGTATTGCAGAATTGGCATAGTGGGAAGGATTTGTCAAGATAGTGATTATGAGTGAGGGAGGTCGAAATTGAACTTGAGTTTAGAGTATGATAGGAGGTTGTTTTTGCTGGAGTTAATTGATTGGTAGTGGTTGCTGGAGGAGGCCCAGATGAGGTTGAATTTTTCAGTGAAGTGGGATTTGATGTAGTTGTTTATTTCGCGGAGGTTGAGATTATGTTAGAAGGTTAGAGGGAGGAGGTTGGAGCCTTTGGCTGCTTTTTCGGCTGTTTCGTTACCCGTGATACCACAATGACCTGGTACCCAGATAAGTTTAACGCGGGGGAGATTCGATTGAGGCGTATTATTCTTGAGGCGTAGTAAGAATTATTTGAGAGGTTACTATCGATCCATCACACTTTCAATCACTTCCAAATTTGCAACGCCGCTGGAAATTGAATATAAAAAATTAATGAACGAAACTGAATACAAAATTTGTTTATTTACCTTGCACAACTTCATTTTTCAAATTTGAGACCATCCCATTCTTACAAAAAAAATAAGCAACGATATAAACATCCACACTACCAGAATGCCCAACAACCAAACCAATTTCAGAGAGTATTTCATACGGAAACTTTAGTTGATTATCCAGAATATGAAATATACATCGAAGAGCTCTACACAGATAACTTAGAGAAAACCATTTTTAGATTCTTCGTCGTTACTCTATTTTCTTTTCGAAATGAAGAACGGTAGTGAGCTTAAATTCTTATTATACACAGCTTCCAATAAAAACTACATTATTCCAAAGTTTATTCGTAGTGCTATTTCAAACCAACCTTTTTTTGCTAATTCAGTAGGACGACTAGTTAAGATCTATCACGCAAATATAGAACTTTTCGATTTTTTCATTTTATTTATTTATAAAAAGCTTATACACTATAGGGTACAAATAGGGTACAAGCAAAAATGATTAAAGCTATGGCATCGGGGCCTTAAGCAACTTAGAGCTATGGGGAATATTAAATTTACATGGTGATGAGAACTACTATGAGAACTACACGGTAGTGAGAAAAATTGTATACAAAATTTAAGGTAATGAAATAATTGATGTACGATGATGAGTAGATTAGAGGAGGTATAAGAGTTCTGTCTTTTAAACAATTGTAATGTAAATAAAATGTTTTCCTGGCTTGGGAATGTCAGTGCAGTGGCATAGTAGAGTTAAGAAAAACAGATTGTCTTATGCTGTTAAAGCATGGGCAGGAAGATAGGATGTCCAAGACTGAAATGGGATGGTTGGTATTGCAGAATTGGCATAGTGGGAAGGATTTGTCAAGATAGTGATTATGAGTGAGGTTTGTGTTACCGAGCCGAAGCCGGATGAACTTGGGATGAGCGAGGGAGGTCGAAGTTGAACTTGAGTTTAGAGTATGATAGGAGGTTGTTTTTGCTGGAGTTAATGGATTGGTAGTGGTTGCTGGAGGAGGCCCAGATGAGGTTGAATTTTTCAGTGAAGTGGGATTTGATGTAGTTGTTGATTTCGCGGAGGTTGAGATTATGTTAGACGGTTAGAGGGAGGAGGTGAGAGCCTTTGGCTGCTTTGTCGGCTGTTTCGTTACCCGTGATACCACAATGACCTGGTACCCAGATAAGTTTAACGCGGGGGAGATTCGATTGAGGCGTATTATTCTTGAGGCGTAGTAAGAATTATTTGAGAGGTTACTATCGATCCATCACACTTTCAATCACTTCCAAATTTGCAACGCCGCTGGAAATTGAATATAAAAAATTAATGAACGAAACTGAATACAAAATTTGTTTATTTACCTTGCACAACTTCATTTTTCAAATTTGAGACCATCCCATTCTTACAAAAAAAATAAGCAACGATATAAACATCCACACTACCAGAATGCCCAACAACCAAACCAATTTCAGAGAGTATTTCATACGGAAACTTTAGTTGATTATCCAGAATATGAAATATACATCGAAGAGCTCTACACAGATAACTTAGAGAAAACCATTTTTAGATTCTTCGTCGTTACTCTATTTTCTTTTCGAAATGAAGAACGGTAGTGAGCTTAAATTCTTATTATACACAGCTTCCAATAAAAACTACATTATTTTTTTTTTTTTTTTTTTTTTTACATTGACATAGTAGGTACGCAATGACCACACACTGATCTCACATGGGGCAGGCCCAAGTGGCATCAAAATTCACCCAGTCATATAGACTGGGCTCAGCTGGTGTTAATTGCTAAGTTCTTTGGTGAACATGCGATACCAAAGCTAATGTCTACGTATTAAATATTTGGCTACAGATAAAAACATCATCAGCCTCTAATAAACATGCAGTATTAAACTAAATCTAAGACTTAATTTAGAATTCAATACCTAAAATGATATAGGCAATTCAAACAAAAATTTAGATTACAGGTTTAGAAAGTAAGTTATGCATTAATTCAATTAAGCCAATAATGTAGAGCCAATAATAGAGCCAATAATGTAGAGCGAAGCAAAGTCTCAACGAAAACAATAATGACAGAACTGATAGAACTGATAGAAAAACTTCTAAGATAAAATGAAGAAAGTTTACACTTTAGCCTAGCCTTGTAATACTTTGAAAGTGTAGTGGAAGAAGCAGAAGAGGAAACTGAAGCAGTGACTGGTAAGGTTACCTGCGAAAGCCTAGTTTTTTTCTTAGGAATAAACTCATGGACCACCATATGTGCAGGCACATTGACATAGTAGGTACGCAATGACCACACACTGATCTCACATGGGGCAGGCCCAAGTGGCATCAAAATTCACCCAGTCATATAGACTGGGCTCAGCTGGTGTTAATTGCTAAGTTCTTTGGTGAACATGCGATACCAAAGCTAATGTCTACGTATTAAATATTTGGCTACAGATAAAAACATCATCAGCCTCTAATAAACATGCAATATTAAACTAAATCTAAGACTTAATTTAGAATTCAATACCTAAAATGATATAGGCAATTCAAACAAAAATTTAGATTACAGGTTTAGAAAGTAAGTTATGCATTAATTCAATTAAGCCAATAATGTAGAGCCAATAATAGAGCCAATAATGTAGAGCGAAGCAAAGTCTCAACGAAAACAATAATGACAGAACTGATAGAACTGATAGAAAAACTTCTAAGATAAAATGAAGAAAGTTTACACTTTAGCCTAGCCTTGTAATACTTTGAAAGTGTAGTGGAAGAAGCAGAAGAGGAAACTGAAGCAGTGACTGGTAAGGTTACCTGCGAAAGCCTAGTTTTTTTCTTAGGAATAAACTCATGGACCACCATATGTGCAGGCCAAAAATTAGCGCCACAAATGACAGAAAATACTTCAATACCAACTGAAAGCTTGAAAGAAGAGCCTTCTCTAGGGCTAGAAAAATTTAACTTATGAATAATAATATTCGAAGTGTTGCATGCTTTTGATGATATATAGCGTGCAACGTCGTCACAGGTTGTCTCCTTATCCAACCTGGAAATAAATTTATGTTTACGAGGATCCAGCACCTTCAAAATACATGGCACTGGAGTAGAGGCAGTATTGGACTGTGAAGAACTCTTAGAGGGTGACAAAGTACGGGAGGAGTTAGAGACTTTAGTAGAAGATGAAGCAGAAGTTACAGTAGTAGGACAGGGAGTAGAGCAAGATGAACAATTAGTGGAGGGAAAGTTGAAAGCTACAGTTGAAGTGGTAGTAGAGGGGATATTGGTAGAAGGAGCTACTGGAATTGGAGCGGGATGGGATGATTGGTTAGATATTGAAGAAAGTACAGAACAATAAGTGGGTAAAGGTTGGGAAGAAGGGGAACAAGTTGGAGAAGTTGAAGCTGAAGTCACAGTAGTAAGACATGGAATAGAGGAAGTCGAACAAGTAGCGGAGGGAAAGTTAAAGGCGATAGATGAAGAAGTGGTAGATGGGATAGTGGTTGACGGAGCTACCGGAATTTGAGCGGGATGGGACGATGGGGTGGATATGGAAGAAAGTACAGAAGAGTGACTGGGTAAAGGTTGGGAAGAAGAAGAACAAGTTGGAGAAGTTGAAGTTGAAGTCACAGAAGTAGGACAAGGAATCGAGGAGGACGAACAAGTAGTGGATGGAAAGTTCAAAGCGACAGATGAAGAAATAGTAGAACAAGTTAGAGGGGGGGAAGAAGGGGGTTGAGGAGACGAAAAAGAAATAAGTGGCGCTGTTGTAGGCGGAAGATTATGAGGGGATAATGGCGGCAGTTGTACTGCATTAGCCGTTGGAGTCAAGTCGAAACAGTACTCCAAAAATATTTTTGACCCAGCATCACACTCTGAGGCTAGCTCAGTGAATATTTTCTTAAGTTTTTGGTATTTAATTCGCATACGGTGGTACATCAATGAGAAGTCCCCCTGGCGATTGAAGCAGGTGGGGCACGACCACCTGATGCCACCACATGCAGGTTTAGCAGTACCGTAAATTCGGTCATAGTCGCGACCAGTCAACCCAGCACACTTAAGGTGGGCGATGTTATCGCACATCCAACAAGAGACACCTCTAAGCTTATCACTATTAAAGTTGTCCTTGTTGGTGCAAGCCCGAATACAGCAATTCATTTTGCGCGAAGTATAGATACAAGATATTAAATAAAATAAAAGCAAAATAAGATAAATAAGATAGGAAAAAAATGAATAAATAAAATAAAAATAAGTGAAAAAGAAGTAAATAAAAAATAATAAAATAAATAAAAAAGAAAATTTTTTTTTTTAAATTTAAAAAAAAAATAAAATAAAAAAATAAAAGAAAAAAATTTTAAGTAAGTAAAAATAAAATTAATAAATAAAATAATAACAATAAATAAACTTGAGTGAAAATTTTTTTTTTTAAATTTATTTTCAAAATTTGTTTGTTATTATCAACACACTGTGCAAAAAAAGCACAACGACTTAAGTCCGAATTTTGACGCTCTCAACTAGACAGAGATAGAATTGCAAAGAGAAAGTGAGGTGAATAATAATATTTTCCCAGAGAACAATAAGGAAATACAGTTATTTAAAAATAATAACTACTGTATAGAGAGCAAGAAGGAAACAGAAAAAGACTAAAATAGCAAAAACTATTTTAAAGAGAGAGCAAAGCAGGAAAAAAAAAGAGATTGAACTCAATACACAGGAAAGGCAAATTTAAGCGTTGTACTTGCCAAAAATAATTAAACATTGATAAGTACAAAATTTATACGGGTGAAATGAGCCATACACCACAAATAAATTCACTTATAAATTCACTTAACACCGGAAAGAAAATAAATATTATTAACGATAAACGACAATAGACAAATTAATTGCCAAATGCTAATCTAAATCAAAATGCGGAGCAGAATCAAAACACGTCTGTTAAGCACAAGCTACTAACTAACTCTATATACCAAAGTTTATTCGTAGTGCTATTTCAAACCAACCTTTTTTTGCTAATTCAGTAGGACGACTAGTTAAGATCTATCACGCAAATATAGAACTTTTCGATTTTTTCATTTTATTTATTTATAAAAAGCTTATACACTATAGGGTACAAATAGGGTACAAGCAAAAATGATTAAAGCTATGGCATCGGGGCCTTAAGCAACTTAGAGCTATGGGGAATATTAAATTTACATGGTGATGAGAACTACTATGAGAACTTCACGGTAGTGAGAAAAATTGTATACAAAATTTAAGGTAATGAAATAATTGATGTACGATGATGAGTAGATTAGAGGAGGTATAAGAGTTCTGTCTTTTAAACAATTGTAATGTAAATAAAATGTTTTCCTGGCTTGGGAATGTCAGTGCAGTGGCATAGTAGAGTTAAGAAAAACAGATTGTCTTATGCTGTTAAAGCATGGGCAGGAAGATAGGATGTCCAAGACTGAAATGGGATGGTTGGTATTGCAGAATTGGTATAGTGGGAAGGATTTGTCAAGATAGTGATTATGAGTGAGGTTTGTGTTACCGAGCCGAAGTCGGATGAACTTGGGATGAGCGAGGGAGGTCGAAGTTGAACTTGAGTTTAGAGTATGATAGGAGGTTGTTTTTGCTGGAGTTAATGGTTTGGTAGTGGTTGCTGAAGGAGGCCCAGATGAGGTTGAATTTTTCAGTGAAGTGGGATTTGATGTAGTTGTTGATTTCGCGGAGGTTGAGATTATGTTAGACTGTTAAAGGGAGGACGTGAGAGCCTTTGGCTGCTTTGTCGGCTGTTTCGTTACCCGTGATACCACAATGACCTGGTACCCAGATAAGTTTAACGCGGGGGAGATTCGATTGAGGCGTATTATTCTTGAGGCGTAGTAAGAATTATTTGAGAGGTTACTATCGATCCATCACACTTTCAATCACTTCCAAATTTGCAACGCCGCTGGAAATTGAATATAAAAAATTAATGAATGTAACTGCATACAAAATTTGTTTATTTACCTTGCACAACCTCATTTTTCAAATTTGAGACCATCCCATTCAAACAAAAAAAATAAGCAACGATATAAACATCGACACTACCAGAATGCCCAACAACCAAACCAATTTCAGAGAGTATTTCATACGGAAACTTTAGTTGATTATCCAGAATATTAAATATACATCGAAGAGCTCTACACAGATAACTTAGAGAAAACCATTTTTAGATTCTTCGTCGTTACTCTATTTTCTTTTCGAAATGAAGAACGGTAGTGAGCTTAAATTCTTATTTTACACAGCTTCCAATAAAAACTACATTATTCCAAAGTTTATTCGTAGTGCTATTTCAAACGAACCTTTTTTTGCTAATTCAGTATGACGACTAGTTAAGATCTATCACGCAAATATAGAACTTTTCGATTTTTTCATTTTATTTATTTATAAAAAGCTTATACACTATAGGGTACAAATAGGGTACAAGCAAAAATGATTAAAGCTATGGCATCGGGGCCTTAAGCAACTTAGAGCTATGGAGAATATTAAATTTACATGGTGATGAGAACTACTATGAGAACTACACGGTAGTGAGAAAAATTGTATACAAAATTTAAGGTAATGAAATAATTGATGTACGATGATGAATAGATTAGAGGAGGTACAAGAGTTCTGTCTTTTAAACAATTGTAATGTAAATAAAATATTTTCCTGGCTTGGGAATGTCAGTGCAGTGGCATAGTAGAGTTAAGAAAAACAGATTGTCTTATGCTGTTAAAGCATGGGCAGGAAGATAGGATGTCCAAGACTGAAATGGGATGGTTGGTATTGCAGAATTGGCATAGTGGGAAGGATTTGTCAAGATAGTGATTATGAGTGAGGTTTGTGTTACCGAGCCGAAGCCGGATGAACTTGGTATGAGCGAGGGAGGTCGAAGTTGAACTTGAGTTTAGAGTATGATAGGAGGTTGTTTTTGCTGGAGTTAATGGATTGGTAGTGGTTGCTGGAGGAGGCCCAGATGAGGTTGAATTTTTCAGTGAAGTGGGATTTGATGTAGTTGTTGATTTCGCGGAGGTTGAGATTATGTTAGACGGTTAGAGGGAGGACGTGAGAGCCTTTGGCTGCTTTGTCGGCTGTTTCGTTACCCGTGATACCACAATGACCTGGTACCCAGATAAGTTTAACGCGGGGGAGATTCGATTGAGGCGTATTATTCTTGAGGCGTAGTAAGAATTATTTGAGAGGTTACTATCGATCCATCACACTTTCAATCACTTCCAAATTTGCAACGCCGCTGGAAATTGAATATAAAAAATTAATGAACGAAACTGCATACAAAATTTGTTTATTTACCTTGCACAACTTCATTTTTCAAATTTGAGACCATCCCATTCTTACAAAAAAAATAAGCAACGATATAAACATCCACACTACCAGAATGCCCAACAACCAAACTAATTTCAGAGAGTATTTCATACGGAAACTTTAGGTGATTATCCAGAATATGAAATATACATCGAAGAGCTCTACACAGATAACTTAGAGAAAACCATTTTTAGATTCTTCGTCGTTACTCTATTTTCTTTTCGAAATGAAGAACGGTAGTGAGCTTAATTTCTTATTATACACAGCTTCCAATAAAAACTACATTATACCAAAGTTTATTCGTAGTGCTATTTCAAACCAACCTTTTTTTGTTAATTCAGTAGGACGACTAGTTAAGATCTATCACGCAAATATAGAACTTTTCGATTTTTTCATTTTATTTATTTATAAAAAGCTTATACACTATAGCGTACAAATAGGGTACAAGCAAAAATGATTAAAGCTATGGCATCGGGGCCTTAAGCAACTTAGAGCTATGGAGAATATTAAATTTACATGGTGATGAGAACTACTATGAGAACTACACGGTAGTGAGAAAAATTGTATACAAAATTTAAGGTAATGAAATAATTGATGTACGATGATGAGTAGATTAGAGGAGGTATAAGAGTTCTGTCTTTTAAACAATTGTAATGTAAATAAAATGTTTTCCTGGCTTGGGAATGTCAGTGCAGTGGCATAGTAGAGTTAAGAAAAACAGATTGTCTTATGCTGTTAAAGCATGGGCAGGAAGATAGGATGTCCAAGACTGAAATGGGATGGTTGGTATTGCAGAATTGGCATAGTGGGAAGGATTTGTCAAGATAGTGATTATGAGTGAGGTTTGTGTTACCGAGCCGAAGTCGGATGAACTTGGGATGAGCGAGGGAGGTCGAAGTTGAACTTGAGTTTAGAGTATGATAGGAGGTTGTTTTTGCTGGAGTTAATGGATTGGTAGTGGTTGCTGGAGGAGGCCCAGATGAGGTTGAATTTTTCAGTGAAGTGGGATTTGATGTAGTTGTTGATTTCGCGGAGGTTGAGATTATGTTAGACGGTTAGAGGGAGGACGTGAGAGCCTTTGGCTACTTTGTCGGCTGTTTCGTTACCCGTGATACCACAATGACCTGGTACCCAGATAAGTTTAACGCGGGGGAGATTCGATTGAGGCGTATTATTCTTGAGGCGTAGTAAGAATTATTTGAGAGGTTACTATCGATCCATCACACTTTCAATCACTTCCAAATTTGCAACGCCGCTGGAAATTGAATATAAAAATTAATGAACGAAACTGAATACAAAATTTGTTTATTTACCTTGCACAACTTCATTTTTCAAATTTGAGACCATCCCATTCTTACAAAAAAAATAAGCAACGATATAAACATCCACACTACCAGAATGCCCAACAACCAAACCAATTTCAGAGAGTATTTCATACGGAAACTTTAGTTGATTATCCAGAATATGAAATATACATCGAAGAGCTCTACACAGATAACTTAGAGAAAACCATTTTTAGATTTTTCGTCGTTACTCTATTTTCTTTTCGAAATGAAGAACGGTAGTGAGCTTAAATTCTTATTATACACAGCTTCCAATAAAAACTACATTATACCAAAGTTTATTCGTAGTGCTATTTCAAACCAACCTTTTTTTGCTAATTCAGTAGGACGACTAGTTAAGATCTATCACGCAAATATAGAACTTTTCGATTTTTTCATTTTATTTATTTATAAAAAGCTTATACACTATAGGGTACAAATAGGGTACAAGCAAAAATGATTAAAGCTATGGCATCGGGGCCTTAAGCAACTTAGAGCTATGGGGAATATTAAATTTACATGGTGATGAGAACTACTATGAGAACTTCACGGTAGTGAGAAAAATTGTATACAAAATTTAAGGTAATGAAATAATTGATGTACGATGATGAGTAGATTAGAGGAGGTATAAGAGTTCTGTCTTTTAAACAATTGTAATGTAAATAAAATGTTTTCCTGGCTTGGGAATGTCAGTGCAGTGGCATAGTAGAGTTAAGAAAAACAGATTGTCTTATGCTGTTAAAGCATGGGCAGGAAGATAGGATGTCCAAGACTGAAATGGGATGGTTGGTATTGCAGAATTGGTATAGTGGGAAGGATTTGTCAAGATAGTGATTATGAGTGAGGTTTGTGTTAACGAGCCGAAGTCGGATGAACTTGGGATGAGCGAGGGAGGTCGAAGTTGAACTTGAGTTTAGAGTATGATAGGAGGTTGTTTTTGCTGGAGTTAATGGATTGGTAGTGGTTGCTGGAGGAGGCCCAGATGAGGTTGAATTTTTCAGTGAAGTGGGATTTGATGTAGTTGTTGATTTCGCGGAGGTTGAGATTATGTTAGACGGTTAGAGGGAGGACGTGAGAGCCTTTGGCTACTTTGTCGGCTGTTTCGTTACCCGTGATACCACAATGACCTGGTACCCAGATAAGTTTAACGCGGGGGAGATTCGATTGAGGCGTATTATTCTTGAGGCGTAGTAAGAATTATTTGAGAGGTTACTATCGATCCATCACACTTTCAATCACTTCCAAATTTGCAACGCCGCTGGAAATTGAATATAAAAAATTAATGAATGTAACTGCATACAAAATTTGTTTATTTACCTTGCACAACCTCATTTTTCAAATTTGAGACCATCCCATTCAAACAAAAAAAATAAGCAACGATATAAACATCGACACTACCAGAATGCCCAACAACCAAACCAATTTCAGAGAGTATTTCATACGGAAACTTTAGTTGATTATCCAGAATATTAAATATACATCGAAGAGCTCTACACAGATAACTTAGAGAAAACCATTTTTAGATTCTTCGTCGTTACTCTATTTTCTTTTCGAAATGAAGAACGGTAGTGAGCTTAAATTCTTATTTTACACAGCTTCCAATAAAAACTACATTATTCCAAAGTTTATTCGGAGTGCTATTTCAAACGAACCTTTTTTTGCTAATTCAGTATGACGACTAGTTAAGATCTATCACGCAAATATAGAACTTTTCGATTTTTTCATTTTATTTATTTATAAAAAGCTTATACACTATAGGGTACAAATAGGGTACAAGCAAAAATGATTAAAGCTATGGCATCGGGGCCTTAAGCAACTTAGAGCTATGGAGAATATTAAATTTACATGGTGATGAGAACTACTATGAGAACTACACGGTAGTGAGAAAAATTGTATACAAAATTTAAGGTAATGAAATAATTGATGTACGATGATGAATAGATTAGAGGAGGTACAAGAGTTCTGTCTTTTAAACAATTGTAATGTAAATAAAATATTTTCCTGGCTTGGGAATGTCAGTGCAGTGGCATAGTAGAGTTAAGAAAAACAGATTGTCTTATGCTGTTAAAGCATGGGCAGGAAGATAGGATGTCCAAGACTGAAATGGGATGGTTGGTATTGCAGAATTGGCATAGTGGGAAGGAATTGTCAAGATAGTGATTATGAGTAAGGTTTGTGTTACGAGCCGAAGCCGGATGAACTTGGCAAGGAATGAGCGAGGGAGGTCGAAGTTGAACTTGAGTTTAGAGTATGATAGGAGGTTGTTTTTGCTGGAGTTAATGGATTGGTAGTGGTTGCTGGAGGAGGCCCAGATGAGGTTGAATTTTTCAGTGAAGTGGGATTTGATGTAGTTGTTGATTTCGCGGAGCTTGAGATTATGTTAGACATTTAGAGGGAGGAGGTGAGAGCCTTTGGCTGCTTTGTCGGCTGTTTCGTTACCCGTGATACCACAATGACCTGGTACCCAGATAAGTTTAACGCGGGGGAAATTAAATTGAGGCGTAGTATTCTTGAGGAGTAGTAAGAATTATTTGAGAGGTTACTATCGATCCATCACACTTTCAATCACTTCCAAATTTGCAACGCCGCTGGAAATTGAATATAAAAAATTAATGAACGAAACTGCATACACAATTTGGTTATTTACCTTGCACAACTTCATTTTTCAAATTTGAGACCATCCCATTCTTACAAAAAAAATAAGCAACGATATAAACATCCACACTACCAGAATGCCCAACAACCAAACCAATTTCAGAGAGTATTTCATACGGAAACTTTAGTTGATTATCCAGAATATGAAATATACATCGAAGAGCTCTACACAGATAACTTAGAGAAAACCATTTTTAGATTCTTCGTCGTTACTCTATTTTCTTTTCGAAATGAAGAACGGTAGTGAGCTTAAATTCTTATTATACAACGCTTCCAATAAAAACTATATTATTCTAAAGTTTATTCGTAGTGCTATTCCAAACAAACCTTTTTTGCTAATTCAGTAGGACGACTAGTTAAGATCTATCACGCAAATATAGAACTTTTCGATTTTTGCATTTTATTTATTTATAAAAAGCTTATACACTATAGGGTACAAATAGGGTACAAGCAAAAATGATTAAAGCTATGGCATCGGGGCCTTAAGCAACTTAGAGCTATGGAGAATATTAAATTTACATGGTGATGAGAACTAATATGAGAACTTCACGGTAGTGAGTAAAATTGTATACAAAATTTAAGGTAATGAAATAATTGATGTACGATGATGAGTAGATTAGAGGAGGTATAAGAGTTCTGTCTTTTAAACAATTGTAATGTAAATAAAATGTTTTCCTGGCTTGGGAATGTCAGGGCAGTGGCATAGTAGAGTTAAGAAAAACAGATTTTCTTATGCTGTTAAAGCGTGGGCAGGAAGATAGGATGACCAGGACTGAAATGGGATGGTTGGTATTGCAGAATTGGCATAGTGGGAAGGATTTGTCAAGATAGTGATTATGAGTGAGGGAGGTCGAAATTGAACTTGAGTTTAGAGTATGATAGGAGGTTGTTTTTGCTGGAGTTAATGGATTGGTAGTCGTTGCTGGAGGAGGCCCAGATGAGGTTGAATTTTTCAGTGAAGTGGGATTTGATGTAGTTGTTTATTTCGCGGAGGTTGAGATTATGTTAGAAGGTTAGAGGGAGGAGGTGGAAGCCTTTGGCTGCTTTTTCGGCTGTTTCGTTACCCGTGATACCACAATGACCTGGTACCCAGATAAGTTTAACGCGGGGGAAATTAAATTGAGGCGTAGTATTCTTGAGGAGTAGTAAGAATTATTTGAGAGGTTACTATCGATCCATCACACTTTCAATCACTTCCAAATTTGCAACGCCGCTGGAAATTGAATATAAAAAATTAATGAACGAAACTGCATACACAATTTGGTTATTTACCTTGCACACCTTCATTTTTCAAATTTGAGACCATCCCATTCTTACAAAAAAAATAAGCAACGATATAAACATCCACACTACCAGAATGCCCAACAACCAAACCAATTTCAGAGAGTATTTCCTACGGAAACTTTAGTTGATTATCAAGAATATGAAATATACATCGAAGGGCTCTACACAGATAACTTAGAGAAAACCATTTTTAGATTCTTCGTCGTTACTCTATTTTCTTTTCGAAATGAAGAACGGTAGTGAGCTTAAATTCTTATTATACAACGCTTCCAATAAAAATTATATTATTCTAAAGTTTATTCGTAGTGCTATTCCAAACAAACCTTTTTTGCTAATTCAGTAGGACGACTAGTTAAGATCTATCACGCAAATATAGAACTTTTCGATTTTTGCATTTTATTTATTTATAAAAAGCTTATACACTATAGGGTACAAATAGGGTACAAGCAAAAATGATTAAAGCTATGGCAACGGGGCCTTAAGCAACTTATAGCTATGGGGAATATTAAATTTACATGGTGATGAGAACTACTATGAGAACTTCACGGTAGTGAGAAAAATTGTATACAAAATTTAAGGTAATGAAATAATTGATGTACGATGATGAGTAGATTAGAGGAGGTATAAGAGTTCTGTCTTTTAAACAATTGTAATGTAAATAAAATGGTTTCCTGGCTTGGGAATGTCAGTGCAGTGGCAGGAATTAATTATGAAATTAAAATATGATAAAATATTCTGTTGTACGAAGACATTGTTGTAGACTGTATGTGTATATTATGCTGCCGGCGTAAGGGAATCCGTTCACGCGCGAAAGCATACTAAGGCACATTTGTATATTGTTTATACTTTGACACATTGGCAAATACATTTCTTACAGCATTAAAACAACCTAAAGATCTATTTGGGAAATATGTTACAGGTTATTGTTTTAAGTGCATTGTGGTAGTCCACATGAACATTGCTTAGAATGGTTAAACATGCTCTAAATGAACCCTTGCAAGAAAACATGCCCGAAACAATAAAATTAATTAAGGCATTAATGGTTGCTGATAGAACTTATGCTACAATATTAAGGTAGGTACTTATACATGTTACAAGAAAATACAGATTCAAAATACCATTTTGGCCCGTAGATTAAAGTAAAGTTGTTTTTTTTAAATGTTGCACAATATACTTCAAACGACAGAGTACTATAACATTAATAAATTCTTAGAATCGCATATGATCAATCCATACGATGATTCTTCTTCTTCTTAGTTGGCCATAACAATCCAATTGAGCCTCAGCCTGATGAATAATTTGCCTCCAGGCGCCCCTGCTTTGCGCGCGTCATCGCCAGTTGGTAATACCAAGACTGTCGTCTTT
Source organism: Cacoxenus indagator (assembly GCA_035041755.1). Taxonomy (NCBI): domain Eukaryota; kingdom Metazoa; phylum Arthropoda; class Insecta; order Diptera; family Drosophilidae; genus Cacoxenus; species Cacoxenus indagator. The sequence continues at coordinate 21,442 of JAWNKX010000246.1, read as the reverse complement.
AGTCGTCTGGTCCTGTCAACGTAGTTGCGGTCTTCTTCTCCTTCGCTGACCATCAGCTGCGTATTGAATACCTTACGAGCTGGAGTTTCCGCATCCATATGTACCACATGACCCAGCCAGCGAAGTTTCTGAGCGTTCATACTTCTGACCACATCAATGTCTCCGGTGGTTAACGTCAACGCAAATAGGACCAAAGATCTTCCGAAGAAGTTTTCTCCTGAACACTCCAAGAGCGGCTACATCCGATTGTGTTTCTGGCCAGGCCTCCGCTCCATATAAAAGCACTGGAAGGATGAGCATCTTGTAAAATATAGTTTTTGTGTGTCGAAAGAGAGGTCTACTATCCAGCTGCCTACTGAGCCTGAGGTAGCACCTGTTGGCAAGGGTTAGCCTTCGTTTGATCTCAATGCTGACGTTGTTATAGTTCGTTAACGCGGTGCTTAGGTATACAAATTCCTTTACAGACTCTAAGCTATAATTAACTGCATTCACCTGAGTATCAAGACGCCGTGATTATCTGTTAGAGCACACCATAGGCTTAGTCTTGTCCACATTTACCTCAAGACCCACTTTAACCGATTCTCTATCAATAGCTCTAAAAGCGCCAGTTACATCAGGTTTGGTGCGGCCAATGATGTCGATGTCATCGGCATATCCCAGCAGCTGGACACATCTATTTGATAAAATGGTGCCGGTCCGATGTACAGCAGCTTTTCTTATAATTTTCTCCATCAGGATATTAATATAAGACAGCGATTCACCCTGCTTGAGGCCGTTATACGTTGACGGAGCTACGTGTATTACTCAACGTCTTTCTGGAAAGTCGTATTAACTTTGCAGGAATACCAAGTCTAGACATGGCAGCATATAGACAGTCTCGCCGTGGGCTATCGAAATTTGCTTTGTAGTCGACAAAAGGGTGGTACGTGTCGATCTGATTTTCATAGGTCTTTTCCAGGATTTGGCGCAGTGTGAAGATCTGATCTACGGTGGATTTATGAGGCCGGAAATGGCACTGATAAGGTCCAATCGGTCTTCGGAATGAGGTTTAGGTTTTTCACACAATACGCTCGAAAAGATCTTGTATGCGTTTAAGAAAAGACTAATACCAGGATAGTTGGCGCGTAATGTGGCATCACCCTTTTTCATGATAGGACAGATAGTACTGAGATTCCAATCATCGGGCATGCTCTCCATGAGCCATATCGTGCAAATGAGCTGGTGCGTGCACCTTACCAGCTCATCGCCACCGGCCTTGAATAATTCCGCAGGTAGGCTATCAGCCGCAGGCGATTTATTGCTCTTAAGGCGCCGTATTGCGACCTTGACTTCGGTATGCCTTGGTGCCGATACGTCGATATCATCGTCAATGATTTGGGTTAGTGGACCACCCATTCCCATCACTATCTTTGCGGGCGTACCCTTCGATGTTGAAGCCTTAAGCCAGACGCTTAACCCGTTTATAGAAATTTCGAGCCTTATTTCTGCTTCTACAACATTCCATATTCGCACACTCTCGCCTTTCGTGCTCTCGTTTCTTGAGTCTGAAAAATAATTTCTCTTCCATTTTCATAGTCCTATTGTCTTGAACAACAGCTCGAGTAGCTATAGCTTGCAGCGTTCTTCGGTAGGCGGCGTAATTTACTGCTGTAGCTTCACGAAACTCCTGGTCGTACCATTGATTTCGTGCTAGGGGGCGCTGAAATCCAAATACTTCTTCCGCCGTAGTTCGCAGGGAGTGAGATACCACATATCGCTGGCTTCTTCAGCCCTTGAAACGGGGTGTCTGAGCAAGCCAGAGAGTTGAGAGGAAAAAGCACCCGCCGCTCGTTGTGATTGCAGCTTACCGATGTCTATCTTTCTTGACCGGCTTCGACGTGACGTTTTTAGCACACATAATCGTGTGCAAACCTTAGGTGAGATTAGGTAATGATCGTAGTCGATATTCGGGCCCCGAAGGGTCCTTACGTCGAGTATGCTGATGGCTTGCATCGATCATAACATGATCGATCTGGTTTCGGGCTGATTTCGACGTTGTCGAAATCTGGTACTACTAATACGATGATTACTTGGATATTATACGCCACGTTGACTCGTCAGTACTCTCGAGTACCAAATGACGACTATTGTCCAACGCGTTCGTGCCATCGAAGAGTTTTATCAGCTGGTGTAACAATACCTCAATCCAGCGGTCGCCAAACTTTTTGCCCTCACTGACCAGTAGATTCATAATTTAAATCCCGAGGACCACTAATAGGATTTTTGAAATGGTAAATATATCTAGCGAAATTTTCTCGTTGACCATTAGTGGTCCGCGGACCACCACTTTAGCGACCACTGCACAGTGGGCCAAAGAGCCCATCTAGCGGATTAAAATTATTATCGTCAAAAGTAAAGGACTTGTCCGTAATCTGTTTTTTAGGATATAGAAGAAAAGTCAAGGAACTTAAAACATAGTAAAGCAATTTTTTTTAAATAAATTTATGTAGTATTTATTTTTAATTAAAAAATTTTTTTTATTTATTATTTAATTTTTTTAGTTTCTTTTTTTTTTAATTTATAATAATTTTTGAGGATGTAGCAAAAAAGTCAAGGACCTTAAAACATAGTAAAACAAAATTTTTTAAATACATTTATTTAAATTAAATTTTTATTTTTAATAAAAAAACTTTTTATTTATTATTTGATTTTTTTACTTTCCTTTTTATTTAAAATAATTTTTTTAATGTAAAGCACATAAATTTTAAATTAAAAGCACATAATAATCTATTAGAAAAAATTATTCGGAATCTGAGCTATCATTGGGCGCATTCAGCGGAAGTCATCGTTTTCTCTGACTTAATAATCGATAACTGGTTTGTCTTTGCTGAACGCAGTGACTTGTAAAATTACGGAGTTTAGCTACTTCGCAAATAGCCTTTTTCATTTCTGCGCTAAATAATTTTCCAATAATTAAAGTATTCTCCATTCCACTAATCTGTTAAATACATATTAAGAACATAAATACATATAAACATAAATTAAATAAATTTATATCATTACTTTTCACTTTCCAAGCAACGAATAACAACACTCAAATTACTTTCTTTAAAATTTGTTTCTTTATTACTTTGTTTACAAGCGGAAAACGTCTGATTGAAATGTGATGACTTGGTTATCAAAGTATTTTTGTAATGAATTTTTAGCCATCGCAATCACGAAATTTTTATCGAAATTGTGAATTAGGCATTCACAATGAGCGAAAAGCATCAAAAAAGGTCATCAAACACGTCTGCTGAACGCGCCTATTGTATGAACCCGTAGACTGCAATAATTAAGTGAAAGAAGATTTTTAGCTTCTGTCTCCAGTTCAATATTGTTTCTCGAAGAGCTGCAAGTAGCTGTAGAGAGTGATTAAATCAAAGGATCTGAGGAAAATAGGAGTGCGTGCAGCAGGTCCTCAATCGTATGCAGTCGTTAAGCTCAACGTGTATGAAGCAATCGCCAATTTCGGACGTCTTTATTCCGAAAAGCGTCTGCATTTACATCATAGCCACAAGCCATAACACGCAGAATAATGCTAAATCTTTTAATAATAGTTTCGCTAACACCAGTTATTTGGGAAGCTAACATAGATTGTTGGAAAACCCGTCTTGCTGTATTGCCATTGTTTGTACTTCCACAACCAGTCATTGGTAACTCTACCAGTGATGACATTTTTTTTTTCTGAGCTCGGTTTGTATAAACGCTGTTTTCGCTGTTCCCAATGGTAATATTTTCAAATAAATTAAGGGCTTTGGCATCGGCTCGCATTAATGTGTACAAATGTTTTGCCTTTCTGAAAAATCTTTTTCAGAGCGTCCAATATATGTAAATTTTTTTCCACTATTAAAGAAAAAGAAGTATCTAACCAGCCAGATTGGTTTCCTCGAAAAACTTCGTGTTCCTTCCGCACTTCCTTCACTTAAAAATAAGAGTATTTGCCAAATTTCTTATTTTTTCGACAATCGCAATCCTTTCCTGTTATCTACAGTTCTCCACAGTTAAAAACTTCTGTGTGGTGATGCTTTAACGGTGCAACATTTCAAAAAGGGTTCGTTTTAATACTGACACTGCAGCTGAAAAGTCAACCAAATTGTATTAGCAGTAGATTTTTAATATTTTTGACACGCCAGACTCATACTTACACAAAAAATAGTAACTCACTTGGACATTTGTGAACATTTTTACTTTTACTCCACGAAAGAAATGGTAGACTAGTTAGAAAAGGTTGGTCATATAACTAGCTTCCTCTACATTGTTTCTTCTATAAGTAAAATAAATAAGTACCTTCTTTTATATGTAACATATATAAAGACAGACAACAAACGTTAATTTTTTATGTAATACATACCTTTAGATGAATATAAACCCACTTTTTAAAGAAATATAATAATACAAACACTTTTTTACTTAGCAATCAAAAGCAAGAGTGAAAAGCCGGGAATATATTGTGTTTCGATCAGGCTTCGCCATTCGCGAATTTAACTTAAAACTCTCTTGCGTGCTTTTACTTGGGTTTATTTCGCAGTGTTTCTCGTGGCTACTGATCGAACACTAAAGTCACCATCAGTCCCAGAAACACGCCAATCCAATTACAGTGTTTTACCTTACTCTCTAATCTTCTTCCTAACAACAGTGTTGAATAATACTATTTACACGTATTCCTTATTTATATCAATAACATCCCCACCCCCGTGAATCAACCAGATTCACCAATATCAACATCCAGTATGGCTAATTTGGAGACAGCCCGTTGTTTTGTTCCTGTGGGAGTGCGAACGTTGACCCATCGAATGACTCCATCTGACCCCGGGATCACCTTCTATACAACGCCGCGGCGCCACTCCTTTCGTGGCACATTGGGATCGCATAAGAATACGAAGTCAACCTCATTAATGGGTTCCGCTCTTTGACACCACCTTACCCGGCGTGTCAATGTGGGCAGGTACTCCGCAATCCATCGCTTCCAAAAATGGTCTCTTAACTGGCGAGTTATACGACACTGCTTGCGCAAAACATGTATATTATTGTCAACTATGTCGTTTATATCTGGTGTTTGCGCCGTATTAGCGTCTCCTAGTACGAAGTCGTTAGGCGTCTGCGGCTGCTCCTGATTGACATCAATTGGTAAATAAGTAGTGGACGGGAGTTAACAATATTTTGTGCTTCAATTAGAAGACAGTTCAGGGTATGTTCCTGTGGTGCAATTTCCTTAAGTGTTTGGTTCAAACCCGCTTCACACATTGCACCATCCTTTCCCAGACACCAACCTCGGCCGGATTTAATGGCGAATTGAATATCCAATCGATGCCTGTCTTTGATAGCTCGCCTTGTAAACGGTAACTGTCGAATACTTCTCTAAAACGCTGAGCTTCGTTGTTATCCCCAACAAAGTTCTTCCCGTTATCAGATCTAATTCGCACCGGTACTTCTCGACGATTTATGAAATTTCGGATTGCAACGACACAGGAGTTAGTACTCAGATCATGGGCCAACTCCAAATGTATAGCGTGTATAGTGAGGCACGTAAAGACTGTTACCCATCGTTTCTCAGTGCTTCGACGTACAGTGACATTGACCGGACCGAAAGAGTGGATAGCAACATAAGTAAATGGCCTTACATACGGTGTAAGCCGGTCGATTGGAAGTGGTCCCATTAAAGGCGGAATTGGCAAGGTCTAGGCGGCAAACTGCACACACGGCAGTAACTCTATGCAGTAAACTTCTCAGACAAGGAATCCAGTAACTACGATGATTTGAACAAATTGTGGCTTCTACATTCTGGTGACGCAGTTCGTTATGATGGTGCGCTACAACTAATTTGCTCAGTGAATGATCTGACGGCAATATAATGGAATGCTTTGCAGGAGGATTGGCAGGAAACTAGCAGATCAATACGTACGCGCACTCGAAGCACACTCTCATCATCAATGTACGGCGATAGCTGTGATAAAACAGTTCCCTTCGACACATTCTGCCCTTCTCGGATTTTCTGGATTTCCTGATGGAAGATCTCGCTCTGTGCAAGACGACATTATAACTTATTCGCAGCTTTAACTTCGGACGCCATTGGCCCATAACTTTCAACTACAACGCGGAGGCGGCAAATGTTGGTAAAGTGAAGAACCCAAGCTGTGGCTCTTACTAGCCTGTTGAAAGAAGAAAACCGTTCAAAATTAATTTACGTATCATTGCTTACGGTGACCAAAAAGTATTTTGCAGGTAATTCTTCGTCGTAGTCGTGTACCACTTCAAATTTATCGTCATCGAACAGCCAGTCACTTTCTTTTTGCCTTAAGAAAGTCGGACCACATGCCCAACGAGTACTTGTGCTAAACTCAACTTTATTGTTAACAGGTGTTGCCTCGTCGGCGACGTTTTCACTGGTTGGGATCCACTTCCAGTTCTAAGCTTTATTTTTTTTTTTTTTTTTTATTTTTTTTTTATTTTACATCGACTTAGTAGGTACGCAATGACCACACACTGATCTCACATGGGGCAGGCCCAGGTGGCATCAAAATTCACCCAGTCACATAGACTGGGCTCAGCTGGTCTTAATTGCTAATTTCTTTGGTGAACATGCGATACCAAAGCTAATGTCTACGTACTAAATATTTGGCTACAGATAAAAACATCATCAGCCATTAAAATAATCAGCATGCAAGATTAAACTAAAGCTAATATTAAATTTAGAATTCAATACCTACAATAACATAGACTATTTGAACAAGGAGGAAAAATTTAGGTTAACAGTATAGAAAATAAGTGATGCATTAATTCAATGATGCCAACAATTTAGTTTTTATAACATAAGAAGAGGTGGGAGGAGCAGCACACGCAAAGTGGGTATTAAAAGATTTGCATAAGACATAGAATGGATCATGTTGCAAATAAGAAGCTCTACAAAAGGGAAGAATAATAGGAGAATAGTTTCTAGTTGGACGTGCGGGTACACTAAAATTAATCATTCTAAGTAAGAAAGGTGAGTTAATACTACCATAAATGAGGTTATACATAAAAGTTACACCAATGACCGTTCTACGACTAGACAAGGTAGGGAGGTTGATCAATTTGAGACGACACCGATAAGATGGTAGGCAAGCATTAGGATCCCAGTGCAAGTTTTTGAGAGCAAAAAGTAGAAATTGCTTTTGCACCGACTCAATACGATCAATATACATCTGATATTGAGGATCCCAGACACAAGACGCATACTCCAGAATAGGTCTTACTAGTGAAGTGTATAGTACTTTGGTAGTATACGGATCATCAAATTCCTTAGACCAGCGTTTAATATAGCCAAGGATACCTCTAGCTTTAGAGACCGAAGTGGAAATGTGGGTACCGAAATGCAACTTCGGGTCCATCAAAATACCAAGGTCGTTAAACTGGGAAATACGACCTAAACTATTTGAGTCAATGTAATAAGAATTTGAAATAAGGGCTCCGCGAGAAAAGGACATAACTTTGCATTTATTGGTATTGAGGATTAAATAGTTTTTGGAACACCAACGAGATAAAGAGTCAATGTCACTCTGAAGGTAAATCCCGTGAGAAGGGTTATTAAGGCGGAAACATAGTTTTACATCATCTGCGTACATTAAAATCTGAGAGTGTTTGATGACGGTAGGTAGATCATTAATAAATATGTTGAAAAGCAAAGGCCCCAAATGACTGCCTTGGGGAACACCTGATGTTATCTTTAAAGACTTAGATATTGAAGACTTAAAAAGTACCCTTTGAGAGCGATGATCTAGGTAAGATGCCAGCCATCGGATCAATGGAGAAGGGAAACCAAAAGCTTTGAGTTTGGTTATGAGCAACCCATGCGATACAGTATCGAAAGCTTTACTGAAGTCGGTGTAGATAACATCAGTTTGGCTACCTACCGAAAAGTTGTGATTGACAATAGAGGTAAATTCCAACAGATTGGTTACCGTTGAACGGTTCTTTACAAAACCATGCTGAGACATACTCAACAATGGGCGAATATAAAACTGTAATTGATCAGTGATAATCTGCTCAAACAACTTAGGAATTGCACACAGCTTGGCAATACCTCTGTAGTTCGATATATCTGACTTACTACCCTTTTTGAATAAGGGAAATATATAGGATTCTTTCCAACAACTTGGCATAGATGAAGTAATAAGGGATAAATTAAATAAGGTATAAAGGGGAATATATAAGTTGTTAGCACAGCTTTTTAAGATACAACTAGGAATATTATCCGGACCAGGAGAAAAAGAAGGTTTAACCAATTTTAGATATCGTAAAATAATACTGCCGTCAATAAACGGCATATTGAAGTGATTAAATTCATCAATTTTGTAAGGGTAAGGAGAACTATTTACACAGGCACTATTAGAGTAGATGCCCTGGAAAAATTTAGCAAAAAGGTTCGCAATCCCATCATCAGAGCTACATGCAACTCCATCAAACTCCATACTAGTTGGAAATAACTCTGATTTGTTTTTGATTTTGATGAATTTAAAAAAATTTTTGGGATCTCGTTTAATATTTACTTTTACTTTGCACAAATATCTACTATAGCAAGATTGATTAAAAATGTTGAATTTACTACGAGCCGCGGCATAACTCGCATAATCAGTTGCGGAACAAGAGCGTTTAAATTTTTTAAATAACCGATTTCTAATATTTTTTAGACGGACCAAATTTATACAAAACCAAGGCGGACGCTTAGAATCATCGGTAACATGCACTTTAGGCACACATTTATTGATATAATCCAGCATAGTCGTGTTGAAAAACCGAACGGCAGTATCAATATCAGAAGAAGAACTTAATATTGACCAATCCGTGGAAGCAAGCAATGAGTTGAGACGATTGAAATTAGTATGTTTAAAATTAAAAGCTTGTCTTGGCTTAGCACAAGTTGAGTCAGATGCAGACAGAAGTTGGTTAAGAGTTAGTGTCACCTCAAGAGTGGGGTGATAGGTATCTTCTGGAATTGACAATGGAGAGGATCTCGACAGTGAGGTATTTTCATGGCAGTTAGTAAACACTAGGTCTAGCATACGATGTTTGATGTTGGAAATGTGGTTTATTTGCTGGAGAGAGAGATCCAGCAATAAATCAACGAACTCGCTGCCAACAGAAGGAAGAACGATATTGGAGTCACTAAAAGGAATCCAATTAATAGAGGGAAGATTAAAATCACCCAAAACAAGCAAAATATCAGCGTCTTTAATGAGCTTTAATACATTCTGGATAGCCTTCGCTTGATCCAAGTAGACTGAGTCAGAAGATGAAGGAGGAATATATGAACAAGTAATAAAAATGTTATGATTAGAGAATGAAATTTTGACGCAGATAAATTCAATGTTTTCAGTATCGTCAAGAGAGACCAGTTCTGACGAAAAAGATGAAAGAACAGAGATTAAGACTCCTCCACCTACGCGGCCATAACGATCTTTACGAAACGTAGAGTAAGAGTTATTGAAAATTTCAGAGTTGAGAACATCAGGGCGAAGCCAAGTCTCAACGAAAACGATAATGTCAGAACTGAAAGAAAAACTTCTAAGATAAAATGAAGAAAGTTTAGAATTTAGCCCTCTAACATTTTGAAAATGTAGACTTAGTTTTTTGGAGATTTTGAAGAAGCAGAGGATGAAGCTGAAGTAGTGACTGGTAAGGTAACCTGCAAAGCCCTAGATTTTTTTCTAGGAATGAACTCGTGGACCACCATATGGGCAGGCCAGAATGTAGGGTCACAAATGACAGAAAATACTTCCATGGAAACTGAAAGTTTGAAAGAAGAGCCTTCTCTAGGGCTAGCAAAATTAAATTTGTGAATATTAATATTTGAAAGGTTGCATGATTTTGATGAAATATAACGTGCAACGTCCTTACAGGTTGTCTCCTTATCCAACCTGGAAACAAAAACATGTTTACGAGGATCCAGCACCTTCAAAATACATGGCACTGGAGTAGAGGCAGTATTGGACTGCGAAGAACTCTTAGGGGGAGACAAGGTACGGGAGGAGTTAGAGACTTTAGTAGAAGATGAAGCAGAAGTTACAGTAGTAGGACAGGGAGTAGAGCAAGGTGAACAATTAGTGGTGGGAAAGTTGAAAGCGACAGATGAAGTGGTAGTAGTGGGGATATTGGTAGAAGGAGCTACTGGAATTGGAGCGGGATGGGATGATTGGTTAGATATTGAAGAAAGTACAGTAGAATAAGTGGGTAAAGTATGGGAAGAAGGGGAACAAGTTGGAGAAGTTGAAGCTGAAGTCATAGTAGTAAGACATGGAATAGAGGAAGTCGAACAAGTAGTGGAGGGAAGGTTAAAGGCGATAGATGAAGAAGTAGTAGATGGGATAGTGGTTGACGGAGCTACCGGAATTTGAGCGGGATGGGACGATGGGGTGGATATGGAAGAAAGTACAGAAGAGTGACTGGGTAAAGGTTGGGAAGAAGAAGAACAAGTTGGAGAAGTTGAAGCTGAAATCACAGAAGTAGGACAAGGAATCGAGGAAGACGAGCAAGTAGTGGATGGAAAGTTCAAAGCGACAGATGAAGAAATAGTAAAGGGCATAATGGTTGAAGGAGCTAAAGGAATTGGAGTAGGATGGGGCGGTTGGGTAGAAGTAGAATAAAGTACATAAGAGTAAGTGGGTAAAAGTTGGGAAGAAGTAGAACAAGTTGGAAGGGAATCAGAAGAAGGGGGTTTGGGAGACGAAAAAGAAATAAGTGGCGCTGTGGTAGGCGCAAGATTATGAGGGGATAATGGCGGCAGTTGTGCTGCATTAGTCGTTGGAGTCAAGTCGAAAGAGTACTCCAAAAACATTTTTGACCCAGCATCAAACTCTGAGGCTAGCTCAGTGAATAGTTTCTTAAGTTTTTGGTATTTAATTCGCATACGGTGGTACATCAATGAGAAGTCCCCCTGGCGATTGAAGCAGGTGGGGCACGACCACCTGATGCCACCACATGCAGGTTTAGCCGTACCGTAAAGTCGGTCATAGTCGCGACCAGTCAACCCAGCGCACTTAAGGTGGGCGATATTATCGCACATCCAACAAGAGACACCTCTAAACTTATCACTATTAAAGTTGTCCTTGTTGGAGCAAGCCCGATTACAGCAACTCATTTTGCGCGAAGTATAGAAACGAGATATTAAATAAAATAAAAGCAAAACAAGATAAATAAGATAAGAAAAAATTTTTTTTTTTTTTTTTTTAAATAAAATAAAAATAAGTGAAAAGGAGTAAATTAAAAAAAAAAAATAAATAAATAAATAAATAAATAAATAAAAGAGAAAAAAAAATTTTTTATAATAATAATAATAAAATAAAAGAGAGAAAAAAAAATATAAAAAAAATAAAAAATTAAAAGAAAATAAAAAATCAAAAAATTTTTTTATTTTTTTTTATTTTTATTTTTTTTTTTTTTGGGTATAAATTTATAAAAGCTTAAAATTTATGAATATATCAAATAAACAATAAGTAAGTAAAATAATAACAATAAAATAAACTTGAGAGTGAAAAATTTTTTTTTTTTTAAATTTATTTTTAAAATTTATTTGTTATTATCAACACACTGTGCAAAAAAAAAAGCACAACGACATAAGGCTGAATTTTGAGGCTCTCAGCTAGACAGAGATAGAATTGCAAAGAGAAAAGTTAGGTGAATAATAATATTTTTCCAGAGAAAAAAGAGGAAATACAGTTATTTAAAAATAATAACTACTAATAGAAGCCAGGATCTCTGCTATTCTGTGTTGCACAAATGGTTTATATCGACGATGTTCACTCCTAATTCATTTGATTACGGTTTTTGAATCAGTCCACAACGTCCTTAGGATTATCTTTTGGGAATGTTCCTCGAGAATACATTGCATAAGGCGCGTTCCCAACACGGCTGCTTGTAGTTCAAGGCGCGGCACAGTTAATGACTTCAGTGGCGCAGATCTAGATTTCGCACAAATGAATGAAACTTCAATATCTCCGTCTACGTTAACAGCTTGCCAGTAAGCGACAGCGGCAAATGTGTCCTCGCTGGCGTCGTCAAATATGTGGAGTTGCAACTGCTCCGGTTTCCCCTTTCGGAAGGATCTCCTTGGCACTGAAAATGCTATTATGGATGAAAGCTGTTACGCCATTATTCCCATTGTAATCTAATGTTGTCAGGAATCGGTTCGTCCCATCGCATGTCATATCGCATTAGCAATTTAGCCTTGACGACAAAGTTAGCCAGGAACCCAAGCGGGTCGAATATCGACATGACGACGCTGAGTAGCTCTATTTTTGTAGGTCGTGTGTCACCGTTTATTAATTTATCGTCAACGTTATTAAACTTGAGCTTACAGCAGAATGAGTCTGTCGATGGTTGCCAAAACAGACCTAGCACCTTTTCGGTCGTCAAGCCCTCCTTTTGTAATATTGGCTTTGTACATTCTGTGCTGTCCAAGGCTGCCGCGCCACCTTTACGGAATTGGATGTGAAGTTACGGATCTCAAACCCTGCTTTTAAATGAATAGCGCGCACCTCATTTACAACGGCTAAAGCTTCTTCTGTCGTCTCAAAGCTGCCTACTAGGTCGTCGATGTAGTGGTGCTCTAATATGGATTTTATGGCTCGGCCTGCAGTTGGTGTGTTCCAGGGCATTTCGGCATTTAACGTAGTATGCTGAGCAAGGCGAGCAAGCCGCACCAAAGGTCATCACGTTCATCTCATAGACGGCAGGGTCATTGTCTGAATTCCCTTCGTGCCACAAAAATCGTTGAGCGCATCTGTCTTCTGGTCGTATCACTACTTAATGAAAAATTTTTTTATGTCGCCGCATACGCCTACCGCTCCCTCATGAAATTGGAATAAAACTGACAGAGTCCGATTCTTCTGTGGACCCTTCAAAAGGCACGAATTGAGTGACTTACCATAGACCTCGGCAGCTACGTCAAAAACCTTATTTTTCCTGGCTTGTTGGGGTTTAACACGGCGAAGTGCGGCAAGTACCAAGTTGGTGTTACTTGCGACTCGATTTCTTTTGGCTGGAGTTTGCGCGCATATAAGAATCAATTATTCCCTTGTATGCTTCAGCAAATTCGACATCACGACTCATACGCCTTTCCATGCTCATCAATCTTTTGAAAGCCATGTCGTAATTGTCTCGCAAATTAAATTTGTCACACGCCCACAGAAGTCCTGTTTGAAATCGTCCGCCGACGCGACATGTAGTCGCTTTCAAGATTGTTTTGGCTCTCTTATCAGCTTCGCTCTGCACTGGTGGGAAGGCCCGAACGCCAAAGTTTTCCACGTCAAAATAATTGGCAACCATGTCATGAAGCGATTAAAGGGAACATTGACAAACAGGCATACTGGCACTTCAGGTATACCCACCCTTGATGGACCGAATACCACCCAGCCCAGTTCAGTGTTGGCCGCAAATGCTCCGCCCTTCCTTAGCGTGATTGTCGTTGACGGTAGGCCCAACCGGCAATGATCCATCCCAATGAGCAACTTCGGTATTGCCTTGATGTATGGCTCTGTTGGTAATCGATCCATCTATTTGCCATTACATTTCAGATCGCACTTACTCAAACTTTGCGATGGCATCTGAAGATTTGAAATGGTGTATACATTTTTTAATTTATGTGTCCTTTTTATGCCCTTTCCACTTATGAGTAGATCAACTAAGGTAGCTGGTTCCTGTGCTGTTCTGCCTCCAATCCATTGCACACTAAGGCTCTGTTTTTGTCCGCTCAGGTTCAACTATTCGGCTATTGCGCTTTCAAGCATTGTGATAGTACAACCTTTATCTAAAAGTGCATAGGTGTCAACGTGCTTCTGGTAGCCGTAAAGTCTTATCGGAAGGATTTTTAGAAGTAGCTTATCTCGCTCGGTAGTGCAGCCCAGGAATGGCGATTCTGAATGAATGGTCGGTCTTATTGACAAGGGAATCGGTTCAGAAGGATCTGTTTGTGCTCTATGAAGCAAATGATGATGTACCTCCTTGTATCCACCGACGCCACATGGTTTCTGCTGTCGACAATCGCGAGTTGTGTGGCCAGCTTTCAAACATGAAAAGCACAGACGACTCCTCTTTGCTTGAACCCATCTCCTTGCGACAAGGGTATTTATGAAATAATCGCACTCAAATGGTTTATGTTGTCTCTGGCATATCGAACATTTACCTGTTGCTTGTTTCCCGTCTACGTGAAGAACAACACGACTAGAATCACTTTCACAAACAGTACAAATAATGTTGGCTTCTGTACTGATCCAGTCACCGAAGTGAATCAACGTAGCGTACGGCTGTATGGCTACTGAATGCCTAGCCCACTAGATTCGTTTACTCAAAGGCGATTTTACCACCAAATCCTCAAGCAAGATTGGATATTCTAGATATAGATACCCATCAGCGGCGTGTAAAAACGCACAAATACTTTTTACCTTTGTAGCGAAGGGTATAATTCTTTCCACCGCATTCTCCGATATTGTTGGGATTTGGCGAACGATTTCCAATTGACTTGGGATCAGCTGCTTCAGACGTCCGAATCTAAACCTTAACTGCTCAATTATGCTATTGACGTTGGCCATCAACCTTTACGCATTTTTATAGCCTTTGGTTTTTCACGAAATTATTGTATCCGTAGGCTGCTGTTGATTGACCTCATCAGTCTTGGAGTCAGTTAACACCTTTGCATTATCCACCTTAGAATCTGTGGTTGGCGTCAAAAGGATTCCATCAATCTGTTGTACTCCGCTCAATGGAGCAACTGGCATGTCGTCATCATCCATGGCTACAGATAGATTTAAACGTGCACTTCTACGTATTGGTGGAGTGCGTGGTGTAGTCATAGATCACAATGTCGCACTCTAGCAAACTTCGCCTCTTGCGAAATTCAAACTGCGCAGAATGCTTCCCGCGCCGCACACACATAAATTTCGGCAGCGAAATTTCATTAAACTAACGGCTCACTTGCACACTTCATCTCTTGCTAAATACAAAATGGCTACAACACCGTACACACAATTTTGGCCGTTATGGTTTGCATGCGCGGAAGCATGAGTGTCGCGATAAGAAATTGCGAAATAAAATTTGTTCCTATCAGGCTTCGCCACTCCCGAATTTTTTTTTTCCCCCAAAAGAAGAGTACATTTTCTATTATAGAAAAATAAATCGACTATTATACAGATTACTACTTAGGACAAGTGGGTGAATTTCAATTTTACAATCAGTTTGTAAAGTCGTGTTGTGACTGGAATTTAACAATACATGTATTTTAACAATAAATAAACAATTAAAGATAACACCAATTAACAATGAGTAAGTAATGTAATTAAGTAATGTGTTATGTGAGGTCCACTGGTCTCACCCCTTTTCGCCTACGTTGCCGAATTAGTTCATCTAATGGTAATGTATTCACACCATCGTTCGAATTAGAGAGAACTTATTCATATAGAGTTCACATTTCTCCCTTAAAAAATGGCCGGAGAGACTTTTAAGAAACGATTGGCTTATGTTAAATTTTAAGGAGTTCTATAGATTTCTTGTCTGTTCAACCATGTGGCGTAAAATATTCTGTTGGTTTGCTTAAGGTAAACAAGCAAGTGGACGGACTGCGGTAAAAGGGGAAAATATTCAATGATAAGTAAATTACAAAAACACAAGAAAGACATAACAAAAACAAAAATCAGAGACACTGACTTCTTTCTTTGATTTTTTTAAGGTTCTTTATTTGCAAGGTGTTCGAGAATATTAAGCAAATTGTGTGGATGTGGAAGTTCTTTAATTTTACACTAGAAATCGAACCCATATCAGCATAGCTGCCTTGTATTTCGCCTATATTTCTTTATATGAATAAAATGAAAATACCAGGCGCTTAGAAAAAAAAGAATGATTGATCACAAAGCAAAAACATACAACAATATTCCGAGTGATACACACAATAAGAATCCAACACAATCTTATACACGCACTATACCCACACAACACACTAAATCATTGGCTCCCTTTTGATTTTTGATTTCAACTTCTTGTCGAGTCCAGCCAAATCAATTTTTATTCCGGCACGCACCCTACTTCACACTTCACGACTTCTTTCCTTGTCCACAAGTAGGCGATGACAGTAGACAAAAACATGGTTGCTAAGTCGCACCATAGGCATAGAAGAGGATCAAAGCAAAAAAGAGGATTTTTTATTCCCGCACCCATCCCTCTTCCAAACACAGTCAACAAGTCAATTTTCGATTGTCGTACCAAATTTATCAGGAGTCAGGTCCCGAGCGCGTGTTTCGTTGTTTAGGTCAAATTTGCGTGCACGCAAAAAGTATACATATTCATTCACGCAGGCATATCTGTTTTCTTTGTCTTCCCTTATGTTCGGCAAATAAGACAAAAAACAAATGTGACACACTTTGTTGTTGCGAGGTCAAAGGCAAAATTTATTTCTTTGGCTTTCTTGATATTCGCAATGCGCAGCTGGTTTGAATTCGTTTTGACATGGGACACTTGCAGTTTCTTGCTGTTTTTTCTGTTTGCCTGGTAGTAAAGGTAGAATTAGCTGTATTCAACTTAGTTTTTTCAAATTTTCGTTATTTATTGAGTTATTTCTTTAAGAAATTTCAACTAATTGACCCACTCTTGGCATGCGCCAAGGAAACTAACATTACCGTACGAATAATGTTTTTCATAAAAAATTCGCACTAAACCTATACATGTTCATTTTTCGCTATCATTACCACAACAATATGAATACAATTAAAATAAAAATGGGCGACGGCAATTAAAACAACCAAAACAAAGGTGATATACAGAAATTCCTTTTCATGCTAATTCGCGCTAAGAACAAAAAATTGAGAAAGACACAGCAAGAAGGGAAAACAGCGCTTGCTTCGATTTCGACCCATGGACTGTCTTTGACAACGGACTTAAAATTAAAAGTGTTGAAAGACTTTTACATGCGGGAGGATATTATTCCTAATGACTTACAAAGTTTTCTACAATTTGTTTGTTGCAGTAATGATGAAAATTGTATGACAAACTGTTGAGAAAATTTTACACAGGATGTTAAAATCGATCTGGTTCCTCTAGAATACTTAAGTAGAAAGGATGGAAATGGTAAATGGAAACATTAGAGTAAAGTGGATGATCGGATAGCTTTAACTTACACTGTTTCTCCGTGTTAAAAATTAATTCATGTCTTGCAAGTTCAACTGCCACTTTTCAAACTACATTTCTTTGTTAAGCAATCCCAACAATATTATTTTGAATCCACAAGGAAAAATTTTCACCCAGGGGAATTAGTCTTACAAATTGATTTTGCAGAAATCATCTTATTGGCTGATCTGTCAAAATGAAGTCCAAAGTGCGTGCTTCAACTATAGGCAAGTTTCTATTTTTACTTGAGTGGCGTGGATGTTTGGTAAAACCAAGTCATTTTCTATAATCAGTAACAGTTTACGTCATAGCAAAATCGATGTTTACGTTTTCATAATGAAACTAGTTCAGAAGATGAAAAACAAACATGGCTATTTTGAAATTTTTTTTAATTTTCGAACGGAAGTAGTTGCTAATTTAAAAACAAATTTATTATTTGGAGTTTGTCCGATTTTTTGGTTCAATTCGGTTGTCACACAATTAAATAAAACTATTTTGCAACCTCTCATGGAAAAGGAGCATTCGATCGAGTAGGAGCTACTATCAAAGGAAAAGTTTAGCAAATAACAAGGACAAAAAATATTCTTTGAATGTGCACAATAACATATAAAAGGTATTAAAATAAAGTATATTGGTACTGAGACAATTGAAAAGTCGTCTACAAAAATAATAGAAAATGGAAGAATATGTCAAATATTCCAGGTATCCGAAAACTCCATTGGATCAGTTGCGACAAAAATTTAAAGATTAGAGTCGCGCGCTCAAACGGCATATTATTTATTTCATATTTTATTTTATTTCAGTATTTATTTTGTTTTGCCAGCATAAAAACACATATTGTAACATAACTTAATAACTAGAAATAAAAATTAACTTTAATTAGAGAGAGAAATAAAAATAGGGTGTGCGGTCGGTGGACCGCCGTCAAGAACGAAGTTCCTCACGCCTTTTTACATATAAATTACAATGATTTTTTGTGGCCTTAAACTTACTCTCATTTCTTGATGTGTCACTTAAAGTTACAATTCGGAGAACTGCGCGATTGTCCATTTTTGTGATCCTTTACTTTCCTTATGTAATGCTCTTTCGTTATGTTACGGTTGCTACTTGTCAACTTCTACTTCAAGCCAGTCAACTTTTTAAATCTTATCATATTGTACCATGGTAATTAATGGCTTATGGTTATAATAAGAAGCGTATGCTTGAGATTAAATTTTTTAAATTAAATTTCCAAATATCTTGAAAAAACAGAGTCACTGGTAGTAAAGTAATTTGTTGCGAATTGCGCCTAATCATTACTAATATGTAAATCAAATATATCTAGTAAAAAGGATATTAATTCTTCTTCTAATTCTTCTTTATTATTGAAGTTGACGTTGTAGTCTCCAGCCAATATGAGTGGAAGTTTATGAAAATCTTGTTTAAG
This sequence comes from Cacoxenus indagator, assembly GCA_035041755.1. NCBI lineage: Eukaryota > Metazoa > Arthropoda > Insecta > Diptera > Drosophilidae > Cacoxenus > Cacoxenus indagator. The sequence continues at coordinate 2,871 of JAWNKX010000246.1, read as the reverse complement.
TAATTTCGAACCTCCCTTGGTATACTCAACAATGATCGATCAATGAATAATATAATATCCTCAATCTTTTTGTTTGGGGATATATAAATAGCTACAATAACTATTCAAAATCGTTTCCTATTTTACAAATAACTAAACAAATGTCACCAACTGATAGGTGCCTAGTACTCAAATCACTAATGTTTGACAAAAGCGTTCCCATATTTTCTGTAAAAATGTCAACCGTGTCTTCGGTTTTACTACATATATTGCGACTCCACCTGCACGAACATTATCTCGTCTATAATGAGAAATGCAATTGAAATTAGGTAAAGCAATTTCTTCTTCATTTCTTGTCCACGTTTCGAAAAGTAATAGTAGGTTAGAATTTATAGTAACTGGATCCAAGAAATCTAAGGTATGTCTTTTCAAACTTTGGAAGTTAAAAATGAACAATGAAAGACCCATTTTTTTACAAATCATATCCAGGATAATTATGTTAGTCTGCAATGTGTTTAACGATAATCTTTGAAATTCTCGAAGCCATTTTTCTGTTGATCTATCTTGCTTTCGATTATGATAAAATTTAAATTTCGTTGGATCATCTGGGAGTGTTACAATATACAAGTTTTCGTATGTGCTACTCGAGATAGCGCAACGTAAACAAGTTCTTGCAAATAATATTTGCTGTTCGCGTAAACTATTTCACTTAAATTTCCACCCTGCGATTTATGTATTGTAAGAGCTAGCGCAAGTAAAAATTAAAGAAAAATGCTTTCGAGTAGCAACACCCCCTGCGCTTCGCAAATTGATATGCACAAAACGAAAACTAAAAAAAGCATGGACCATTTGCAGATCCCCCGATGCGAAAAATAAATATAACAAGGCAACTAAAGAAATTAAAAAATATCTCCAAAATCAGAAAAATTATGAAATCACGAAGTATTTACAGAGGCTAACTCCGACAAGCTTAACCGACTACTCCCTGTGGAAAGCTACAAAAAAACTGACAAATAAAACAATACACCAGGCACCTATAAAAATGGACAATGGATCATGGGCAGTAACGAACCTAGACAAGGCGACAGTTCTAGCGAATTATTATGAAAAAATATTTGCTGATGAAACTATCAACGAAGATGACTGTCATATAAACTCGACAGTCACTCCCCAGCCAACTCGCCTAAAAAAAATATGCACAAATGAAATACTCAAATGTATACAGCACGACATAAAGCCCAAAAAAGCACCCGGGTATGACAAAATTGACGGAAAACTTTTAAGGGAGCTACCACTTCAAGCAGTGGTATACATACGCAATATTTTCAACGCGATAGTTCGACTAAATTACTTTCCTAAAGTATGGAAAGTGGCTGAAGTCATTGCAATTCCAAAACCTGGTAAAGACGTATATAATCCAGCATCATATAGACCAATTAGCTTACTTCCACTGCTGTCAAGAATATTCGAGAAGCTCCTGTGCCAGCGACTGTTACCTATTATAGAACGCAAACATATAATACCTGACCACCAATTTGGCTTTCGACGAAAACACTCGACCATACAACAAATCCATCGTGTGACTCATAAAATTTTAAACGATCTTGACAACAAAAAGTTCTGTATAGGAGTTTTTCTAGATGTAGAAAAGGCATTCGACAAAGTTTGGCACAAAGGACTAATCAGAAAATTGCGCAATATATTCCCGCATAACGTACTACAGATATTAGTACACTATATCACAGAAAGACATTTTTTCGTTAAGTACTCAGATGAATATTCCACATTAAGAAAAATCAAAACAGGCGTACCACAAGGAAGTGTACTAGGACCGTTATTATACACTATCTTTACAGCGGACATACCAACACCAAATGACGACGCTTCAATGATAGCCACATTTGCTGATGACACTATAATACTTAGCGCACATAGACAAGTAAACATAGCAACATCCAAACTACAACAGCATCTGGATACTACCCTAAGGTGGTTTGAAAAGTGGCAAATAAAAGTAAATAATACCAAAACAGTACATGTTATATATACAACTAAAACTAAATTCACACCACCTCGTATAAAGATTGACGGAGCTGACGTAAAAATTGAAAACGTAGTCAAATACCTAGGATTATATATTGATAACAAACTCAACTGGAAATACCATATACTTAAAAAACGGGATCAAATCAAGCTGAGGATTAGTCAATTATATTGGCTGCTCAAATCAAAATTAACATTAGAAAACAAAATACTGATCTACAAAGCTATTATAAGACCAATCTGGACGTACGGAGCACAAATCTGGGGAACGGCCAAAAAATCAAATACAGACATAATACAAAGACAACAATCAAAAATAATTCGCATGATCACCAAGGCTGGGTGGTATATAACTAACAATGATCTGCATCGTGATCTTAATATTCCAACAGTAACAGAGGAGATTACAAAAATAAGTCGTATCTACCAGACCAAGCTTACCAAACACCCAAATGTTGGTGTCAATCTACTACCAATACAGGAACTACAATGCAGACGCAGGTTACAGAGGACAAGGCCAGTGGATCTGGTTGAATAAATTCGAAATTATATATATATATATCTCAATACCACTTTTTTTCTTTGCTTTTGTTTAATGTGTTTATTTTTGTATTTTATATTTTTATTACATTTATGTTTACTTTACTATATTTTGCTCTATAATTGTATTAATTTAATTTAAATGTATATTATTTTTGTTACTATTTTGATTTTTTTCCCCTACATCCTTACAAAAATAAAAAACTTTTGTGATCTGCTCACATAAATTAGTTACAACCCAGAAATAACTTTTAAACCATGTACTAATAGTCTTAATAAAAAATAAAGACATATGTACACGACATATGG
>JAWNKX010000245.1:412500-586422 GCA_035041755.1 Cacoxenus indagator | reverse complement strand
TGGTGTTGTTGTTGGTTTGTTGTTGCTTTGCGATGGTGTTGGTGAAATAAATGAAAAGGGATTAAATGGCAAATATCAAGAATGGAAGTTTTGGCATTAAGGAATTAGACACAAAGGATACTTATTATGCTGACGTCAGCTATAGCAGTGCTGGGATAACGCTGCCGATTAAGCTGAGCTGTAGCTGAATAAGAAAAACCTATTTACTTACCCCCATTGGTGGCAAAATCTCTTCGACTGATAGATTGTTCAAGTTATCATAATTTAACTCGCCAAAAAAGCCGGGCGACATTTGCGGCAACTTCTCCAGCGAAGAGATTTGTTGTGGCACATTGCCGGCATTTGCCTCAATATTTCTTGATAGACACTCTTTGGCCGTTACAAGTTCAAAATTGGGCTGCACCGGCGCCTGCAGCTGTCCCTGTGAGTACTGACGGAAGTCCGACGAGTGAATAAGTGCTGGCACCGACATGCATTTATGGATATGTTGTTGCCAATTCTTTCGTTGATCTCTACATCGTTGGCAAACAAAAATAGGATATTCCTGACAAAACACACAATAACCTTTAAAATCGTTGGCGCCGCCAACTTTATTGCCGGAATGCTGAGTGTGAAAAAAATAGAGATTAAGATATTAGGCTTTATTTTCTATTATCGTAAAATTTCAAAAGTGTACTCACTTGCATTATTACGACTTCCGTAGTATGTGTATTTGCATTTATTTATAACAAATACAACGTGCAACACTAACTGCAGTCAGGAATTTCCAACCTTCCTGTTGGGCCAACAAAAGTAAAATGACAAAGCACTAACGTACTAAGCTCACTTTGCAGTTGCCAACGCTCACACAGTGCTGCCAACTTGGCTGTAACGCAAAGGACTTAATTGCACTGGGAGTTTTTTTTGTCGAAATTATACTGTTGCCACGAGATTATAAGTTAAAATCTAACATCACAATAAATTATTTACTTATAACCGATCATATTAGATTGTGAGTGGCAACCAACCCCGGCCTTAGAAAACACAGGTCCAAAAATTCTATAAACTCTTTGCCTGAAAATCTCAATAAAAAAGTATAGAATACCCTACATAATTCAATTTTTTTATTTTTAAAAATAATTTTTTTTTTATTAAAAAACAGATTTATCGTAATTTAAGTGGAGCCAAACTTTATGTATTTCGCACGAGGACTTATAGTCTGTTTGAGAAGTGCATCAGAGTTGGCCAACCATTTTGGCAAATCCCAGTCGTTTTATTCGCCTTAAAGGCCTTGCGGGTAGTAGTCTTCTCGCGAGCGTTCTGCAGTGTCTGATCAGCCTATCACTGTATCTACTAGTGTGCCTTCCGATAGAGGAGCACTCTACAGTATGCAGATTGAGGTCTCGGTGGAGTCTAGAGCCACGCACGTACCAGGGGCAGCACGTTATTTGCCGTAAGGTTCGGTTCTGCAGTACCTGGATACGTTTATAGTTTGATTTAGTGGCGATGCCCCAGATCTGCACACCATATAGCCAGATCGACGCTATACAGTACACGTAAACTGCTCTTTGTGCTCTGAGCGATATGGTGCTTTTTCTGTTGACCAGTCACCGCAATTGTTGCATCCTTCGGCAACACTTTTTGACCGTAGCTTTCAAGTGTGGGCCAAACGTGGGGCGTTTATCCACTGTGATGTCAAGATATTTTGCCTGCAACGTCTGCTCCAGGGTCACTCCCTCCAGCTGTATAGACGGGGTGCGGTCGGATAGTGTTTTTAGGGTGAAGCAGGGGTTGGTAGTCTTCTGAGGGTTGACCATTAGATTCCACCTCCTCCAGATACAACTGGAGTCCATCTGCTGCCTCAGAGCCTGAATTGGTTATCCCTTATTCAGGGATAACGTTTTTCATATTATTGCAATAGTTTAGCAAAGGTTTTCATTTGGAGTGAATATTATCAAAGTAAGAGTTTAAAATACAACTTCTGAGCAAGTTATTTAATTTATTACAATATACTTGAAATTTAATCAAGCTCATCACAACATCTTCAAACAAGGGCCCGGGTCTCTTATGAAAAATTAGATTGATGCCGTGAAAACAAGAACATATTTTGGCTCATAAGCTCGCTGAAAGAATAGGTTTTATCCACTTTTGCATTGATAGGGAAACTGTTGCAATTTTTGATTTTACAATCCTGTCTTACAGCTCTTTTGTGAAACGATTATTAGAAGAGCTTAGGCTTTTGAAATGGTTCTGACATTATTTTGCAGATCATTTTCGCTTTTTACGGACATACTAACAGTAACTTAAGCACCGCTGCCAGACCAACTTATCTTCGCTTACGAGCAGCTATGCTTGCTGCTTCAAGCAGCAAACGCAAATTATTTCTCTCTCTGAGAAATTTATATATTTGCAGCTTGTGTCCTTCGTCCTTTTTAATCACATTCAAATCACTCATAAAAAGGCACTTTTATAAGAAATTTTCCTCTGTCAACAACAGAGCCAAGCTGGTCAGCTTACCTTAAACGATCGCTTGAATAAATCGACGATTGAGTAGAGTAATTCGCTTAATTCGCATAATATACAAGGTTGTCACTCTTGTGAATTTATCATGAATGGCATCATAAAGCCTTTCAAACTCAACACTCTGAAAAAAATATCAATTTTTATACCTTTTCGAGGTATGGGGATTTAAAATCGATATATCGAAAATGTATATATCGCTCATATCGATGTGTGGAACAAAATATATCGGTGTATCGATATATCGATGTTTTTTCAACAAGCTTACTCTTTGGTCCGACTGCCGGAGTGAGAGGGCATGGCTGTGTGCGGCAGACCGAGTTCTATTGATGTTCAGCGAGTGAACGGCGGTGGCGCACAGGATTGTCAAATTGTTATTCATGAATTACGCCTGTTTAAATTTGTATTTTGATATTACCGTATCTTCGAATGGCTTGGTAAATTGAATAATAATTGTTTTAAGACAGGACGGAATTCGTGGACATGTAGCTCTAGTTGACTGATGGTCTTAGGGTGTGCGTAATTGAGAATAGCATCTATAAGGGTCCGTGGGAGGCTTGATTCAGCGAAGGTCCAAGTTCAGCTGTACAACGTACTTCCCGTATGTGTAGATGACTGTGTGGTTGGTGGCATACAGTATCAGATCGGCCTGTTTAGTCGTTTGTTTTTAAATCCAGTAAGAAATGGCTTAGCAGCGCTTTCGTTAATACTGAGTTTTTCTCCCGAAATCGTCAAGCGTTTAATACCATATCGTGTTAGAAAATGATACAGTCAACCCTTACAATCAAAAAAAGTTGCTGTATCGCCATAAATTTCGGTGAAAATCTCTTTTGATTTCTCTTGTAAAAGTTCGTCTGAGATAGGGACGTTTTGCTGTCTTTTCTTCAAAAACCAATTGTAGAGTTGTGTTTTCATTTCGTTGTACTCTGCAGGTTTAATTGTTTTTCTTTGACCAAGATTACTTCTACATTACAATTCAGTCTGCACAGTATAAAAAGTTTTCTACTACGCATATTAGGTTGTTTAATTAGTTTTGCGGTTCGATAATAGAGGGAGTTGCTACTAGCCTATATTTTTTTGTTACGTTGGTACACTCTTCATAGGTTTTAAAGCAAAGGAAATTTATGAACGAATGTTGAAAGTGTATGAGGACTCTTCGCCTTCAATTAGTACAGTAGAAAGATGGGTTGCTGAATTTAAACGTGGTCGTACAAGCCTTGAAGGCGATCCACGTCAAGGACGTCCAAAAGCAACAACAACACCAGAAATCGTAGAAAAAATACAGGATATCGTATTGGAAAATCGTCGAGTGACTGAAAGAGATTTAGTAGAAGCCCTAGGCTCTCATTGAATTGGGTAGTGTAAGCAATATTTTGACTAAAGTATTGGGTTTCAGAAAGCTGTGTGCACAATGGGTGCCGCATTCGCTAACAATGGAACAAAAACACATTCGAATGCGACTTTCTCAGCAACATTTAGAGCGTTTTCGAAAAGATAAAGTGGACTTTGTGCGTCGATTCGTCACTATGGATGAGACTTGGGTCTATCTATCCATGATCCTGAATCAAACCAACAGGCTAAAGAGTGGTGTGAACCTGGTTCTTAGGCTTCGAGACGAGTTCGTGTCCCGGTATCGGCCAAGAAGGTGTTAGCATCAATTTTTTCAGATGGGAAAGGAATTTTGTTTGTGGAGTACTTGCAAACTGGTAAAACAATGAATTCTGAATATTATTGTAACCTTTTAGACCAGATGAAGGACAAAATTCGTGGAAAAACACCCGGTTTGCAATAGAAAAAAAATCCTTTTTCATCAGGGCAATGCACAGAGGCCAGTCAACAGCGATTGCTTCTAGTCCACGAATTTTCACCTTTCCCCCCATAAACCGCAATATTCATTCGTTGCTCCAAAGTATTCCAAAGCTGTCTATCATAAACTCCTACTGACTATTCTATGAATTCGTAGTCATTCCCTATTCCGCCAGCCGAAGTTTGAGTTTGCGTGAGTGATTGAGAAGGCCAACTACCTTCCTTAATGTTGGTATAAGGTTGCTCGATTACTACGTCAAATTTAACCAATCGTTGGTTGATACATGCAAAACCACGAGATTTCTGTTGGCCGCTTGGGAATTCAAATGTCCTAGTCAGTGGAAGGTATAGAAGGCTTTGCCATGCCAGCGACTACTTGAAATGGAGAGCGCAGCGCATTCATAGTGTATGTATCCCTTCCCCTTCAATTGAGTGAAAATACGTTTTTTTTTCATTTAAACATTTTGGTCTATATATATTTTATTAAAAACAGGTTTCACCACTTTTTCATTTATTTAATAATTCATTTTTCTTTTTTTGCAATTTGTTGTTTTTATTTAATTTTTCTTATTATTTGTATTATTCTGTTTTCTCTTGGTATGCTCTCTTCTCACTTCCTAATTTTGCATTATGCATTATTCTTTATCATTATAATTTTTCATATCATTTGTAGTTTGGTTGGTTTGTTTTGGGTTGCTTGTTTGTTTGTCTTTTATAAATAACATGACGATTTGAAAACAGAAATTAAATAAGTGTACTTTACTCGTAATGTAGTAGAAAGTGTTATAAAAGCAATATTACAATAACTGTGGTAGAATTGGCTCCTAAAATAGATATTTTACAACTGATACCACTTTTTGTCTTTGTATTTAAGCATTAATTGATGCGCGGTGCCGCTAAAATCTTGAGCTTGATTAGCCATGCGCTCGGCGCGCTCCTCAAGCAAATTGAGCTTCTCGCCGCGTTCCATTGCCAATTGATGGGCCCGACTGATCTCCGATGCAGCGGTCGATGCGCGCTGGCCCAATTGATCCAAAGATGGCCCAGGTATGTGCCGAGCTACGGAACGATTTGCCTTACCGCTTTGTTCGCCAACTATATATACAATATATGTATGTGTAAAGTATGACAAACAATTAAGAAGAGAGAGAGAGAGACGCAGAGTTAAACGAGTTATAGAGAAATCGAGGAGAGACATCACAAAAGAAATAAAGCGCGAGACAAATTCAGATTTTGACAACCATAGATAGGCATATCGAGAGAGATATTTAGAGCGAGCCATCCAGAAGCAAATAAAGACATTGAGGGAGAGAGAGAGAGAGACAGAGAGAGAGAGAGAGAGAGAGAAGAAAACAGATATTGTAGATGTGAGTGAGATCAAAGAATTATGAAACAGTTATTTGAATCAAATTACTTACACAATTCCTCACGATCCAAGAGCTTAGCGCCGCCTCCAAATAGACCCTTAAAGAAACCTTCCTTCGGCTGTTCTGGCATCTCTTGAGCCGTGAATAATTCACCCATCATCTCATTAATGACTCTGCTTGTTACCCTGGTGTTACCTTGACAAGTCAAATTATTTGAATTTGCTCGGTAACAAATCGTCTCTCTCACTCTTCCTCTCTCTCTCTCTCTCTCTCTCTCACCCACTCTTTGTATTTCACTCAAGTGGCAAGCACAGGGTTGTTCAATGCATTAATAATAAATAACTTTGATGTTTTGTAACATTTTCAATGGTATGACAATACCACGCATTGAATTGAACCACGGGCAAGTCTCAGTAACACAACCACAGTAACAGGTAACACCATTCTGTTAAGGCCTTAATTGTCGACAAACATTTAACTCACCAAAACTCCGCTGATATTGTGAACTTTTGTATTTCGGTGGGCGATGCCATGTACAATCCATGACCTTTATGACTAAAGCAAAATATTTTTGATATTCTGCAAGTGTAGAGAATATGTTAACGTTAATAATAATTGCATGTTAGACAAAACTAAATGCGCAAACGAAATAAAATGAATCGAATAAACCAAAAGTTAATATCTAAGAAACATAAAATGTTTGCCAAAAAACAAGTAAAAAGAAGAATAGCAGCAAAATAAAAAGAAAAGAAGAGCAGCAAAAGCAAAGAGAAAGAAAAAAAACCACTCGAAAAACCAAATCAAATATAATGAAGCATTTGAACACACTAACACACACGACCGCCAACTTCATCAATATCGTAATTATCAACATTATTAACATCATTATCATTACAACAACAACATCAACAACAACATCAACATCAACAACAACAACAACAACACCAACACCAACAACATCTTGAACAAAGAACACCATTAACCAGAACGCTAGCGCAAAGCGTCCACGGTACACGGCGTCTGGGCGTGGCTCTGATCTGAACTTACTGAGTTGTATCTTCGTGTACAATGATCTGTTGACCCCATATTGAAAGCATTGGATCCACAATTCCCTGTTTACATTTTGTTTGAAAACTGTTGCGCAAAAGAGCCAAAAGAGTTGCGGTATTAGGATTAGACACAATCGAAAATGATAAGCTCTACCCCAAAGTGCCGTCGCAATGCCGTGCTATATATATGGTACCATATATAGGTGAATAAGAGAACGAGCGAAACCATCGACTGGAAACGATTTCATATGATAGGATATGATATGTTCTGATATCGGGCATTTTGATTGTCTCGAATCGTCGAAGTTCTTTTGTATTTCATTTCTTCCCTACTACGAGCATGTTCAATCATTAGCAATTCGGTACGGTTCGGTTCGGTTCGGTTCAATCATGAAGCACTCTGGCATTCTGCAACTTGATAGTCTTATACACCTATCACTGTAAGCCGTGTCCACACGATTTAATCTATTACGCCAAAAACTGTTTCAGGGTGGTATCGTTTGGCCAGACGAGCACAAATTCGTCTGTATCTTATTCAATTTGGCAATTTTCTTTTGGTTCACACATCTTTTACTCATAGAAATAACTCTGGGAAGTAACTCTGTAAGGCGTTACGCTAATAGTAGATAATGTACAATATCTATGCTTCAATAAGTTCAGTTCTATGCTACAACATATGTCATAACACTATAAATTCGGCTCGGAGGCGACTTGTTCTGAGACTCATTCAAACTCTATTTGGTTACATAATTGCAGTTTTAGAATAGAAATGGTTATAATGGGCTGATGTTCTGCATCGTCATTTAAGCCAAAAACGGTCTATTTTGCTACTTCACTTCAGACGCATCTCAGAAATGTCATGATGACTGATGCCTAGTCGATTCTAGACGAAGCTTATGTATATGCCTCGGAACTTGAACAAGTGAGCATAGCGCCTTTACAAACCATTTAATCTTATTTTTTTAAATATCCAAGACTTGTAGTGGTTATATAAATCAAATAGTTTTTGTCTGATAGGGTGGGTAATTAGCCTGTCGCTACCAGTCCTTGGTGATGCGAGTACCATCTGGCGTCGCCATGGAACAACGCCACCTACCGGAGGTTGGAGATATTGAGACCATGATATTCTTTTTATATCTTTAGCTATTTGAGTAAATTGCGTGGTGTCAAAAAGTCAAGTCAAGTACAAAAGTGTGCAAAACCCAAGCAACTTTTTTAATATTTTGTGTAGAACCCGTTATTTTTTACAACTGCATCACATCTTCGAGGCATTGACTAAAATCAAATTTTAAATTATTGTTGTGGATATATTTTCCCATTGTTCCCAACACGACGTTTCAATATCGAAAATACGTTTTCAATGGGCTTTAAGGCAGGCGACTGTGCCGGCCAATCGAGAACATCGATCCTACGGTTTGTGAGCCACTCCTTGACCAATTTTGAACTAAGCTTCGGGTCATTGACGTGTTGGAATACCCATGAAAGTGGCATGAGTTCCTCCAAAACATTTTTGTATCCAAAGCGATCCATTATGCTGCTGTACTCTATTTCATGAAATGGTCCAATCAATAACACTGCCCTGTCCGTGCTTTAGTGTACCCTTACAGAACCGTGGATTTATCATTGGGTTTGCGTCTAACGTACTTTATGCCAACAGAATTGCATAGATTAAATGTGCTCTCATCGCTGAATAAGACAGTTTTCCACTTGTCGACTGAACAATTGCTACATTTTTTAGCAAAATTTAACCTTGAAAGTGTTTTTGAGTACGCATTATTATGAACTGCGTACTTTTGAGCAATGGACGAAAGTTTCACATGCTTTTCTGGTTCCGGTTCTGAAATTCGATCCTAGATTGTTTAGAGTAAGAAGCCGGTGGTCGACAGAGTTTGCGTAATCTTGCGCCCCCCACCCGCCGAGGAGATTTCAGGACTAGACCGATTTCCCTAAATGTGTAGACAATTCTAAGTTGAGATATGAGATTATATCGTATGTATTAATTCTTTTGCGTGTGTTGTTTTGAAACGTTTCCTTTTTAGTTTTCTTATTGCAATGTAATTAAACTAGGCGCCCTTTTGTTTACTCCCTCTTCCTATTTTCCCCTCATTATTATTTGCTTCTTCTTTTCGACTATCTTCTTTTTTCGATTTCCTTCTTTTACTTTTTATTTTCTCAATTACACCAATGGCAAGCCTGAAGAGACATACGTCATATGTTTGGTTATATTTATTCCTTTTTTTTCACTTACAAACATATGTAGGTATGTAGGTACGCATTTGAGCCTAAAAACACTGTTCCTGTTTTTATTTTTAATTTAACTAATTGTAATATTTGTCAAATTTAAATCTTCACTTTTTTGCCTTATGCCATACAAACGACCACTCGATATTTGTCCTTCTGACATAGGCACACACAAAAGTCCAGCTTTGAATTTACTTCCGAGTTAACTTTGGACAATTTATTAAACAATTTTTATTTAAAATGAAAACTCGGTGACACTTCGCCAAAGTGGCGTGTTTCTTATATATACAGTATGCCACTTAAGTGAGCATACAGCAAGAATTTTCATGAATTTTTGTGTTTTAAGCTTAATAACATATTTATTTTTTTAATATTTTATTATAATTTAAACGCAGTATTGTTAATTGAATATTTTTAAATGTATTTACAAAAAAAAAAGCGCAAAACCCATAGGACGACGCAAAGCTTTTACTGAGCATGAATGCATCAAAACCGTCAGGAAAATAAAAAAGGATCCTAAATTAACATCAACACAGATTGATGCTGAGGTGGAAGAAGAATTCGGGAAGGCTATTCATCCAATAACGATCCGGAGAGCATTGCATGACGCCGATTTTAATTGTCGAGTTGCGAGACGTAAACCGCTAATAACAAAAGTGAACCAAAGGAAGCGTTTGGCATATGTTAAAGAGTATTTAAAAAAAACAACAGTCTTTTGTGACACTGTGCTCTTTTCCGACAAAAGCAAATTGAATATATTTCGCTTTAACCCCCTAATAAAAGGGTGTGGAGAAAACCAAACACTACAAAAAGAAATCCTCGCACTCACAGTTAAACATTGAGGTGGAGGAGTAATGGCATGGGGTTGCATGTTCGCTGCGGGTGTTCGAGAGCTGGAATTTATTGTTGCCATCATGGACAAAAAGTTGTACATGGACATTCTCAAGAGAAATGTTAAAAATATCGCCGAAAAATTAAATTTACCTGAGTCGTTTACTTTCCAACACGACAGAGATGCTAAACACACGGCTTATGATGTCCGCATGTGGTGCGTTAGCCATGTCAAACACACTTTGACGCATCCGCCACAATCGCCAGACCTAAATCCAATCGAACATTTGTGGGAAGAAGTGGATAGACGCATTAATAAAGAGCGATATCCACAAAAGCCTAGTTGAGAGCCGCACTTACCGAAGAGTGGAGCCTGATTGAGCCAGAAGTGACCAAAAAAATTAGTTTCTTCAATGCCAAAGTGGCCGGAAGCCATCATTCAAAATACTAGTTTTTTAGGTTTTTTTTAAATTTTTTCTACGTTTTTAATGTAGTGTGCCAATAATTTTGTTCAATGAAATTGAGCAGTTTTTTTTGTTTTTTAATTGTAATAAATTAATTAAAATAAGTATTTAAAGGAAATTATATGCATTTAGTTGGGAATTGAATCTTTTACCTGAAAAGTTTTTTTCTTTATCAAATATCACCTCACTAGGTATTCCAAACCAGGCCTGAAGTTAAAATTGCTTGCTGTTCCAATAATTTAGTTCCGCATTGTATGTTGTATCGTAGATAGACTTCGCTTACACCAATTTGCGATTTTTGCACAGGATTTCTGCTTCTTATCATGTAAATTTAAAATAATTCTATGTTCTTACAAATTTAGTTCCTTGCGAGACATTTTTAATCAAATAATACACAATTAGCCCTTACGCAAACAAAAGACAAGTGAGGTACAGTCGTAAACCAAACTCAAAGATAAAAAGATAAGAAAATGCGTGCAAAATAAACGAACATGCACGTGCATGTTTGCTGTACGATGACATTTTGGAGGTGCATTTTCGAGGTCTTCGTGATTTTTACTTATTGTTAAGGATACAACTATGCCAAATAAACATTTTTTTTTTGTAAATACCATAAAAAATATTCAATTAACACTACTGCATTTGAATTATAATAAAATATAAAATATCAAAAAAGTTATGAAGCTTAAAACACAAATGTATAAATTTTGATGCGTACATTTTTTTTGTCACTTATCCATCCACATTGTTATCTTTTTCAGTGTTTTTTTTTTCAATTTCTTCTGTAAACACACAGGCCATAATCGCAATTAAACCTTCTTCCGTCATTGTTGTCATTTTCGCTTATGTCTGCCCACTTCAAAATTTACCATGAAATGAACGATACAGCTGCAGTAACGCTGCTTCAAACACACACGTACACAAATGCATGAGGCATTGTACACAATACAATGAGGGACCGTGGCGTGTTAGCTTAACTCATTACTCACTCAACCAAACAGAATAAAATATCTACTCTATCTATCCATTTCGGGTTGGCTAAGCGAGACACAAACACATTATTGTCTCAAACACTCAATCACTCGTTACTCAAGTTTATTTCTAATCAAATTTTTGAGTGGCTACAATCTAACCGATTAATTTGAGTGTAACCATGCAGTACTCTAAATGTGCTGTTTAAAAAAAAAAATTTAAAACGGTATAGCGTTATATACAGATTATTTACATTGCTTCTTCAGTATGTCGTTTATATGACATATATATAAATATATATATGTAATATTCGAAACCGATAGTCTGACAAAGAAAATTAATAAAAACAAGATTAATTCAAATCGAAAGTTAAGTCCGTTTTTAGTGGTGATCATATCTTTGGTGCGTCCAAAGCGATTAAATCAATTTAAGGTGTTCCACATTTGGTGTGAGAAAAAATCCACCAGTGAAGCTTTGAAATCAAAATATTGGTTAGCGTATAGCGTCAAAGCAAAAACATGATCGTCGGGTCAATGAAACTGACGAATAACGCAATGAGCGTTTGAAGACAAATCGACGTAGAATTTCTCAAGTGGGATTCATTCAGTCCGAAAAAAGACATGAAAAAGCTTCAATACATAAATACATATATTTTTTATTTATAATAATAATCATCTACAATAAAATCTAATTTAATTTCTATTCTATTTCTATCTTCTCTTTCATAAGTCACCGATCACATTTCATGACCCCAGTCCAGTCATCACTTTGAAGGACGCCGTACGACTGTCGAAATTGCTCCAACATTTCGAGACTATATCCGTGACTGAGTAACTCTTGCTCGGCTTTACCGATTATATGGCGTATGTAATTAAGCATAGCGGCGCGTTCGGTGAGCTGAGTGCGTACGAAATGGTGACGAAATCGCAGTTTGGCTTTTTTGAGTTTGTTATTATACCGAGATTTGCGACAAGATTCAGCGCGTTGACGCTGCAGCAGCTTTTCACGCTCCTCGACACTTTCCTTTATTGATGGTGACGTATTTCTTGGCATCGTAAGTCGTTCAGCATCGCAAGTCGTATCAAGCATACTCCGTTCAACGTAGCGTTCCTCGTCTTTGGCGAATTGTGCTCGCATTCGTTGCATCTCATATGCTATGATTTGATCTACATCTTCCGGTCGTACATTGATAAGTGACGGACAGAACGTCAGAGGAGCCTGTGCGACGTTTAGTGAGATGTCTGTTTTCGACAGCGGTGTGAACGATTCGCTGATGTGTCGATTTGCAGTCAAGTTCATTAAATTCATATTTACTGTTTTTATATTTTTACTTGGTTTTGACGTTGTTTCGGTTCGTATCTGCGGAATTACTTGTATTCTAATCACTTGTACTGAGCTCTTTGTTACATCTCTGTTGAGTGGTATAGTCCGTTTGCTCAGTTTGCTTTGCTGCTCATCCTTTTATAGCTCGTCGTCTTTGCTTAGGAATGCCAGTCTTTATTATCAATTATCTCATATGCTTACAATTTAAGAAATTATCTCTCTGCCTACAAAATACATAATATATAAAAAGTAAGCCAGAAAACCCTTCAAAGGGAGAAAGTGAAGTCTGCTCTCACACCCCGAATTTAACTAAACAAAAAGTAAAACAAAAGCAAAATAATCAACAACAATAACATAAAAAAGTCAAGGCTGTTCTGAGCTCATAAATGCCTCTGAAACGCAGTCCCCCGAGTCCGCGCAGCTACCTTTACAAAACAGCATGAGCGTACCTCACGCTTTAACAGCTGTCACCACAAACAACAACAACGCATACCTTGGCACATCGTCAAACTATTCAAACAACAGCAACAACAACAGTGACACTAACCAAGCTTCACTTCCCGCTTATTTCGAGAGAGCGCGTTCATGCACTCCCGCAATACATCAAACAGTTCCACACTCACAAAGTGAGAATTAGAACGCATATTCAACACCTACAAACACAACCTCTCGCTCTACCGCTCAACTAACTGTCATCTGTTCCATGGCTACAGGTAATATGCAGCCCAGAGGGAACTTATTCATATAGAGGTTACATTTCTCTCTTCAAAAAATGGCCAGAGAGACTCTGCAGAAACGATTAGAATCCGACACTGATTCTGTACATCAACAGTATTGTTGGCTTATTCAGCGTAACATATTGCTGTTGGTCTGCTTGGGTTTGCAAATGGACGTACGTCTAACTGCCGTAAAATATTCAATGCTAAGTAAATTGCAAAAACACAAGAAAGACGTAATAAAAACAAAAATCAGAGACACTACACTGTCTTCTTTCTTTGATTTTTTTAAAGTTTTTTATTTGCGAGGTGGGTCGAGAATATTAAGCAAATTGTGTGGAGTTTTCTTTAACTTTTCAGTAGAAACGAAATCGAGCCCATATCAGCATGGCTGCCTTGCATAATAATAATATGTAATAATGTATTTTATTCATTAAAAGTCCAACCACAACCAATGCAATTCGTTCAGGCTGTTAGAAATAAAGAAATAAATAAGTAAAATTGATTTGGAAGTGCATCCAAGCACTTCTACTTAGAAGCAATTATGTACAGAATTGATTACCGTCAGCAGCATTCGTTTCCCTCGGTTCGTTGGACTGGAGTGCTCAGATTTACAAATACATGGATTTTGTGATACTAGCACAAAGGCTTATGGAGCGTGCGTTTATGTGCGTATAAGGAAGGTCGACTGTGTGCAGGTCAACCTATTGTGCTCAAATTGTGCGCTGCAATGTTGTTGGCTGAGTTGATGAAGTCTATTTTTGAGCTGCAACTTTTAATAGAGATTTATTCTGTTGGTCGGATTCAACAATAGTGCTTTCCTGGTAGAATGATGCCGCAAACCGTATTAGCAGTATCCAGGAGATGTCACTTCGCTTCCACTTATGGAAGCATGGACCTACATTCTTGCAAAAAGACGAGCATGGATGGCCAAAATCTTGCAAATTTTGTCCAAGCGTTCTTAAAAGAAAGCGAAATGTTTTGAGCGTGACGTCAAGAAGCGCCGATTATTATATTTGCTGCAAATTCGTCAATTCATTTCGATCGACGCAAAGGGCATACGCTTATGTGTATCGCTTCCTAAATTTAAAGATGCACCGATAGTCATCGTCTAAG
Source organism: Cacoxenus indagator (assembly GCA_035041755.1). Classification (NCBI taxonomy): domain Eukaryota; kingdom Metazoa; phylum Arthropoda; class Insecta; order Diptera; family Drosophilidae; genus Cacoxenus; species Cacoxenus indagator. The sequence continues at coordinate 572,038 of JAWNKX010000245.1, read as the reverse complement.
CTCACAGTAGAGGAGATAGAAGCTGGGACCAATGTACTAATTCGGATGGAACGAGGGGAGCTGTGCAGCCTGACTACAGCGAGTTTGAGGCTAAAGGAAAAGTCGGTCGCTCTAGAAAAATCGCATCTCTAAACCCCTTTATCGACAAAGCTGGAGTATTGCGCGTGGGTGGTCGATTGGAAAATGCAAATTTGAGTTTCAATAAAAATCATCCTATCATTCTGCCGATAGATCATCCAGTGACAAAGAGCATTATAGTTGATTATCATCAGAGGCTATTGCATGCTGGACCACAATCCTAGCTGGCGAGCATCTGCATGAAGTTTTGGCCCATTGGCGGACTGAAGGCTGTGGCTAAAGTTCTAAACAAGTGTATAAGATGTTTTGGTACAAAACCGGTTGATGCAGCATATAATGGGCCAGTTTTTCAGCAGAGCGCGTAAGGCCCTAACCTCCGTGTTACACAACAGTCGTAGATTTTTGTGGGCCCTACCTTTACAAGCCGGATGTGCGCAATAGGCAGCCGGTAAAGTGTTCTATATGTCTATGCGTATGCTTCGCTACGCAAGCTGTGCATTTGGAGCTGGTGAAAGATTTGGCAAGTTCTTCGTTCTTGGCGGCGTTGAGACCCTTCGTAAGCTTGCGTGGACGGCCTCGGGTAATTTGGTCGGACAACGCGACAAATTTTGTTGGCGCCAGGAATGAACTGAAGGAACTTCGCGATTTGATGTTGAATGAGGAGCATCAAAATGAGGACAAGCATTGTCTCAATGAGGGGATAAATTACCGCTTTATTCCTCCGAGATCGCGGCACTTCGGTGGCCTTTGGGAGGCTTGGATCAAGTTAGCAAAACATCATCTTCGTAGCTCGATGGGTCGTTCGGTGATAAATTTTGAAGAATTTAGAACTCTTGTTTATCAAATTGCAGCCATAATAAACGCACGACCTCTTTTTTAACTCACAGAAAGACCTGCCCGACCGCTACACGTGGCAAGTGTGGCGCCGCCATCTTAATTTAAAACAACCTCCCACACTTTCCCTCACAGCCTGTTCGCTCTAATGAAGTTAAAATTGTGTCAACCAATGTCCTAACTGCTATCGGCCACATCGAGTTCTGCTCCATTTACTGCCCTCCTCGCTTTAACTGGTGTAGCAACGATTTTGCATCTCTTGTGGAGAACCGTAACAGAAAGAAAAGAAACTAGCGGACTTCATTTTATCCTCGAACGTGGATGTTCTGGCCACTGGCAGCCCAACCAGGTTCCCCAATCGCGTGAATAACAACTCAAGCTGCTTAGATTTTGCCATTTACCAAAATATTCCCCACTGGAAGCTTCACATTGTAAGTCAATTAGATTTGGACTCCGACCATCTCCCTCTGATGGTTACGCTCGATTATGCTGCAACATATTTCCCTTCAGTCGAGAGGCTTATCGACAGCCAGACTAAATTGAAAAAATTTAAGAGCCACCTAAGCGACTCCCTTTATCCTGATATGGAACTTAATTCTGGGCCAGATATCGATGATGCTCTGGAAATCTTCACTAAAAAGGTCCATGAAGCTGCCTCAGACGCCCGCCACAGCATCACAAGGCCACATAAGTCCAACAGCGGCGATAAGATCCTCACTCCAGAACTGCGCGCTACATCCGATCTACATCCGAACAAAACATCCTACCGACAAAACAAACTGGCATAGGGCAGACTCCCAGCTCAAAGAAGCTCTTAGCAAACACCGTGCCGCCTACTTTGACAACATGCTCGCTAAAATGGAGCCTAATAACAATGCGTTTTTCTCTCTATGGAAGGCAACACGGAATGCTAAGCGGCAGGCGATTCGGATAGCCCCACTGAAAGACACCAGTGGAAACTGGTGTCGCTCCGATGCTGAACAGGCAAAGACCTTCGCCGTACATCTTTCTGAGAGATTCAGACCAATAGAAATGGCTTCTCCAGAAGACGTAAGTGACATCAGAGCCCAACTATAGTGCCCGCTACAGATGGACCCCCCTATCAGCCCTTTCACTGTGGCAGAAGTTGAAAGTTCAATAAGGAGCCTCAAGGCCAACACATCTCCCGGTCACGACAGGATATGTAACAGAACTTTGAAGTGCCTTCCCGAGAATGCGCTCCTCTTTCTCGCGATGACCTTCAACTCGATTCTAAGAGTACAGCATTTCCCTACTGCGTGGAAGCCCGCCATAGTTACAATGATCCATAAGCCTGGTAAGCCAGAAAGCGATCCCGCTTCCTACAGGTCAATCAGTCTCCTGCCTTCGATCTTGAAGGTTTGGGAACGACTGCTTGCCACCAGGTTGATGTTTATCGTGGAGTCCCGCGCACTCATCCCCGAACATCAGTTTGGTTTCCGCGCTGGCCATAGCACTGCTGAACAACTCCACAGGGCCGTAAACCATATTCTTATGGCATTTAACGCAAAACAGTTTTGTAATGCTGTTTTTATCGACTTCGAGCAGGCATTCGACCGAGTATGGCACATTGGGCTTCTAGCGAAGGTTAAGTCCGCCCTATCATCACCCTACTTTGGCCTCATCCAGTCCTACCTAGAGGGACGCACTTTTTGCGTTAAGACCCGAAGCGGGCTATCAGCCGCACACCCGGTCATGGCGGGAGTACCATTGGGCAGTGTGCTTGGCCCAATTCTCTCCTCTTTATTTTCTGCGGATATCCCAGTTCCTCACGCTGATGAGATGGGCATAGATGGCGATAAGATGTTGTTAGCCTCTTACGCTGACGACGTGGGTGTCTTTTACTCCTCCCACTGTGAGTACGAAGCCGCCGACGGAATTCAAGAATACCTCCATCATTTAGAGACATGGGCAAAACGATGGAATATCAAAATAAATAGCTCAAAATGCACCAACGTCTGCTTTACCTTGAGAAGAAGCTCTCCACCGTCTGTGTATCTCTGCGGTGACATACTCCCCCAAACCAGCACAGTAAAATACTTGGGTCTAACCCTTGACCAAAAGCTCACATTTAGCAAACACATCTCTTCTGTAATACACTCTTGTCGCAGCAAGATCATTAGGCTACACTGGCTGTTAAACAAAAGAAGCTCATTGTCTCTCTCTAACAAACGGACAGTCTACGTACAAAAAATTATCCCTAAATGGAGATACGGCATAGAGATCTGGGGAATCGCGGCAAAGTCTCAGAAGAAAAGAGTGCAAGCCCTGCAAAACAAGACTCTGCGACTAATGGCTGGTTGTCCCTGGTACGTCAAAAACTCAACCCTGCACAGAGACCTGGACACACCTGTTGTGGAGGACCAGATCGCCCGACAAACCAGCCGATACAACGACCGACTTTTGGCACACTCAAAACGCTTAGCCAGACCCCTGGCTGAAGTCTCACCCATACAGCGTCTCAGAAAGCTTCACTTCCGCGAGCTCTTGGAAAGTACCAGGACTCGCCTTAGACGGAGAAGTCGCTAACCTTATCCTTAAAATTAAATTTAAGTAATCCTAAACCTGACAAGTAATTAATGTATACGTTTGTAATAGTAGTAAAATAATTGTTCAAAGCAGACGATAAGTTATGACATAAATGCAAATCACATTATAAGGCACAATGCGCCCGGTGTGGTGCTTAATAAATAAAATATTTTTTAAAAAAATTTATAAAAAGAAAGACCTGACAATTTACAAGTTGTAACTCCAGGGCACTTCTTGACTGGTGGAATGCTGACAGGCGTTGCGGAGCCAGACCTATCCAGCATAAACCCAAACCGTTGAAGGCATTGGAAAGTCGTTTGTCAAATACAGAAGTCATTCGGGAAGGCATGGAGCATTCGGGAAGGCATCACTCTGTTACAGGAGAGAACTAAGTGGCGCTTGAAATCGGCAAACATTCCCGAGGGAGCTCTGGTACTGCTCAAAGACGACAACCTACCACCGATGAAATGGCAAATCGGCCGTGTAGTCGAGAGCATTACAGGCGATGATGGCGTGGCTCATGTTGCAAACGTTTGTACCAGCACTGGAACCAGTAAGCGAGCCGGAGCCAAGTTGTGTCTACTACCAATGGATGATGTTGAAAGCAGGAGCCCTTCAACGGGGGTGGGGAGATGTTAGGAGCAGTTAATTGCTTAACACTTCTTGTATTCACCACACTAAGCGAAGGTCTACAGAATTACGCATTTTCTTGTTCTAAAAATATCAACTCTTGTCAAATTGTCAAGCCATACACACGCATTTCGGCGCGTTATGTTTTTTCTTCGTAATTCAATCGTTTCTTAGGCTTGTCAATCAGCGGTCAGCAAAAACGCTTGCTGCCCCCAAAACAATGTCTTTTAAGGTTTTTGAGTAAGATCAGCAAGAAAACAACCATTCTAAGAAAATTCAATGTTCAGCAGTTTCTATAAATCATTTTTGTAGAGGTCTTCTTATTTGAGTTACGAGTTCTGAACGGTGTTTTCTGGGGGTATTGTTGATTGTGGTTCTCATCAGAGTATGATATTGTTCTACTGAGCGTTTCTTGCTAGGATCATTCAAAGGGTTTTTGTTAGGGTCTCTCCTAGTATTTTTACTAGAGCCTCACGAAATGAGTATTTGAGGATCTATCCTAGTGTTGTTATAAGGGACTTTTAAAGATTTCTGGTTGCGATATCTTTAAAAATTCTGAGCGTCACTAAGACTTCTTGGTGCCTCAAAAAGTTTTGGGTGCCACTAAGCGTTGTGAGTGCCGCTGAGAGGCAGTTTTTAAGTGGTCGTGTTCTACTTAGTTTTTTTTTAAATTATATTTACAGAAATGTAAGCCTTAAACTACATAAACATATATATATATATATAGATCGTAGAGTCCCTAGCTGAACACTCTTGTACTCCTACATGTTCTACTTATTAGTTTCGATGAAATTGGAAAAAGCTACAATCACCTTTCCCTCTCACAGTAGCGCTGCTAGACTGAAATTTTATTGATTTTTATTTACATAACCAACATTCGCTCTGACATATATTACATATAGAAGAGTGCATCAGGTTGTGGTTTTCTGCTCCTTACAGGAATCGAAAAAATAAAAAAGTAAAGTTTGTAGCAAATTATTGTGCAAAATGTGTTAATCAAATAAAAAATAATTAATTTCCTCAGTGACGTTTCTTAGTTTCTTTTTGTTTGATTTGATTATTGAATTAAGATTTCTTGTTTCTTTTCTGATTGTGAAGAAATGAAGTTATTCGACTGCAGCATATGGCTGAGCACAAGTCGACTTTTTTATCTTAAATTAATGAAAATATTTATAGAACTTAATAAAATAACTTTTTTTTTAGACAATCCGTTGTTGTGAATATCTTTGATATATCTCCTTCGGTTCTGCAACGCCCGCAACGCCAACGGCGCCGGTGTTACATACACTGGGCCGCCATGTCGTTGCTGTCGATGCCCAGCATCGCAAGCTCCTCAAGCTCTGCTTGGCGCCGCATTTTCTCGCTTTCAGTTGGCGAGGGCGGTGGCTCAGGTATGTCCTTAACATCAAAGACAGCAATAGATGATGGGGTCGTTGTAAGTGGTGACTGTGAACGTGAGACATACCTTTGCGCCTTGACGTCGTCGGGGTCATCCGAATCTGGCGGTGGCGGTGGTGGCGACTGCGGCATGGGGATATCGTTTGGCAGTAATAACAAACGACTGGCATTATCGGTCAACTCCTGAGTGGCTCCTGAGAAGCTATGGCCACTGTTGTCAATAACACTGCCGCCTGCTCCTTTGTTGTCCTGTGACTCTTCATCTGTGCAGATATCCATTGGCGAACACGGTGCCACAACTACGCTGCTCACTTGGTGTGTGGGCGCTGGTGGCGCTGGTGGCAATGTGAGTGACGGAATAGTAGCCAAATCACTGGCCACCGTTGGCTGTTGTATTTTGACCATATGAATGCCTTGCTTTGCTAGCTCGCGCATTTGCATCGCTTGCTCATCTTGATTGAGCTGCGAATCTTTTATGATACGCGTCTCGGTGTTTTGCTTATGCAATTGCTTTTTAGTGTTTTCGCTCTGTTCGTTGTCATCGCTGAGCTTCTCCGTGGGGAATATGATGTCGAGAGCTTCGGCCAGATCTTTCGGCAATTCACCATCGCGCGGGGGCGTACCGTTAGCTTTAAGTAGTAGTAGCCCATTGTCGGCATCAGCTTCATCGATACCCGGAGGCAAAACTTCGGCATCATCACTGTCATCGTTGCTTTCACTACTACCACCACCGCCGGTGGCTGTGTGCTTATTGTGATGTTCCCCGACATGAACCGCAACATCACCCTCAACGGCCGACATTGATGGTGGCGGCGGCGGTGGGGGGGGATTCGGTGGTGGCGGCGGTGGTCCTTGGGTCATCAAATTGTGAAACTGCACCGGATCGGGCATAAGCTCATCATAATCAACCATCATTCCTGCCTCTGGGTGGAAGGGCGGTGCATTGCCATAGACATCCTCCATCATCGCCATTTGTATTTGTGCCGCCGTTGGCACTGGTAGACGTACTGAAGCCGTTTGATGATGTTCCGAACCGTTCACATACATTCGAGAGGACTGTTGTTGAGCGGCGGCCGCTGCGTCGCTCGTAGTTTGGCTGTGTTTCTTAAAGACTGGCATTTTTCCGATAAATGGTAACTTCTTGCCGCTCGATGCTGCTGCTGCGGCCACCGCAGCAGTCGCAGCGTTGCTTGTCGTTGGCTTCGCTTTCGATGCGGCATCTTTCTTGGACTTGGAATTATTGGCTTTATTGCTGCGCTCAGCTACCACCGTACGTGGCCGAAATTCGGAATGTTTGATTATCGGTTTCTCCACGCGTATGATGCGGCTTTCGGAGTGCGAATGACTGCGTGAACGTGTCCGTGAACGCGTGCGCGAGCGACGATGTCGCTGTTCGCGTGGTGTGCGACTGCGACCACGACCACGCGGCGAACGACTGCGGCGCCCACGGCGACCACGACTACGCGAACGGGTTCGACTACGTCTGCCTCCGAAGCCACCGCCACGTCTATAGTCACCACTGTTGCGATAATCATTACGTCCACGGCTACGACTGCGTCTGCGCGACATACTGCGACGGCTGTGAATGGCCGGACTACGTGAGCGACGTGATGAGGTCGTGCGGCGTGGTTTTTCCTCCGTTGCAGCAGCGGCAATACCACGCGAATTTGCGTCTCCTGATGTGGCGGAAGTCTTGGATGCTGGTTGCACATGCCTTTCTGGTTCGTCGCCATCCCGCTTATTCTTGAGCTTTCCCTTCAATTGCTCCAGCAACTTCTTCTCACTCTCGCTTATCACCGGCTTTACGGCATTCCATTGACTCACGGCGTGCTCTTCGCGACGCTTTTCTTTCTCTTTTCCCTTGTTGTCATGGTCTGGTTTTGATGACGACGGCAATGTTGATATTGACTGAGTTGACGGTGGCTGCGGCTGTGTTGTTGTTGCAGATTTAATACCCTCTTGTGCCACTGTCCAGCGACTAAGGCGTCCGCTATTGACTTTATTCTTGGTTGCTGAGGCATTATTACTGCTAATGTTGTTGTTGCTTAATGCTACGTCTTCTGACTCCTTCGCCGTGTCCACCTTACGCGAACCTGCAGCACGCGTTGTTGAGGAGCCTGACGGCGGCGGTACGATCGATTTGCCGCCGCCGTTATTCAACGTTGGTATGTCACGTCGTTTCTTTGGTTTGGACACGGCCGCCTCCTCGTCATCGGACGAAAAACTTTCCGTTGAAGAAGACGACGAATTGGCCCGCGATGATGATCTAACACCAGCCGTTGTCTTCTTTTTATCCTTTTTGCCGTGCTTGCGTTTCTTCTTCTTTTTGTCTTTTTTGTCAACACTGATCAGATGGAAGGGACAGATTACAAAATAATACAATTAATTGGCATACCATAATTGTGAGTACGCTTTGCTTACTTCTTCTTTCGACGCTTTTTACTTGTGACCACCTTATCGTCCTCCTTCTTTACTTTAGTCTGTTGTTGCATTTGCTTCTGTTCAACCATCGTTTGCATTTTTAATGCCATTTCACGAGCCTGCAGCCAATGCTGTTCATAGTCTGGGTTTTGTTTCTGAAACAACTGCAAACGAGAATATTTTAAATGAGATCGTCTTAGAATGGTCAAGATGATCTGATCTGCTTCAGATTCGTACCTCAAACCTTTGGGAATGCTTCTGCGATTTAAGATGAGCTGAGGCGCAATGCAAATCGCCAATCCAAAAGCTACATAATTTGCAGAACCAAGCCGATGATGGCACCAGAAATTCCATGCCACGGACTGGTACACGTTTGATCGGCGCCTCCGGATGAATCGGAAAAGGCTGAAAGAAAAGTTTATTTGATTTTTTTAATGTTTTATTTATGCATTCAATTTATTAGTTATGATCCTGTTGTGTATTACACCTACATCATGATCGAGATCTATATGCCAGGGTGCCTCCAGATTGTCATGGGTCATGTGTGCCTCTGAATGCAAATGATTGAGATAATCACGTGCCGTTTTTGGGAACACATTACACATGGGGCACCAATGCTGCTCCGGATCGAAGAACACATAGTTGTAGGCGATGCTGCTGTAAATAACACCGAAAAAAAGAAAGCGAATTAAGCAATTAAAATCCATGGGTCTACTTTTGACGGGTGTTACGGGTGAACCGATTGAGTGAAACTACCCAACACCTACAACAACTACAACAACAACCACCACAAAAACTGAACTTACCCCTTTCGAGCGACACGTGACGATTTCTTCGCACGACGCTTTGATTTCATCGATTTGATAGCGCGATTCTTTAGACGATTTGTTCCGCTATCATCGCCACCCTCATTCTCGGTTGAAGATGCCGATTCCGATGATGAGGAACCCGATGATCCATCGCTCGTTGAACTACTGCTATCCATTGAAGTCTCGCTTGTCGATGTACCACCACCACCGCTGCTGCTGCCACCAACAGTTTTATGTGTTTCGTCAGAATTCAGCTGTGCTGACGATACACCATCAGTTGGCGTGGTAGGACCACGGTTTTGGGCCGATACCCCTTGAACTATTTCAACTGAGCTATCCGAATCTTCATTGACACCATCGTTACCATTGGCAGATCCATCATTTTCATTGTCGTTCTCACCCTGCTCAGAGTCAGAGCCTTCATCACTCTCATCGGAATCTTCTTCACGATCGCGTATAATAATATTTAACATATCGATGACATTCTCTATAGTATCAAGTTTCTTAAGGATTTGTGCCTATCATAGAAGTGAGAGTATTAACATAAAGATTGAAAATGGCCTCGTACGCCGTATGACTTGCCTGTAGACGATCGTTTTCATCAATAAATCTCTGTGTTGTCGGCGATGGCGGTGAACCGGTAGCCGACAGATCCACGTGCTGGTCCTTAAGCACTTGTAACTCACTACGTAAAAGTTCCACTTTCTTGACGTAATTGGCTCGTTGCTTTTTCAATTCGTCACGTTGATTTTCAGCTTCCTGGGCCACAGCTATGTGTACGTAAAGTTGTAGAGGGTTGAGTTAGGTTAAGTTATGAGGCGTATAGTTGTTTGGCATGCCACCATCAATGCGACCAACCAGCGTTGATTATTGAGTTCGATGACACATAATAAGAATTTGAATAAGAATTTGAGAGTTAAAGAAAATACGTGTCTCTATAATTGTTAGCGATAAAAAAAAAATTTTTTAATTCAAAACTCATTTACGAAATGCTTAAAAAACATTTCTTCACTCGTTACTCTGGTTGCTCTCAAACACGCTTCGATTCGATTCGGACTCGATTCGATTTCTTATCTCAAGACAAGCACAGCCGCCAGAAAGAGCACAGATTAATAGACCAGGCTGCACAAACTAACACCAACGAATGAACGGCCTGTGGATTGTAGATTTTTGCGTAGCGGCATAAAGCTGTGCTGTTGCATCTTTGAGGGTTGAGGAACGGACGGGCGTATTAGATGAGTATATGGTTGGTTGGCGGATGGCACGCTCACTCGCACGCACGGATGGAGGATGACTAATACACAATGTAAAGCATGGCCAACTGCTGCATCTCCTACTGCTACGTCCGCAGTAAGGATACGGCTATAAACGTCGTTGTGGCTCTGGCTGCTTTTGTAGCTGTTGCTGTGATTGCAAAGAACAGACGCAGGTGAGAATTTGTTTCTAATTTTTTGTTTTGTTTTTAAGTTTTTTTTTTATTCTGGGTGAGGAAACTTTTTCTTTGTCGTTTACGCCATATCCAGTTCCCATTTGAAATTAAGTGGTGTTGATGTTGTCGTTGATGTGGCTTTGTTGCCCGCTTTTCTTTGGTTGAGTTTGGTTCGGTTCGGTTCGGTTGGTTAGCATTGGATGATTGGGCGTAGATGTAGGACCAGTACCATTATGCACCAGTACCATCATGCAAATCGCAATTTTTGCCTTTTGTAGCGGCCAGCAAAAATCTAAACGTGGTCGAGGCATTCTGATAACTAATTCGGCTTTTGGTATATTAAAGGTGTAATTTGTTTAATTTAAATTGTTTGTTTTGTTTCGAGAAACTATGTTTTATAGCTGCTTCATTATTTTCTGGTTTTTTTTTTTTTGCTTTATTATAAGTGATGAAATAACGAAATCGCGCGCACACACAACACAATAGAATACGTTTAGAATATATGTGGTAATAGAAATACATTATGTGAGAGTATGTTCTATAGAAACACAAAATTAAATAAAACTCATTTTGCCTACCGTCTTGGGTCGCAACATTGCTGGTGCTGCTGTTGCTGCCAGCATGAGTGGCGGTACCAACAGCGCCACTGCTGGCGTGGCTCCTGTTGTTGGCATCGCTCGCAGCGACCGCAGTCTTAATGCTTGTTATCTGTATTGACTGCTCATCTGGCACAGCTGCTTCTGTTTGCTGTGGTGTCGTCGCCCGTGATGACACCTGTCGTGGTTGTAGTGATGACTGCAACGGCGGCGATGATATTTGCCTTGCCATAGGTTGAACGACGGGTACTTGAGCGCCAACGGTTACGCACTGTTGTGCGGGCACCGCAGCTGGCATATTGGCAATCCAAACCTGCTGGCCATATTCTATAATTAAATACCAAAAACATATTAATATAAACACAAAGATACGATTATGACACACTATAACAACCAAAAAGGATGTTAATACTCTTCACGCTCAAACTAGCAGTTTGCCCCATGTACAAACCCATGGGCTACACGAACCAGTAATTCGGCTTATGACTATTTCTGTGACATATGGAATGTAAAAGTAATTCATTTTTATATTAACTTAAAGTTCATCAATGGTCTTGTGAACAAGTAATTCAAGGTTTATGTTTATTATCCTGAAATAAGGTGTGTCCAAATTTTAATTTCATTTCACGATTTGTTTTACTGTTAGACCTAAATACCGTGCGTGAAGCGAATACAAGAAATCGTTTTTATTGTTGCTATGCTTACCATTTACACCCCAAGCCCCTGGCGCTGAGTACGCTGCATTAAATTCGTTTGGTGGAGGCCCTTGCATGGCATACGCCTGTTGCGCTGCAAAAGCTTGTTGAGGTGGCATGCCATATGACTGTTGATGATTGTAGACAGCACTTCCGTAAGCTTGGCCGTACAACTGTGGCGGCATAACGCTATATGGTACTGACACATTTCCCATCTGTTGTTGTAAGCGCATACCACCTGCAGACGAAGGCGGTGGCGGCAATGGTGGCGATGCTGGCTTTTTTTGACGTGGTGACCAACGTCCTGAGCCACTATTACGTCTGGGAGAAATGCTGCGCGAACGTGAAATGCTACGTCTGCGACCACCACCACCACGATAACGTTCACGACGGCCACCACGTCGTGGTGGCGGTGTAAGACGGCCGCGAGATTCTGGAGTACGGCGTCTGTCATAACGACGACGCTCTGGCGAATAATAACGACCGCGTCGTGGTGAAGGCGTACGTCGACGACGTTCCCTAGGTGATGGTGGTGTACGCGCATTTCGTGAAATCGAACGACGACGCAACGGCTCTCTTGGCGGTGAGTGATGGCCTCGTGGCGGTGTGCGTCGTCCACCAAATCTGTTACCACTGTTTGTGTTTAATGTTGTTGTTGCAGCTGATGTTGCCGCTGACTCTTTGTCCATAGATTTCTTGTTGGCATCTGACAATAATAAATGTGTAAATTTGCATTTTTTGGGGGATTGTCGTTTATAAATAACTGGCTTACTTACCGAATTCGCTACCGTAGTATTCAGAAGCGCCTGGTGGTCCGGGCGGCAAATCTTCAGAATTACCAAGTCGACGATCAGTTGGCTGTTTTAGGGAAAAATCGTCTTCCATGTTTTTGTTGAGGTTGTTGTATTCGCGTCTCACTGTGTGTGTGTGTCTAGCTGTATCCACGCGTCGTTAGTTACGCGTATAATACGCAATTTATTGATCTCATTTGGTGAAGCGCAAAATTTGCCGGTGTCACTTTCGTGAGCGTTGCCGTACGTGTTTTTTTTAGAGCCTTAACGAATGTTTGCACCAAATGCTATTGTAACATTCGTTGGTGGCGAGACCTACGATGAAATTATACGCGTTTCTTCTTGCTTGCGTGTGATTGATTGGCGACTGAAGCGTTTGACGTTTTTCAGCTTTTTTCTGTAACACACACTTACACATTTACACAGAAATAGAATTTTTAATGTGCATCAAATATTGTAGAAGAAAAACCTTGATGCCGTTTATCATATTCCTCTTCGTCCGCTTCGTTAGCGACAGTGGCAATCGACCGACCCCCTGGCGACCAAAAGAGCACACTCAACTCGTTGCCGTCAGTGACAGTCACAAATTTATCACTTCAAAATTTTATAAACGTTTTCACAATTCCTTTGTATGATGGATTTGAAGTCAATAAATTTAAAGTCGTAATTCAACTGCGACCTTTTTCGGCGCAAAATGCGTTCACACAAGTCACGCACACGCCATAAACTCGTAAAAATCTAACAAAAGGAGATTTGACACGACTCGATTCGTAATTTTAGTGCAAAAAAGGTGTTTCATATTATCGACTATTGTTCAGTCATCCCAAATGTTATCGATAACTTCCCGACGCCACACAGACTATAAAAAGTGTGAATAAACGGCACAATTTCTCTACATAAATGCTGAGGCCAGATTATCATTAAGTTTGCATTCCGAATGTTTAGTAGTTTTCCAAATTTGAATAGTGACCATACAGAAATATCGGTATATTAGCTGTAACGGAGCGACGTTGCTGTTGTACATGTACATTTTTAAGAACGTTTATTTTTTTTAATGTTTTTTTTTTCATTAACCTTAATATAATAAATAAATATTCCCGCTATAAGTACAAATGTGATAATTTAAATGTTTGACAAAAATGTACCAAATTTATATGCATATATAAAGTCGATGTATGTAGCCTATGTTGCAAGCAAAGCTTTGTTACCTTATGCAGTTCGTTAGTTTAATTTTTTATGAAATATGAAGAAATCTTACATAGAAGCAACGAAATTAGTCGTGGGCTTACATCGCGAAGAAATGTTGTCATATGCGAACATAATGGCATTAAGTTTCGTACTTGTGGCCTCAATCATTGACGCTCAATGTACCACATGGCACTAAGTACGCACCTAAACAGTGCAAGCCTGGACGGCATTCGTTCGTTGTTTATCGTGGTTATCGTTTGTTTCTCATACACAGTTTCTGCGCCTAGCGCTACAAATAGGTTTTTTTAACTATTCAATTTTAACTTGAAATTTATTATTGTTATGTCAAGAGCCATTAGTTGCCGCGACAGCTTTTCATAAGCCAAAAAAACATGCACAAAAGCGAGGATATGTACCTGCAGCACAAGGCACTCCGTATGTGCAAGAAAAAAATCGAAGAGTCGCCAGAACTTTTCGAAACGCAAATGGGCATAGAAGTCATGTATGCGCTGCTTAAAATATCAGAAGTTGATAAAGAAGTTAGTGAAGATAAAAATAGTTTTCACTCGCTTACGCCCGGACCATTTCGTCCTTTTTCGCAAAACAATATTTGGTGTGGGGATCAACGAAAGCCAACAATTTTCAAAGCATTGGACAGTATGCCGGCGACATCACACATTAAGTGTGAGCGGCCGAGCCAAAAGGCCAGAATTCAATTGCCTGTGGTTAAGAGTATGCCAATGTTTGCATTAGAGTCCAAGAAGGGCACACCTGCCTTCCAACTATGCACGTCGCTATCAAAGAATGAAAAAACCAATATAATAGCCCATCAAGATGAAAAGTCGAAATTACGTTTTGTTTTTCCTGATATGCAGCTCAAGCACGGCTCACATAACGCTCAAAGAAACAAGCCTATGAGCGTGGCACGTGGAAAAGAATGCTCATTGAATTGTGAAAGTTTTGAATATATGGAGAGCCCTAATTTTCGAAATTTTGCATCCGATTTGAATATATCGTACGAACTAATGGCACTGGCTGCCGAACGAGATGGCAAAACATTTGCGCCACGCATAATGCCTGTCAAAACGTTTTTACATGATCTAAGGGCACTTTCGGGTATGTAGTTGAAATTGTAAGCTGTTCTATCCGAGTCTAAACCAACTTGAATATACCTTCCAGTCGGACTACAATCGCCGTCGTTTCAACTCGACGATTATGACAACTTCCAGATAGCAGATAACATATCGATTGAAAGTTATTTGCCATATCAAGTCATAGAGTATTCAAAGCCGTTCCTGGACAGCGGCACAATTTTCAAATGTCTCTGTGACATGACGAAAATGCATTTGATATTGGGGAAAAAAGAAACGGGTTTCATATACAAGAGTTTTAGCTATGCGCTCACTAGGTACCTGAACACTTATCGCCATTTTGTGGAATTGCAGAAGCATGAAACTTTAATGGTCTTTTATATGAATATGAAAAACATTATAGCACAACTGATCCGACTGGCACATGTATTAACAATGGACTTAACTCAAGGTAGTACGAAAAATCCAAAATTAATTGTTTGGTTAGAATTTTTGATCTTTATATCTATAATTATGCCATCTGTAGTCTTTCCCTTAAATCTTTGAAGCTAAATGTTTATATCTACATTCGTCTGTAATGTAATCCCTTAACCACAGCGTTAGATCTATCTATATATATAAATATATATATATCTAATCCCATTTATATTTTGTTAATATATATTTTTATATAGATGTAACATTTTAATCGCTCATTATACCTTCTGATGTTTATATCTTTATATATATATATATATATATATATATATATATATATAACTATTTTATTCTGTATATTATAGCCGAAGCATTAGATCGTTTGACGAGCTCATATTTTTTGAGTCACATTTGGCAGCAAATCCGTACTTGTAGAAGCGATAGTTTCTTGACACTGCTAATTTTTATATTGAAGTGCATATGTAATGAATATTATGAGTAAGTAGCCACCATAATTTATGTGTGTCACGAGTTGAACATATTTTCGCAGGCATCTACGTAAATGGGCTTTATATGGCGAGCTCAATGATCAATGCAACGAGCTTTTCATAGGTCATTCGCCTTATGATGAAAACTCGAAGAACTTTTTTGATCGTGCGTACTTTGTGAAGAAGCCATGTGTTCCGGGCTTTTTGAACGGTTACGAACAAGAAATACTGGACAGTGGTCGCTATACGTTGCTGCTGAAAAGGTTAAAACCAAACGTAAGCAATTTACAACTATTTGGATTAACCGTCTTTTGACCATTCATCTCAATTTCACAGCATCCACTTTTTACCCTCCAATTCCCCAATACAAGGATTTGCATCAACGACACAGACTTGGAAAGCCTTTCAATGGAATGTGAGCACTATGAGGCGCTTGGACGTGACCTTTGTCCTCCAATCAATATGAAAATAATATTTGATCGTCGTGCAATAGCAAAGCAACAGTTTAAAGAGCGTATTGAACACCTACGTCAAGTGTCTATGGATGCTTGGTGGGGCCATCAAACAGCTCTGCTAGTAATGCCTGCCAAACAGAAAAAAATCGATTACGAAAGGTGCCGCGAGCAGCAGCAAAGTTCCGCTAAGCAGGCAACTAACAAACGTTTAGAAAATACGCTCGATTTACTCCATTCAAAACATAGGATGGAAAAATATGAACAGGATTTGTTGGAGAATGAAATAACCAATCTACGCAAACCAATTATGGACCTACAGACTCGGAGTATGTCGCTAATAGGCAGTGATGTCAGTGGGGAGACGAACGAAAGTTTTATGTCAGCTTTTTCATCACTACCCTCACTAACTTTGTGTGACGATGACGAAAACATTTTATTACCACCACGCAGGAAATTAATGCGTTCGGAGTCCGATTTTATCAATTCAAATGAGCCTGAACCTCTCGTCATAAAAGAACCAACGGCATTGGAGAGAAATCGCCTTCGCGTCCTGGGGTCGGATATATTTTCGGAGTATCACCCGCGCGTGCTAATGTGGATGAGGCCACATGCAAGGGATTCGACGACAACGTCAATACATCAGGATATTAATCTTAATGAATTGCCCAAATGTGGGGTGAGTGATTTGGTAAATAATCGCAAGCGTATGATGTATTCGGATATATTTTGTGATGAAAAGGCAGTTACCGATAATTATCGCCATCAACACAAACTGAACTCGGTTAGTGAAGTTCCATCAGTTTATTGTCAACGTGTCGCGACCAACAACGACAATATGTCAACCCGTTATGCTTTGGAAGATATCGAATTGGAGCGCTACCGTCGACACACAGATAACACTCGATCTGCTGATTGTGAAATGACGCAAAACAGTCAGGTGTCGCTAATAAAAAATATCAATGCCAACTTGCCTGCTGCTGCTGATATGGAGCACGAAAATTACTCTGACCCCTTGGACGGTCCACTAAGGCAAACTGGACGTCCTGCCTTGAAAAGTGAGACTAGCGCTGTAGTCGATATTGCATCAAACAAGTATATATCAATGAATGATTTCGAGTCGATGGGCAGTCAGCTACCTACGATGAAAATTTCCTACTATAGTGAAATGGTTAAAGAGCGACGAAAAGTCTTGCCAAGCGAATATAACATTATGACCGAAGAGAATTTATCGCATATCGATTTGGACTCTATTAACAGTCAGCAATCTATGAAGAAAACTGTGACGTTCGAGAGTGAAATGGTTCAAAATCGACGAAAGGTCTTGCAAAGCGCATATAACATTATGACAGGCGAGAATTTACCGAATATCGATGAGGACTCTATTAACAGTCAACAGTCCATGGTGACACCTGTTTCCTTCGATAACACAATGCATCAAAATCGGCGAAAAGCCTTGCCATGCGAATATGACATTGTAACAAGCGAGAATAATTCCGATTTCGATGTTAACTCTAAGATCACTAGTCAGACCGAAAAACAACCGGCTCCCGTCTATAGTGAACTGGTTAAAAATCGGCGTCGTATCTTGGGAAGTGATTCTTCTATTATATCAAGCGAATATATGTCTAGACCTGATTTGAACATGCGGAGAAGGAATGGTACCAAAGAGGAAACGGCTCCCTTCGAATATCAAATAATGCAAAATCAACGAAGTCTTCAGGAAGGCGATTTTCCAGTCAGCAGTGTGTCAGAATATTATGTAAATTTGAAAGACGACAACCAATCCAAAGAGAAACCTGCTCCCTTCGGAAGAGAAACCATGCAAAATCGTAAAAAAGTCTTACAAAGCCAGTTTGGCACTGCACTAAACGATAGGTTGACAAGCCCTGATTGTCGCGTGAAAAATAACTTTCAATCCGAGACGGACACTGCAAGCATTCATATTGACCCGTCTAACAATCGATTTAAAGTCTTGTGTGACGAACAGGGAATTACACAAAGCGAGGATTCGCTTTGCTGTGGCCCTGAACAGCGAGATGATACTCGAGGAGGAATAACCCCGATGTCAACGACATCAGACGATTCTGTATATGAAAAGTATACGAATGAAATGTTGGACACTCGTAACAACAATGTCACAATGCCAGAATGCTTCAGCTTGGAATCGGAGTTTGCGTCCATTGGGGAATATGAGAGAAACCAACAGATCCCCAGTGAATCGGTCAATTCGAAACCGCAGATACAACCATCGGATACCGATTCTAAAACTAACTCGTTCAGCCATAACACGGATTACAAACCCATTGATAGGAATCCATATTGTAAACTCATTGAAATCATCAACAGCCGATTCAAGTTTCCATCGTCAAAGTCGCTTTTTCGACCGGGTCTAGACTTGGATACAAACGGAACATCCGCTTCTGATATTATGTTCTCAATTTTTCGTAATGAGGAGAATGATAAAATCGAATATTACCTGCAAGAATCCTTGATGCGACCGCTGAAGACTCACTTATCGCTGGTGACTAACGAAGTGATGCGCATCTTCTTGGAGGATTTAGATATATACGAGGAATTTCGCAATTTACGAAACTATTTCTTTCTGATGGATGGCGAATTTGGCGAACAGATTACTGATGGCATTATCGGACGTCTAGAAAGCGGTATACAGCCAAAAGAACTACTGAACTTCCAGACACTACACTCTCTGCTCAACAAAGCAATTGGTTCGAGCACGATAGGTAAGTGCTTATGCCCTCCCAAACACCCTGGGGTCTTTAAGTCTATTCTGATGTTACTTCATGAACCCTTTTCAAAAGAATTCTCCAAAGAACTCGACTTGCGACTTTGCTTTTGAATCACATAAACAGCGTCTGGAGCGTAGGACTACCATGCTTTAGTCGTGCATAGTCTGATCTGTACGGTTTGTCCTTAAAGATCTTTATGATATGAAATTTCTTAAACTTAAGGATTAGTTTCTCCTGCGTATGTTTGATTTAATAGACCAATAAGGTCTGAGAGTAGTCCTTAGATTATCCGGTGATAGTCTATATAAGCTCATAGGACGTCGGCAAAAATGTTTAAATGCGGAAAAGAGATGGTCGAAAAGGATGGAGAAATGGTCAGAGCCAAGTTTTGTGGCAAAAAATAGAGGATCAGTAGTAGCCTTGTTAGTACTTGACGGAAACATAGAACTGCAGTGGAAGCGTGATTGGTTTTTGGATCGATCATTGACCAAAAAAGAATTTACTGAATCGATTCTGTTTCGAGACTTAGTGCCGTAAGAACGACTGGCAAGGCATTGTTGTTGTAATTAATTGCTTACTGAAACAAGGTAAAACATACATATGTAGTCAGTTACTAGAGATTATTAAGATTATTACGACATAAAGCGCCAAGGTAATAGAACCCAATGTTGAACTCATGAACCTTGCTGCATCGGTAGGTAAACCTTGAGGGTAATAAACATAAGGGAGATAGGATGGGTGGTTTGCGCAATAAAATAAAAATAAGATATCGTCTGGGCTATGTTCATAATTAAAGCTGATTGTAGAATTTGTGGATTTACCCTTAGCATTGATAACAATGGAATGTTTGAATCTCGATATGCGTAGTTCCTGATATTGTATAGCTGTTGGTCTGCCGCCGAGGGTATCTTTCACAATTATTTAGTCTAAACTAATTCATTACCAAAGCGTTTCAAAACCTGCCTTAATAACTAAAATTTGTCTTTTGTAGGTGTGACAAAATACTCTGAGAAACTGTCGTTTTGGATAAAATCCATGCCGGAGAGATTTGAGCTGTGCTCGCCGGATGTACTCGACAATCTCAGTTTGAGCTATGCAATAAAATGGCCTTTGAATCTCATAATTAACCCAGATGCGCTGGATCGCTATGGAATCATTTTTCAATATCTTCTCAAGGTGCGTCGCATCAGCTATATACTGGATAGTAATTATCGGCATTTGAAGGAATCGTCCGGGCATGTTAGTGGCCCCAAGATTCAAAAATCTCCACAGTATCGACACGTGTTAATGATATGTCATAAATTGTCACATTTTGTGATTACACTGCAAAACTATCTGACGGCGAATGTGCTGCAATCTTCGTGGAAGACATTTAAGGATGCTCTGCGTTCGGTGGACACCGTCGAGTCGCTATATCAGACGCACGCCGCGTATCTCAAGGGCATCATGTTCCTTTGTTTGCTTAATCGTTCGAGTGCCAAATTATACCAAATGATACATAATATATTCCAAATATGTTTACGTTTTAATAGGTATGTCAAGGCCATATACTTCCATACTGCAACACTTTTCCTACTCACGCTAATGTATTCGTATTTCTGCATCTCACTCTATTTCGTGAAGGTACCTGATATCGGAACAATTCGTGTTGGATGAAGCGTCCCAACAGTATACGCATCCTAATTATCGACGATTCATGGACCAAGAGCAGGCATTCGAAGAAGCTGTTAATCATATTATGTACTTGGGCAAAAAGGTGATGCAGAATAGCTATCAAGAGCAGATTATTCAACTGATTGAAGTATTGAACTTCAATGACTACTACAAAGGGCCAAAGGAGAAAGACAGATCAGGTGATGATCCCATAGGGCCCACCTCACACAACATGATATAATTATTTTTTTTTTATTATTTATTTCCTTTATATTAAATTTTTCTGTTATTATTAGAACAACTTCAAATAAACTGTATATACAAAAATTAACAAAACAACTTAAATAATAAGTGGGGATAAAAGATGATTATAAGGATCTCATTTAACATCTAATTGCCATATTTTCCGATACTGGTTATAATCAAATTTTCACCAGTATTAGTCAAAATTCTAGTTAGAAAAACTAATATTTTTAATAAAATTAATATTTCTATATATCTTAAATTCAAATATATAGCGAAGTGCTTTAAACAACTATGTCAGGAATGAGATCATCTAGACCTGTATGTGTTATAGATAATACTGGCAATGTGCCTAACATATCCACAGTCGTGGATTTTTTTTGACGTTGTTGGGTTTACCTAGCCATTGTTGAACCTACCGAGTCGTACATATATCCACGCTCATGAAATGAACGTGCCCACTTAGTCTTGGGTGAGGATATTACCGTCAGCGTAGCCTAGCCTCTTTTAAACGTGTCAGCGTGGAATTTGCCTTAAACTGGCCATACGCTACGAACATGCTCGCGTGAATTGCTTGAGCAAATCAACAAAATTTTAATTAGTGATAGCGTATGGTCAGCTTTAGATATCTAGTTAGTTCTGGATGTGTCTACATAGTCCTTGATATGTCATAAGCTTCGACGTGCACACCTAAGCTATTTAAAGAGTTGTTGTAGATTGTCGTATTCGTGGAGCGAACCAAAAATAGTGGAAAACAGATGGATCCAATTTTGTCAGACAGGTTGATTCCATAATGCTGCTTATTCGAGGGTTACAAATCAGCCCAAACAGTGTTTTTGACAAGACATGATTTCCGTTGCAAACAGTTGCTGAAACAAGTTTTCGAGGAATGATGGCGGCAAAAGTTGTAATATCCCGCACACGTACATCGTTATTTGTCGATTACGTATAATGACCGTTACACACATACGGAGTCGACTCCATAGAACATATTAGAAAAAGGAAAACATTTAGATTCTAATTTGTTAATGGTTAAATCTTCAAAAGTAGTAATTGGATGAGAAAAAATGAACATGAAGAGACATAAATTGTAAATTGCACTTCAACAACTTCATCTGATTCTTAAGCCAAAGGGGATAAGGCGGCATTTGTAACGAGCTCAATGACAACGTTGCCACCACACTTGCGTAAAGTCACACGCCACATCCCGTTATCAGCTACTTTGCATTCGGCCAGTGTTTGATAATCCTCCAACTGGCGTCCAGCGTGAAGTACACGTTGCTCTGATAAAGGCACTCCATGCACGTCGGCCAGTTTGTTCTTCACTTTCAAAATTGTATCAGTCGGTGCAAAGTGCATAATCAAACTCTCACAGCCGCTAGAGTTTTGCAGCGCCAGGAAAACCAACATCTCTGGCTCTGTGGGGCAATAGGAATTTATTTTATTCACATCCGACATCTGATGGCCATTATAGATCAAACGTTGAAATAACGGCTCGTATTCATTTGCTATAAAGATCATTACTTTTAGCTCAAAAACGGTGGCGCTACGCAGCAAGATTAACGAAAAAGTGAGAGAGTTTGCCATGCGCATTGTTACTTGCACATCCTGGCAAGCTGGCGATGCCTTGGCAGGCTGCTTGCAATTCGGAAAATCAATGTTTAATTTAGATTAATTTGCAGTTAAGAATGAAAGTTTTTGTCACTCTCATATTCAAAAAGTTACTTTAGGCAATTGCTCATGTGCACGCATTTTGTTTTATCTGAAATAAGGAAAGCTTGTTTCTGTCGTAGCTTTGCGCGGAATGAAGTGATCGTTACGCTTCGTATACATATTGCTGTGTTGCCGAATGACAAACAGACATAAAATGCTGTTCTGGGCAATACAAGGTAAATTAATTCAAATGTTTCAAAAGTCGAATAAAAACCTTCTCTTGGTTCTTTTAATTGGAAATTCTACAACAAAAATTCGAGAAAATTTACAAAAAGCCGAGCCTACTTGATGGCGCCAAATTTAAATAAGGTCTTGACAACTCTATTTGTCAGGCAATTATGCAAACAAACAGGGTGGCAATCTTGTATTAAAGACATCAAAAGTGTTACCGATTATTATCGATAGCTAATATTTGAGTGGAATGGTATCTATATGCATTGGTATTTTTTTGGTGGTTTTTCACAGCTACACTGGCTCGGATGAGTAGTGGTCTTGCAGTCAAAACTTATTTTATATACATATATATATTTTTTTTTATTGTTGGCATAAGTTTCGTGATAATAAGAATTTTGTACAACGCTAATGTGTTATTGCAAAGGATAGACAATAACGCTGCGTGTGTAGTGTTATTGTATATAAAAGGAGTTAATACGAAAGTTAGTTTCTCTAATTTTTACACTATTCAGTGTTGAAGTGAAAGAACGAAGACAAAAAGAAGAAACGAAAAACCAACCTTGAGAGGCACCAAACACAGCATTTCCAAAAAACAACAAAATTTTCGCTTAGTTGTGGTAAGTGTAAAGTATAGAGTGTGTTTAGTAGATTTTTTAATTATTTTGTTTTCTAAAAAGCTAAAAATGTTTTGAAATTTAATTAGTGCATGCACTTGCATTCTTGAATGAGACGAGGCGCATGGGCATTAAAAAGCACAATCGGATGGGACAGTAAATGCTAGCAAGTAATTAACACACGGACAATGAACGTTTTCGCCTTCTGTGCCGTCGTATGTTAATTCCTCCCTCGATGCCTTCGTCCAATCATTCGTTTATCCATGATGCATTCAATTTCGCCTACAATGCGAAGTTGTATTAATTGCGCGTTTCTTTGGTAGATTTCATGCTACACGATTGATACGCAATTTGCGTAAAAGCCATTAATTTAATTTGTCTTTTTTTTCACTTGAGTTTCCATTTTTAAATTTTTTGCTTCATGTTTTTACCTTAATTTCTATGCATTTCTTTACTGCAAAAAATTTCAGTGCGTTTATGTGTATGTTGTTTTGTCTGCTTGTATGCATGTGTTTTCTTTTCTATTGGTTTATGCATGCCGTAGAGTGAGAAGAACGGCACATGTATGTGCATGCAAACGTGTGTTTGCGCACGTATGCGTGCTAAAGAGTTAGGATGTGTTAAGGATGTGCCAGTGCCAGCGTGAGTTAATGCTCGTGAGTTATAACGAATAACATTAAAAAATTAAAAAATAAGTAAACAATATATATATATATGTATATAAGTCGATAAGTGTATGTTTGGTGCCTATAGACTCCGAAACCGCTGGACAGATTTTGATTAAATTTTTAGAGAAACTCCAGAATAGTCTGGAGAGTAGTCGAGTCCAGTAATGGGATAGTCGAAAAATCTCATCCAATTACAATAACTTATGTTTCAAATAAAACTTTGTAACTTCAAGCATTTTATTTTGTATGATATAGAAAGGAATCATGTAAAAAATCAACTACTAAACATGAAGTAGGCGAGCGAAGGAACACAAAAATCTATATATATATATAAATAAATAACGCGGATTCAAAAGATTTTACTCTACCAAAAAATCGTTGAACGCGGCTACACAAGCTTTCACTAGCCGTTTACATGTTGATTCTATCTATCTACTATCGAGCAACGCCAGGGCACCTCCTAGTTGTAAAAAATTACAGCCAAGTACGAGTTGACCTAGCACCCCGGGTTCCGTACATTAAATATGTCATTTTCGGTTTTCTTTTTACTCTATTGAAAACAACCAATCCGAAGAAAATATACAATCATATTCACTCATTTTGTTTTGGTTAAGCAAGTAATAATTATAAAAAAATAAATATATTTAAGACTTTTGCAACAAGCCATTTCATTTGATATATCACTCAACTTAATCGGTCCAGTATATTCGGAGCAACTTGGCTGTATAAATGGAACCCTAAAAATGAAATCACCTCAATTTGAGCTTTCGGATGTGAAAGGTATTATAAGGTTGTCAGGCAAGTTGTTTTGGCCATGTCCGTCTATTCATCTGTCTATATGCATATTTTTAAAATAGAGAATTGAAATTTTGAACGTAGTTTTCTGTAATTACTGCAGACAGTTCATACATACAGTGCCGAACTAAATTGTTGGCACAGCAATCAATTTTAATTTCAGGCCTGGTTTGGGATACCGAGTGAGATGATATTTGATAAAGAAAAAAATTTCTCAGCTAGAACGATCAATCGGTTCTGGCCGGTTCCGTCGTAGCAATACAATATTTATGTTTCTTAAATCCATAAAAAAATGCCAATTTATTAAATTTATTGTTATTACCTTTGGTAACCGTCACTTAATAATTTTTTTCTTTATCTTTCAACTGCATGCTGACGTGACTTTGCTTTGCATGGCCCCGTGGTGCCATTGTACCATCTCTAGGAGAGAGTGTCTAGTCTATTCAAGAAAACAAATTGAACATGAGTTTTTCGTTTCTGGGCGGTTCCGTCGTAGCAATACAATATTTATATTTCTTAAATCCATAAAAAAATGCCAATTTATTAAATTTATTGTTATTATCTTTGGTAACCGTCATTTAATATTTTTTCCTTTATCTTTAAACTGCATGCTGACGTGATTTTGCTTTGCATTGCCCCGTGTGCCATTGTACCATCTCTAGTAGAGAGTGTCTAGTCTATTCAAGAAAACAAATTGAGCATGAGTTTTTCGTTTCTGCTTGCTTACATGTGTTGTTTTCGTTGCTTCTGTTTTGTTGTTGATAAGTCTTTAATATAGCGCTGTCAACGACGAAAAGAAAGTGCGTTACATTTTTTATTTCTTTTTAGGGTTTTTAATGTGTTTCAAGGAAGAAAAATGAAATAAACAAGATATAGTAAAATACTATAAAAAAAAAACAATCAGTATCATATCAAGTAATATCAACACACCTCACCCTTTTCGTTTTTGTTATCGAAATATTTTCTTGCCCTTGCACGGTGTTATCGATTGATTCGTTAAAGTGAAAACAGTGCTTAGGTAGATCGTTGGCTATTTTGCAATTACTACAAATTGATCGATAACAATTAAATTTGTTCCTGGTTTGTGTGCTCGTCATTTGCATCTGGTTCAGTTTTCCATTCGTGTGTCAGTTGTTTCTTTTTTTATTCTTGGAACTTGGAAAACAAAAATACAGCACATACAATAGGAAAAGTATTATTTTTCATTTTGCATTTCGTTTACACAGTTATACAATAAGCGCCATTTCGACTTTAAATATTTAGTTTTTTTTTTGTACATGTGTAATTCTTAATTTCGTAAATCTGTTAGGTTTTTTTTGTTTGCGACGCAAAATTCTAAACTCAGTGCAATACAAATTTTAACTGTCTGTTGTGCACAAGGCTCGTTATGACTTGGACCAGGAGCAGGAGTTTTTACTAAAACTTGCCTGCCGACGCAGATTCCTATGTGGAAACAGAGTTAGGTTTGTTTCATCTGGGTATCTTTTGGGAGCTACCCAATTATCGGTCGACGAAATACAATTCGCTGCAGCATATTCTGTACGAGAGTTAGGAGCTGTACAACAACAACTACATTGGAAGAGTAACTAATCAATTATAGTAAATAACCGACCTAATGGGGTGGCCATCCGATTGGTGGGATACCGATTGTACGACGAATTATTGCTCATCTGTGGTTTTAAAACGGCCCTCCATCAAGGTGTTAGCCTCAATTGCTATCGGGACTCATGACCATCATGGGTATATCACAATGTTATTACGCCTGTAATTTAACCTCGCAAAGCGTACCGAGAGATTTGGGTTAAACTAGCTGAGATAGCTATGTACCTGGTGCTAGACACCATCTCATCATTTGCACACCTCTCGACCTAGCAACCAACGTTCAAGGAATACACCTTACATTCCAAGCCCGACAGCAATAAGAAGATTTCTATGCGGCATCCATTGACAACATTCTGTTGTCCGCTAGAATACCAGTCCTACGGTTGTTCTCCGAACTCGTCCTCCGTTACAACAACAACAACTCATTGACTTTCTTCATCATTGGCTTTCTTCCTCATTGTAAATATGTACATATATACAAATTATCCACTCATTTGACTGAAAGTTATTGAAACACACATCTACCCTTTCTAGTTAAAAGTGTTATATTTTTCTTGTTTGTCAACATCAAATTACAACAAATTTCGTTCGGATATATCTAGTCTTTCAGATAAAATCCTCAACGACGAAGTACATACGGCACTTATCTCAGGATGGATAAAATGCGTTTGTTGAAAGACAGCCGCTCCGAAATAACGGTTGGCGGCAAATATCGTGTTATACGAAAAATTGGTAAGTACTTCCCGATTCGATAGAAACGATATATTTCATGATAAAATTTTAATAAGTTGTTTTCCTGTACCTTAGGAAGCGGCTCATTCGGTGACATATACCTGGGCATGAGTATTCAGAGTGGAGAGGAGGTTGCCATTAAAATGGAAAGTGCCAATGCACGTCATCCTCAATTATTGTACGAGGCCAAATTGTATCGCATTTTGAGTGGGGGCGTTGGCATACCGCGTATACGCCATCACGGAAAAGAGAAGAATTTCAATACACTCGTCATGGATCTGTTGGGGCCATCACTCGAGGATCTATTTAATTTTTGTACGCGTCATTTCACGATCAAAACAGTGCTGATGTTGGTCGATCAAATGATTGGTCGTTTAGAGTATATACACTTAAAGTGCTTTATACATCGTGACATTAAGCCGGATAACTTTCTGATGGGCATTGGACGCCATTGTAACAAACTGTTTTTGATTGATTTCGGCCTGGCGAAGAAGTATCGTGATCCACAGTCGCGTATACATATTCAGTATCGCGAGGATAAGAACCTAACGGGCACAGCACGCTATGCGTCGATTAATGCACACTTGGGCATTGAGCAGTCGAGACGCGACGATATGGAGTCGCTGGGCTATGTGATGATGTACTTTAATCGTGGTGTTCTGCCATGGCAGGGTATGAAAGCAAATAATAAGCAACAGAAATACGAGAAGATATCCGAAAAGAAGATGTCAACACCAATTGAGGTACTGTGTAAGGGATCCCCGGCTGAGTTTTCTATGTATTTGAACTACTGTCGTAGTTTGCGTTTTGAAGAGCAACCCGATTATATGTATCTTCGACAGCTATTCCGGTAAGTGTGCTGTAGAATAAACCTATAAAGGTCTAACTAAAATCAGTTGAAAAAGGGGTGGTTGGCTGTGTTCGGTACACGGCCACGTTACATGAATACGTCTACTCTTATTGTACGAAGACCGTTTACACGTGACAGACTGTGCAAAGTTAGCGGAAAGGGTGTTGCGCTTCTAGACCTGTGGTCACATGCAAGAGCATGTGAAGGTTAGTGTAAGTTTTGCAGACATGTCGACGGCGTATTAATATACGAATGAAGAATGTTCTTAACTTTTATATATAGTTTGCTTATTGTTAAATTTTTTTCAACTCACATTGAATAGGTCAATTATATATATATATATATTTACTCAATTCTGCTTTTTTACAGTATTTTATTCAGGACACTGAATCATCAGTACGATTATATTTACGACTGGACAATGTTGAAGCAGAAAACTCACCAAGGCCAGCCAAATCCCGCTATTTTATTAGAACAAATTGAGCCTCGTAACGATCGTGATAAAGAAAAAGATAAACAAAATGGAAAACCATTGATCACAGACTAAGATCGGCTTAAATCTGATCAACTCTCTTAGTGTATGGTTTGGTAGATGATGCTTAAAAATTAATTTAATTGAATACATAAAAAAAAGTAAAACAATATTAACAAACAAACAAAGCGAAAAATTAAAGAAAAATGAGAGATGAGTAAAATGATGATTTGGCGTGACGGGCCCAGTGAGCATGGCTGGCGATTAAGAAGGCAACCAGAAATGAAGGAGTAAACTACAATGTCCTATCAGCCAGGAAAGGCGCGTTTCGGTCGTCGCCCACCACGTCATGAAACAAACATCTTTTCTTTATCACCATCAATTGTAACAGCAATAATAATATAAACAATAACAACAACAAAAACTCCTTCCGTAATGTTTATTAGTTAAAGAAACAAAAAAGAATACGAAACAGGTATGGAATAACACAAAAGCAAAAAATAACATCGACAACAACAACAACGTCAACAACAGAAAAGCACCAGCATATCAGCAGCAGCAACAACAGCATAACAACAATCCATAAAAATATGAAGTGGTGGTAGTCCAGCCCAGCCCAGTCCATCTCAGCCTCCTTCCTACTCGGCACACATACCCAAAAAAGAACACACACACATAAACACACACACACAAACACACACACACAAACACACACACACAAACACACCCACACCCACACATAAACACACACACACACACATTCATTTATTAAAGCTAATCTAATCTGCAAAGTAATTTTGCAAATTAATTAATGATTAAATAATTAAACGCAGTAATTGTAATGAATAATAAAAATTGTAACTATTTAATTTTGAATTACCATACTTCGGCAAAGAATGCTAATTATGTTGAAATTAAACAAAAACGAAACAAACTCAAATCAAAGCAAGTTTAAAACAAAACAAAAAAAGGAAGCAAAATGCATTTTCTCAGTAAATGCTAGAAATAAGAAAAAATTGCTTAACGCCGCAGCGTTAGTTACTTTGAATTTTGTCGATTTGTACTCTTATGCTCTTTGTTATCAGAATTGTCACATGCCTTCGGTCTTGCAGCAACAGCTTCCTTGTTGCTAAGTTTGACAGTGCTGAGCTTTGTCTGCAGTGTTATGACACCCTGGTGGTACCGGCACATGCAGGTTCAAAAAGGTTTCAAGAATACTTCAACTAAATAAAATCATGAAAATGTATTTATGTCACCATTCATTTATTTCAGCAAGCAGTCTCCTTGACAGCAACACACACAATCGACTCTGCCAAAAGTTCCACTTCCTGGCTCTCCCTCTGCGACCAACAGATGTGTCATCAACGACTGCGTTGGTTGTCCGTCGTCTGATAGTAGCAACTAAAGTAGCCAAAAAAGAAATTCTTTAAAGTACTCATCGCCTTCAGCTGCTTCCACGCATTTTGTTTGATATTCTGTAAAAAAGTTTGCGTAATCGCTTAATTCAACTGATATTACAAGTTGTAAACTCTTTTTTGTGTGTATACAAAAGTTGACTGAAGAAATTACCTGGTTTATATAAACTGGCATATAGACTGAGCTGAAACTGTACAGACTCCTTTACACATGTTCACCAATACCAACGAAAAAATCGCTCAAATCGGACTAAACAAGACACAAAATTACGCAGGCTACCATAGACAAAAAGAACCAACTGTCATGTAAACGATGGCCCCTGGTATAGTCCATCCAGTGATGTCCATATTATTCATTCGTACTTAGCTGGCACAGTTCCGACGACTTGATGTGTTTGCTTCATTACGGTTTTTGTATAAAAAATGCCATAGGAAGATAAAAAACCGCCGGATGACAACCGTTTCGAAATGTCGGTAGGCGAGAAATATCGTGTTATACGCAAAGTTGGTAAGGGCTTACTAATTCGATAGATGCGATATAATTCATGATAAAATTTTAATAAGTTGTTTTCCTTGCATCGGATTTGGAGTGGCATGGATCCGTTGGACCCAACGCTAATTTCACGATCAAAGCAGTGCCGATGTTGGTTACACTTGGTTACACTATGATGGGCATTGGACGCCATTGTAGCAAACTGTTTTCGATTGATTTCGGCCTGGCGAAGAAGTGTCGTGATCCACAATCGCGTATACATATTCAGTATCGCGAAGATAAGAACCTAACGGGCACAGCACGCTATGCATCGATTAATGCACACTTGGGCATTGAGCAGTCGAGACGCGACGATATGGAGTCGCTGGGCTATGTGATGATGTACTTTAATCGTGGTGTTCTGCCATGGCAGGGTACGAAAGCAAATGATAAGCAACAGAAATATGAACAGATATCCGAATAGAAGATGTCAACCACCAATTGAGGTACTGTGTAAGGGATTCCCGATAAGTGTGCTATTGGGAGTGTTAATTAAACTCCTCTTGGTGTGGCTCCATAGAATAAACACCGTCATATGCTCTGAACAGAGAAAAACGTTCCGAAATCAAAAGAGTTTACTGTGTGTCTGTTTTTTGTCAATGAGTATGGTGCAAAAGGTGCCTAAACTGGCAACGGGTTTTCCTACAGAATACAGCGCGGGTGGTCCTTGACCGATTAAGAATTGCGGTGCAGAGATTCGGTCCATTTTTCGGTTCTGCATAGAGTAGTCCGTATTTCCTGTTCTTGCAAGTGTTCGAAATAAATAGAACTTCGTCATAGAGTATGATGGTCCGGTATATGTTCGTAAGTGGACAGTTTCCTACGTTCAGATTTCATTTGAATCTGTTTTATTGATTATTGATTCAAATTTGTTTCATCTGAAATTGGAATTTAATTACGTTAACGATTATTCTTACGATTGGTTCGTCTTGAAGCCGAAAACTGGTCAAAAGCAGCCAAATCTATTAGAACAAAATTGTGAAAAACAATAAAAATGAACAATCACACATCACAAGCTGCTTACAAATCATTTCGGTAGCGAGCAAGGCGCTGGACAACGCACCTACCACACGTCTGCAGTAGCACCAGAACAACTTTCCCTCAACTAAACCCACCTTGAAGCCTTTTGCTAAACTACTATCGGTGGAGAACATTTGAAAATTTTCAAATCGTTAGTCTGGCCATCCTCGTTGTTAGGCGGGACTTCATGCTTTAGACACGCCCCCACTCCGCGCAGTTTGCACACACAACATAAACAGGCAGAACTGATCGAACAAAACACACACGCTTAGTCATTAAAACGAATTAATAAAACGCAATAATTGTAGCGAATAATAAATTGTGAACAATACCGTCACTTTGCCTGTGCGATTTTTCGAAAACTACCCTTGGCTCTATTCAATTACAAGTTTATTTACATAAACACAAATTATGAAATAAAATAATAAAAAAAATGTCTAAGCTAGCGAAATTGGGAGGTCTACGCCACACCCGGCAGGTTTAGAAGCGCTGAACACTAAGCTAAGCCCAAAAGTTTTGCCGCAATTGCTTCGGTAACATCGAGCGTCAAATTGTCGGTAATCTTAGGCTTCTTTCTAACTGGCATGTCCGCGTCATCGTCACTGCATCCGTCTACATCATCATCATCATTACTATTGTCGTCGCCGACACTATTCTCTTTACCATGATTGTCATCCTTGTTGGCTCCCTTATTTTTATAGATTTTATCAGGATCAGGTAGCCAAGAAAGATCCACTGAATTATCATCGTCCGCAGCACTCTCATCTTCACCAAACTCATCCTTTGCAGCCTGCTTTTTATTGTCGTCCTCGTCATCGTCTTTGCTTTGTTGCTCATCAGTCAAATTCTTCTGTTTCAGTTTCTCACGCGCCAATTTGTGTCGTTTTCGGATCAACTCACGGAATCTTTGCTTGTCGTATTTGTCCTCCTCGCTAAGCAGTTTCTTGGAGCGCACAATGTCAATGCCACCTTTTTCAGTTTCTTCGTCTTCGCTGAGCTCGTCGAGTACGTGCATTTGTTTGCGCCGGCTGACAACTTGCACGCCTTCACTGCCAAGGCTTACCTTTGAGTTCGCTTCTAGATTCTTCATGAGCGCCTTTTTAGCGAGCTTTTTCTTCTTAAGGATTTTCTCATGTCTGATAAGAGCAAGTGGCTCGAACTCTGCGTTGAGGTTAGGTATATCGCCAGCCACGTCGTGATTGCGACGCTTCAAGGTGATGAAATCGTCACTCGACTCGGAATCGCTATCTAGCGCTTTAAAGCACGGTTCGTCTCTGTCCGGTTTGGTTGGTGTGGCCTCATCATCATCATCATTGCTATTCCCACCATCGTCGACATCCTTCTCCTTTATACTATCAATTGTTTTTGCGTTGTTTTGCTGTTGTTTTTTGAGTCGCCATACCAGACTTTCCACGAAGCGTACACGTGGCGTTACCACCAGCCCTAGTGAGCGCGCATACGCATCCAGGTCGAGAGTGAGCACATTGAAAATTTGCTTGTTGCGTTGCAGATAGACCGATTTAATGTACGCCAGAAAGGCGCGCTGTGCCGATGCTTTCAGCTCGATGAATTGTGCCAGGAACGCCTCCATTTTGAAGCGTGGCGAAAACAGTTTCTTTGGATCGATGTGTATGCGATGCACATTGATCTGTTGCGCTTTAAGTGCTTCAATCATGTGCTCCTCCTCACTAGGCAGAAGCACAAGTAAACTTTCGCCGCGTGTTTTATTGCGTGCCGAGCGTCCGGCTCGATGAATATATTGCGGCACATCTTCGGGGCAATCCAATTGCACGACCCAACCGACAGCGGGGAAGTCCAGACCACGCGAGGCAATATCTGTTGCGAAGAGCACAACGTTTCGTTTGCGCACAAAATCCTCATAGATAGCAATGCGTCGATCCTGATGGAGTGTGCCGTAGAGCGCCAAAAGGCTGGTACCCGGACGCAATTTGCAGAAGATTTCGTAAGTGTACTTCACTTGTTTACAACTGCTCAGGAACACGATAATCTTCTGCTTGAGATGATTCGTGATGAACGACCACAACATTGTCATCTTCTCCTCGAGTGGCAACACAACGTAGCTTTGTTGCAGCAGTTCAGGTACGGCCAATAAAGTGCCTTCCGCAACGACGCTGTTAGCACCACTTGCGCTGGTATCGCTGATAGTAGTGATTTGTGGATTTTTGTGCGGTTGATATCCAACATAAATGGGCTCGCGTAGGTTGAGTCGACCCAGCTGTTCCACTGTGTTTGTTTGCGTTGCCGAAAAAAGCAATACCTGACGTTCGGATGGCAGATTGTTAATAATCGCATTGAGGGTTTGTTCGAAACCCATGTCCAGACAACGATCGGCTTCATCGAGCACCAATATTTCCGTAAGGGACGCATTTAACAACGGATTCTCGTCCATATGCTGCAGCAGACGGCCCGGCGTGCATATTAATATATTACATTGATCCATGCGTTTACGCTCAAAATTTAAATTCTTGCCACCGATAATTAAACCGGTGGAGAAATCATGCGCTTTGCCAATCTTTTTCAATGTCTCGAAAATCTGGTAGGCGAGCTCCCGTGTGGGTGAGATAATAATCGCGCCAATGCCATCCGTGCGTGACCACTTGTTAATGTAGAGATGTTCGAGCACCTGGAACGAGGAGTGTGGATCCCTCAAAATGCTGCATGTTTTATGTAATACGACTTACCGGTATGAGGAAAGCAAGCGTTTTGCCACTACCCGTGATCGCAGCGCTTACCACATCTTTACCCTGCAATGCATAACCAATGCTCAGTCGCTGCACCTCAGTGGGCGTTGTGTACCGCGCATCGGTCAATCCAATCAATGTTTTCTTTGAAAGGGGGAAATTGGTAAATGATTTCACATTTTCGGGATTAATTTCAGCATAGCGTGCTTTCAGTTCTTTAATTTCTGAATCGGTTTCTTGGATTTTCGATTTCTTTTCCGCTGACTTAGAGCCTTTGTGCTTTTGTTTACGTTTGGATACGGAGTGTTTATTACGATTCTGCATCATGAGTCTCTCTCTGCCTTAGCATTCGATAATTGTTTTACAATTTTCTAAATTACGTGTATTTAAAAATTTAGCTCACACCGCATGTGAGCACATGTGTTTTGCGTTGTTTACAATCCAGGGCTGCACAACATGACAACATCCTAGTTATTCGATGTATATCGATGTATAGTTTTCAATATCATTCACAAATCGTTTCAACACTGAAATACCAACCACCCAAAATTCGATGACTTTTTCCACCCAGTCTTCTCTATTGAGCCTGATTGATTCGCATAGTGTTGCTGTTTGTTGGTACACGTCGTCGCCGCCGTGCCAGTCGAACAAAATGTTGAATTTTGTCAAAAATTTAACAATCGCATCTGGTGTTGAGGAAAAAAATAACGTTAAGAATTT
This sequence comes from Cacoxenus indagator, assembly GCA_035041755.1. Taxonomy (NCBI): domain Eukaryota; kingdom Metazoa; phylum Arthropoda; class Insecta; order Diptera; family Drosophilidae; genus Cacoxenus; species Cacoxenus indagator. The sequence goes on along the minus strand of JAWNKX010000245.1, from coordinate 537,519 downwards.
CTTGCCACTTGTTGCGGAAATCTATAAAAACTGTTTTGCGCAATTGGTGACGACGACGGTGGACGATTGTTCACTGCAACAGACGAGGGTTGAGCAGTTACAACAGCTGTGCAACGAATTTGATACGCGCCACACCAATCAGGAGGACACCCTGTCACCGACACCCACGGCCGAAGATGTCTGGATCTTTGGCTATGGTTCACTGGTGTGGAAAGCGGATTTCCCATATATTGATCGACGTCGCGGCTTCATATGCGGCTACAAGCGAAGGTTCTATCAGCACAGCATCGATCATCGTGGCGTGCCGACGAAACCCGGACGCGTTGTGACTCTAATGCCGGGCGCAGCAAGTACGGATCGCGTATACGGTGTAGCATATAGAATAGCGGCAACACAAAAACAAGATGTGCTGGAGCACTTGGACTATCGCGAAAAGAATGGCTACGAACGTTGCAGCCTTGAGTTCTTTGAATTTCCTGTTAAAAATGATTCTGTGCCACTGAAGGTTATAATGTATGTCGCAACTCAAACTAACGAATCATATGCCGGCGATGTGTGGCAAGTGCCCCGTATTGCTGAACAGATCTTCAGTTCAGCTGGGCCAAGTGGTCCGAATCGCGAGTATCTACTTAACTTAGACCAGGCGATGTGTGCTCTTTTCCCTGGTGCCGTGGACGAGCATCTGAACGAGTTGGTCGCCTGTGTCCGGCAATTGATCGAACACGATGAACCAATCCTACTGGAGCGTGCACTGTGTAAAGAGATTAATACAACACTATCTCATTGCTTCGATGAAGCGGACCATCTCAGCGCGGATGAGGTGGTCGATCTGTTAACCCAGCGACTTGAGACGTTGCGTGAGCAATGCAATCGTCCCGGCTGGCGGGAGACGCTCATTGCCAAAGAACTTTAGAATAAAAAAAGTAAAGCTGCAAATCATTCTGTTCTCTACAAAGTATCAAACAAAATTAATTAAAAATATCCGAATATGTATATATATATATATATATATATATATGCAATATATATGTATATATACATTGCTTAAATAGTTTAATAGAACGAAGTTACTTTACGCTCGCTGTGGCATGCGAAACACAAAATTTGTCTCGCAAAAAAAACTTCAGATTTTCCGTTTAAAGTTGAACCAATGAAAGTTAGTTGTGCTCAACAGCAACCTTTACCCAAAGAATTAGTAAATAGCTTCGCTCTAACCGGGTGTTCCACGACACCACCTTCATACTTAGTTTTTTTTTATTTCTTAACAAATAAACATTTCTTTTGTTTAAAAAAAAAATAAAATATATAACAACTAATAATTACTATGTTCAGTTAAGAAAATCGTTCATGGATTGGATGGAGTAGTTTTAAACTGCGGCGTGTTGTGGTTATAAGATCACGGCGCGCAGTTGTATCCCTAAAATGCCAGGCGGTATCATGTTATTCTGATACGCCTGTATATTGAATGTTAAAGTAAGTTGCGCTCCCAAAAATTTGGAAGCCAGTCCTCAAAGGGCATCCACCATTTATACTGTCATTGTTCTTTGCAGCAGCTCATCAAGCATAAAGTACCAGAGCAGAAAAAGCTTATACCTTATCTCATCCAGACAATGAGCTATTTGAAATGACCTGACTGGAAAAGGTAGCTGACGGGGGGTTGTGTAGACTTCTTTATGTAGTTTGCGACTGCACTTTTGGGCTGCAGCATCGATTTAGTGGCCGGTATCCAGCCTGCTTCGGTTATCAAACCAGTATTGTACAGATGGAGTCTTTCTACTTCTCTTTCTCTCTATATATATATACGTCTCATATACATACGTCTCGTAAACGTGCTTAAACAATACACCCTTTTTTTATTATTTCGTTTTAACGGCTTAAATGCATTTGAAACTGCCAACTTGCAAACCAAACGTAAAATCTGCTTAGTGCAACTTTATTTCTCGTCAGTGACACCATATGATGTGGTATTGTGAACAGCTTTGCTTGTTACTACAACAACAATAAAATATTCGGTATTTTTTAATGGATTTCACTAGAGCTTTTTAGCACATCGCGTACAAATGTCAGACGACAGCCGCCCTGAAACGCGAGTGGCGCAGAGTTTGTTGTTGTTTTCGTTGTTTTTTTGCCTTCAGTTAGCAGAAGTTTGTGAATTTTACAATTTTGTCAAGTTTATTGTTAATTAGTGTTATTGTTAACGTAACTCAGTGCTAGTGCATGCAACAAAAAAAAAAGAAAATTAAAACAGTTGAAAAGTGAAGTGTGTGGAATAACAAAAGATAAAAATAACAACAAGTTGTGTGAAGAATTTGTCGCGTCGCACTGTTTATATGTGGCGGTGAAGAAATCAACGCTTGTGCGTTGAAGAAGAAGAAGGTGACCACGAAACAGGTGGGCGAAAATGTAAATTCACATAAGAAAATAATAATATCTGCTTTAGTATTGTTAATTCCAAATTTTGTGTATTTTTGTGTAGTAATGCATTCAAAACTATACCTTCGCTGTCTCACATTCGCTGTTTTCACATTTGCATTCGTCGACAAGGTTCTCTGATAAGACTGCGAAAACAAAAACACATGCAAACACACACACACACACATGCATGCACATTTATAATGTTTGTTGTGCTTTTTTTTGTTGGGTGGGCTTTATGGTTATCGTAGATGAATCACATCATTGATGAAGAGAACATAACATCATCAGTGAGAACTTGTAGAAGTTGCGATATTGGTTAACATCAAACCTCACCCGAACAGTGCCATTCGATAAAAAAAAGAAAAAGAAAAAAAGTAATAAGAATTCTCTTTGGCGCCGTTGATGTCTGACATGGGTTTTTGATGATGATCCATGCTGGAAAATATACGAAGATTTTTATTTCTATCTGTCAAAACTAGCTGTCACTATCCATTTGTAACGGGAACCTGCCGCTGCTCTTGCGTCGGATATTCCGAAACGGTGACTTTAGTTGTGTCGGGTAGTTAGTATCGGGGAATCGATCCATTTGCTTTACTTATGGATTGTTCTAACTGTGATTAGACGAACGATATAACGTCGAGAGAGTGTGATTCTGACCGTACCGAATCCGAAAGTTAGGCAAGCTCACTACTCCCCAATTGTGTAGGGTGTTAAAACGATTCACATTTGTGCACGTTTTAAATTTATAGGCATTCTCCTTCAATTCTGGTGGTTATGGTTGTGTCGTTTGCTTTTCATTTGTTTTGATGGGTCGACATTTGGAGTGTCTTATTGGATTAAAAAAAAAGAAATGAAAAATAGCCAACAAAAATGTTGCGAATGTTTTTCAAACTACCATATGTATTTTCATAAAGTAACAGTACAGTATGCACTTGCTAAGTTATAAATGGAAAAATTTGCAGAAAAGTTGTGCTTTGCTTGAGTTTTCCTATTGGAATTTGCAATGATGAATAAGCTTACCCTCCAATTGTCATATGTTGGTAAGTCTCTTCTGTATTTGACCTGTATTCTGTATAGTTTTTGTATATTACATGTGTGTGGGTGCTTTTTAATTTTTCTTATGTTCTTTTAAGTGTGTGTGTGTTTTTAAACATTCAGTAGCATATCAGAGCGGAGCGCAGCACACATTTCAATGTAAATTTATGCTCGGCTATTGGAAGAAATGACATACGAGTTTAGTTGATTAAATTGCAGGTATTTTGTTGTTGTACTTTTTACGGGTCGTTATCATACATCGTCATTTCTTAAACAAGCTATTACAAGAAAATTCTTAGAGTTAATCAAAGATAAAGAAGATTAAGGTTATTTTAACTTTTATGTATTGTGCCGAAGTTGTTATATTGCAGAATTTGCTGATGTATTTTCTGAATACTAGGAATACTTATAATTCTTGTTTGAGTCCATAATTCTGCGATATATTCATCAAATAAAGCTCTACTACTAACTACTACTACTGTTGCTACTACTCCAGAACTTCTGCCACTACTAGTAGAATCATTATTTGGACGGTTTCAGAAGTGTTCACATATAGCACCCGAAACTTGGAATTGGTCAATCCTAACTCCGACTCGTTCAAGTCTGATGTTAGATTCTTGATACTCGCTTCTCACATAGTATGGTTGTTTAAAGGCTAATGTACTATTTCTTATATAACATTTGCGTATATATACAAATAAATCACTGAACTTTAATTGGAATTGATTCAAATGTAGTAATTTACTCCTTAAATTTTAATTATGAACGATTTCCACAGGAAATGAAAATTAAACGCCTTAAAGTTGACACCGCTCCCTTTTTTTACTTATTTTATGGTTTTACTTATTACGTTCGATTTATAATTATCCATTTCCTAAGTAGTGCTTGAGCTACGTGTGGCTTAGGTTGCAGCAGTTAATATGCGAGGGCAGTGAGAGCAACATAAGCTTTTATGAAGAGGTTTTCCCAACGTCAACCAATTTTAATTTTCGGTACTCCCCCTAAGTTTATACTATATCTATATATATATAGAAGTACAGTGCTGGGAAAAAATAATAGAAACGCCGTATTTTCTTTGTAATATTCAAATATTCTTCTGTGAAATTAATGTTGTTTTAAATGTTATAATTTTTATTAAATGTTTATTGAAGTATATTGTAAATAACAACACAAAAGTTTACATTCGTAAAAATCATATAACAAAAAAATTGATTTAATTTATTGGCTTTGGAAAAAAAAGGTATTTCTATTTTATTTTAATTGCTTTCAACTATCTTTCAGATTCTTTAAATTTCATTTCTGAGTTCATTATTCGAACAACTTCATCAGCAAGCTATTCTTTTTTCATAATTAAATTATAACATTTATCGCAGTAAACTGCATAACACATTTGTTTGATTAAAAAAAAATAATGACGTGAAAAAAAAAAATTTGACTTATACTAACTTAAAAACGATGTAAATTGCACCGAAAAGGCAATGATATAGAAGGTTGTATCTTTCTTAGGGGGAGATCATTTATAACTTTAGCAATTCAAAACAAGTGAAGTAAAGTTATAAAGGAAAAAAATATATATAAACACATAAATTTTCACAACATTGTTTAATAAATTATAAAAAAGAAATATTTTAATTCCACGAAATCTTTGGAAAGCGATTATTTGTTGTTTTCTCCGATCTGCACTGCTGGTCATGAGTGACCAGGCGGACCACAGTGCCATAGCCTATATATCAAAAAACATAGCCTTCCTCCCACTGACATCATGCCTGCTTTTTCGGACAAAGGTGCTGCTCCGTTGTTGGAGTGGTTTTCGGCGCCCTCATCAAGTAACCGTATAAAAAAGAAGCATAAACCAAGTTCGTCAAAACAGACAAGTATTAAAAAAGTTAGCAGAAAACAACTTTTGGATGCAAATCGATTCGCACCACTTAGTAGCGATTCTGACGCTTCTGACATGGAGCTTTTTTTGAAGAAGTGTGTACCAATAAGAGCGAAACACCTTCTCTGGAAACTGTAAACGCCAATGAAACCGCTGCTTCGACCAGTCGGCCTGAGACCAGTACTTATACTACAATTATAAATAATCGAGCTGATTCAAGGATTCATAACAAATCTCCGAAGCCACCACCCATTTTCATTGTCGGCACAAACATTAACGGTTTGCTAGCCAACCTTGACACTGTGACCGAACCCGAATCATACATACTGAAGGCATCTCGTAAGGAGGGTCTGAGAATCCTGCCCTCCACCAGTGATGCCTATCGTAGTATTATACGCCATCTTGAGCTGCGAAACATTACGTTCCATTCGTATCAGTTAAAAGATGAAAGAGCATACAGGATTGTTATTCGCGGCCTTCACCACTCAACCCTCGTCGAGAATATTAAAGGAGAACTTGCCGACAAAGGTCATTCTGTACGCAACGTGCACAACCCAAAAAGCAGAGCTGATGGTCATCCGCTCAACCTGTTTTTTTGTTGACCTTGAGCCCAACGCCAGCAACAAAGGGGCTTATGATATAACGAGGTTTTGCCGTCAAATAGTTAAAATCGAGCCGCCTCATCCGTTCAAAGATGTACCTCAATGCCATTGCTGCCAGGAGTTCTCGCATACTAAGAGGTACTGTCGCAAACAATTTAAGTGCGTCAAATGTGGCTAAGCTCACGCCACAACTTCTTGCACCATAATACCTGATAAGCCACCTAAATGCGCACTTTGCGTGCCAGGAGCACACTGCGAATTATAAAGGCTGCATTAAATACAAGGAAGGTATTTGCCTGGCGATTGCCAGGAGAGTCCCGGCAAGACGACCTGCACCAAGCGCCTCTCAACACCATGAGATATCTGGCCACAATTCTGTGCCTAACAAGATTGTTGACGGGGTGTCGTACGCTGATGTATTTAAGAAATCGGTGTATCACCAACCGTCACAACAGAAACTCCTACGTGAGCAGCAGAAGCGTTATCAAGTCAACGTCAAATCGCATTCCCTCACCCTGTTGGCAATAATAGATCGAATTGTCATCATTATCCCTCGCTCAGCATAGATAATACCCAATCATTCTCATCTCCTGAACAGGTCGTCCAACGGTCGATTGGGGTCTCCCGCCTGGACAGTCTTAACGAGAAATTTGATAGCCTGATTGAGATGCAGACCATGATGATGGAGATGCTCGCCGCCATATTGTCTAAAAAATGAGCAGACCACACATGAACCTCGCCATATGGAAGGAAAGCTGACGGCGTCCTTAATCACAGAAATGAGTTAGAAGTGTTCATGGCGGTCAACTATTGATATCATGCTCATTTCCGAAACGCATTTCTGCATTAGAACATACTTCAAAATTCATATGAAATCTATTCTGCTAATCATCCGGATGATAACCGTATGCGAGGGGGCGCCGCTTTACATCCGGTCATCCTTACGCCACCATACGCTGGAAACCATTCGGTCTGACTCAATTCAAAGTGTCTCTGTCAGTATTCACACAACTCAAGGCATCCTGGTCATCGCAGCCGTTTATTGTCCTCCAGAACCCCAAATATCAATTCAACCAAAACGTTTTCGTGCTATGCTTCTTCTTGCGAAATTAATGCTTTGGACAAAAATTAAATCGAAAAAAACCGTTTCCGAAGCGTTTCCGCAATATATATTTTTATTTTTTTTTTGCATACTTGCTCTCAAAATAAGGAACACATTAAAATAAAATTAGACGAGTAAGTTGAGCCGTGCTCACGTGATGAGGCTTCAAACATTTGAGGAAAACATTTTTATATACATACATCATATATGTATCTATCTATGTAACCGATCTATGTATATAGATAGATCAAATGGGGCAACCTCGGCGTCATCAGCAGCAACAGTAGCGAGTTGCGAGCGCTTAAATTATTTTTCAAATCCAAATATTTTCATTGAACGTGAATACTTTTCGTTCCTACAATGATGAAATTGATTTCAAAGAAGAGCAAGAAGATGTGTAGGAAAAAAGTTAGAATTCAATTTAAAAAACAACAATAACAACAAAAGAAAAAAGCTTGTCTCCCCTTATCTGCAGCAGCCTTTGTCCGTTTGGCCTTAAGAGTGTATATCAAGTGTACTGTGGGTGTGTATGAGTGCGCTTGTTGTTGTTGTGCTTCATCTCGCACCAACCGCAAATAGAATGCTCTGTGTGTTCTGCAAAAGCATTTCCTGGAAACTTAAGTCAAGGTTTTTTTTTTTGTTGATTTTTGTACAGAAAGTGGTAAATTGATATACACTAATGGACAGCAAAGATGGACATGCGAAAAGAAAATCGTTTTCTATTTCAGTTCTTGTGTATATGTGTTTGTTTGTTTGTTTGTTTGTGTGTTTAATTGAAAGTGTGTACTTATGTGAGGATACTGCGTGCGGCCTTCTGGACGCTTTCGATCCCTACATTTTGTATGGGCGCCATCTATAGGCAGCAAAGAGAAAGTGGCATAGAAGACGCGAACGAGAGATCGAATAAATTAACTAACTAACGAGTATGCAAAAAGCGCGCAAGAAAGAGTGAGCCAACTTTCGATAATGCTATATTGAATCTACTATATTTAAGCTCTTGCTGCTTGCGTGTGCGTGCGTCCGTATCCGTGTGTGTGTGTGTGTGTGTGCCTCTTTATATACATGCATGCGCAACAATAGCGAAGCAAGGCATAGGCGAATCTGTAATACTTTTCACACTCTAAGAAAACTTTTCGATGAAAAACACTCGATGCAGTAATTCAATGATCCTAAATTTTATATCTGTCACTCCATAAAAGGCTTTGGCCCATGGTTTTTTACGGTAGCTTTACGAGCCAAGGGGCATAGGGTCTTGAAATTTTCATATATCGTGAGTATGGCTCTGAATTTCTAAAGTAATAAATGTAGAACGTTTGAGAAACGTCAAGAAAACTTTGTTTTATTCTAAAACTGAACATACATAGAGACCGGCATGTCGACATCTCGAGCTCATCAAGGTTGTATCTACATATTATGAGGTATCTGAGGTCTGTTTCACTGTGCTAACTTTTTGACAAAGTTATAATGCTCTACTTACTGCGGAAATAGTATAAAAAGTCCTTTTCCACACATGCTCATTCATACACCCACATATATTTCACACAGCCTTAAACATACACGACACTCATTTGTTCACTCGTTTCACTTAACGCTTCGTTCTATTCTACTCCACTCGAGTCTGTTATACTCTACTCAGCTCTGTCAGTTTGTCTGAGTTCCGTTCGATTCAGTTCATATCCGTTTCGTTTATTCGATTCGTTTCAGTTGGTTTCGTTTCGATTGCATTGGTTAGTTCAATTCAATTTAGTTCTAACTTTGCCTTTGCCTCGAAACGTTTACTAAATAGCCTTTTGCACTTAATTTTTTTTCGACGTAACACTAGCAGGACAAGGAAAAAGGAAACAAACTCAAAGCATTTTATTTTCAACTAAACGCACACACACACAACAAGGATACGAAAATCTGCCCAAGTAAAAATAAATTTTTTTTAAAAAAATATTTTTTTGTTCACATTTATGCTCAGCATAAAAAAATCTTTATCAAAAAAGGGGAAAAAATAGTTTACCTAACATCTGTTTTGGCTTGATCCTTTACGCAAGTGTGTTGTTGTGTTGTTGTGTTGTTATTGTTTTGTGTTTTTGTTATTATTATTTTTTTGTCTGCTTGATGTGCTCCAATTCATTGGCACTGACTGCTTCTGCTTCTGTTTCTGTTGATTGTGTTGTTGGCGCTTCGATTTCGTTTTCGTTTTCGCTCATCGTTCGTCATTCGTTGTTCGTAGTTTTTCCTTCGTGCCTTCGTGCTTGGCCAACATGTTTCGTATTCAGGTCTCATGTGTCATGTGACTGCGCGCGCGAAATCTGTACCATATCTTCTTCATACCCCCGGCCGTGCTCAAATAGCTAAAATCGCTAACAGAAGGAAACAGGAAGCATATCAATCGAGAGACCGTAAATGCGAGTAAACGGTGAGTGTTGAATGTATTAGCGAATGACTGAGATCTAGCGAGCGAGCGATTGTTAGTGAAAGTGTGGAAATCCGCAGGTTTATTTGTGTGGGAGAGTGGACTATTTTGAGAATTGATAGTATGTGTTTCATATTATGTGTATCTGTGTGTGCTTGCTGCCTTGCTGCTGCTCCTACCTGGCTTGGTCTGCTTCTAGTGGTCTGCTTCTTTATATGGCAATTTCATTTGCTCACTTTTTCGCAGGTCCTTTACGTCGACCTCGCGTGGCAGTAAGAATTGTTTGTTTATTTTTTTTTTTTGCGACCTTACACTCGAAGGCTTTTTAATGGTTTTTTGTCTGTTATTGTTAAATCGTTAACAAAAATGCTGTTGTTATAATTAATATAAACTTTGTTTTGCAAAAAAGTCTTTTTCAAAGAAAAAAGTATGTACACAAAAATAAAGCATAAATAAATAAGGACAAAACCAAAAAATTTTGGTCCCCAAATTACGACAGCTTTAAAAGATTAACAAAACAACGAAAGCAACGAGCGAGCGAACAAACAAACGAACCTACGAGTGAGAGTAATGAATATTACAAGTGTGTAACGCTGAGTACGCGCGTATAGTGCTTGGCAAAATATTAGCTATATTGTATATTTTATTTGTGACCTATTTTCTCAAACAATCCGGTTGAGTTCTGGTGCTTTTTCCAAAGATGTTATTGCCCCATATAAATTTAAGTTATTTAATTGTTTCAAACAATTTTATTTGATATTAATAGTATAACAATAGTTTAGCGACAACAGCTAATAAATGTGGTTAATGGGAGCCGACGTGCTCCTCATCTTTCGAATGCTAAGACAACGAACGAACGAATATTAATCATAATTTTATATATATAAAATCATTTGTGCATTTGTTAGAAATGCGTCTTCTCCGACTCTATCAGAGCTATCGAGCTAAACTGTTTACCCTGGGTTCGGTTTGAAGTCTTCGGCGTTTTTTTTTTATTTGGACAGGGTAGATGGCTTTGGGATGGGTATATTTCAATTATTCAGATTTATGTATATATAAAAAGTTATAAAAAGGCACCGAGTTCCCGTACAACTTTATAGAATCTTATGAATTATTCAAAGTAACGGCTTTATATAAGCTTCACCTGATGTTTGTAATTTGTAACCAAATCTTTGAACGTGATTTTCACCCACTTCACAACGTCAGATTAAACTGAAACTTTAGACACCTAGCAAGGATCGATGACAATACAATAATTTGACAACTTTGTCCCTAACCAGGACATTAATATTAGCAAATTCGTAAAGGCTTGAAGGCAATAAAATTTTTGCGGGTACAACCAGTGCTTATATAAAAAGTATTTTGCAATAAGAATAAATAAGGAATAAGAGAAAGCGGAGGCGATGGGAGCATCTTTACTTCTTTATCAGCATCTTTACTAAACGTAAAATAGCCAACTACTATTATTATTGACAAGTTTATATTTGACATTTATAATTATGTACGAACTATACAATGATTTAATATCCAATGTTCCAATCAAGGCCTTTGAAGAATCTAGGCAATTTACATTGTCTCGTTAACTCATCTACAACACAGTTTCTAATGAAACTCCAGTGGCCCGGGAACCATTGACTTAGGCTCACTAAGCTAGAATGTTGGTATAATTAAGTAATACTTCAACTTTACAAGTGAATAGTACTTCTATATCGGGCTTGAATTTATTACCATCCCAGCCGTCGTCTCAGGCTTAGTATATGATATCATGTGTCAAAGGACAAAGGAAAAGTATTTTATATTATGTATATTCCGTCACAACCTGAGGTTACTCTATGACTTTCGGCTTAAAGTTCCGGTATATCCGGTATAGCAAGACAGACACGTAGCAAGAAATTTAAAGATGTTCTAACCCACCTATTTTTTAATTCTTATTATTGATGATAGGTCTTTTATAGGCAAATATAAAAGTAATTTGGGCTGTGCCCAAGTTGTAATGGTCACTATTGATGTTACAGCTCAGTTCAATACTTCAATAACAAATTTTTGATGAAATAAGTCTGTGTGTGTCGGTTCAGGATGAGTAAAGCTGTCCAACTACCAAATTAATGAATTTGTTTCTAAAAACGATCGAAGAATTTGGTTTGGATACACTCCGCGCCGAAGTGTCTGTCCAATAGAAATGGTTAAGTGACTTACGAAAGTTTTAAAAGGATGTGGTTTTATCCCAGATGTAGTAGTTAAATCGTTCAGAAAAGCGATCATAAAATTGTTTTTAGTGCCTTTTTAAAAGAACTAACTTATACAGGAGCTACTCAGTTGCACAGCACTGTGAAAGTGCGTGTGTAAGTGCGACAGAGCCATGCGGGGAACGACAAGTGGCCGTGAGTGTGAATGAGAGAAAAGCGAAAGCAAATTTCTTTGTGTAGATGTGTGTGTACGTTAGTGTGGTAAATGTATGTGTGTTTGTGTGTGTGTTCGTGAGAATGAATTGTATTAAGCGTGCGCGCGAGTTGGTAAGCGAGAGATGGAGCTTGAGAATACGAGGAAATGAGAGAAGGAGAAAGTATTTAGTGAAAGCAGGAGGAGCGCTCCTTTCGGAAAAAAGATTCAAATTCCCTTACACAGCAGCACATATCTGAAGTGAAAAATCAATTGATATACATACATATAAATGAAACACCCGATTATGAGCGCAATGCCTACGAGTACGACTCGACGTCGATGCGAAATTGTGAGACGAACTTAAGATTCGAAAGTAGCAGCACGAATAGCAGCAAACAACATGCAAAGAAAGGACAGTAGGTAAAGTTCTGTATTATTAAATACACGAAAGACACACGACGTTTACGACTACGGCGACTACAACGTGTATCGTTGACTAGCAAAAAACCAATTTGTTATCTCAAAAATATTCTTCGCAAATATTTTGTTGTTGTTGTCTTTTATTATTTTTTTTCTTGTCCATAACAAATATTAGAAAAATAAATGTCACGTTGTATAAGTGATATTTGCAATACAGCGTGATAAAATATTGCGTATACACCATGTGCTAAGAAAAAAAAAACATCTGTTTAGAGCAGCAAGTAATTAAAAATTTTAAGGGATTTTTGCTGCGAAAGTCCTGTTGATATATTCTACAACAACTACAACTACACCAATTAGCCAACAGATTGTTTGATGTTTTTTAATGTTGTCTGTGCGCGTAATCACATATTTTCGTATATATACAAGCGCGAAAATAGTAACAACAACAACAATACGAAACACGCCAAGAACAACAACATTTGCAATTTAGTGGGCCATACGCAAATCCAACGGAACAAAAAAAAAAACATGTGTACAACACAAAAGCTTTCGAAATTTGTAAGTAGTAAATATGTATATATGTGTATATAAAACCAACGAGATACAAAGTTACACAGAAGTATCAAGCTTAAATCACTGCAAAAGTCTGTGTGTGTATTGTGTAGATTATTTTAAATTAGTTCGGAGTTAATAATAAAAATAAAAGTAAAGAAGCACATGAAAACATCTCATAAAGCGTAATAATTTTGGTGCTGCTCTTCCTCTGCCAACATCGGTGGTGCTGGTGTTGCTTAATGAGGAAAATCTCAAAATAGGCTTTTTTCAGACCCTTGCAGAGAGCTACAAATGTGTGTATAATCGTTGTAATAATACTTAATCATAAACACACACACAAACACACGCATACACATAGAGAAAGATACAGAGACAAAGGTACACTGTCACAGAGAGATACACAAGGAGATACAGACCCAACAAAGAAATGACGGGCACAACAACAGCAACAACCATGGTGATACAGTTAAACATTTTTACTACTACTGTGTAATGCCTTGGGCGCCAACAGTGACAGTTAATGCGACGAAACAAAGCAGTCAAAGTAGAATCAGCAGCAGCAGCGCAAGAACAACATTAACGCAGCAACAACAATAATATAAAAAATATACACACAACATATGAAAGCACAAATGTGGGACGGCCGGAAGGAAGGAAGGAAGGAAGGAAGGAAGGAGGGAAAGAAACGAGTTATGTCGAATGTATCTTGTTTTGTCTTTTTTGTCGCTTAGCATTTTTTTCCTATTTACGCCATAAAGTATGCCATATTTTTTTTCGCTTTCTATTCGTTACTGTTGCGCACGTGTTTACAAGCTACACACACACATGACCAAACACAACATAGGCAGTCAACTAGTCAGTTAGCTAGCGAGCTTTGCACGTTAAAAGTAAACAATTACAACAAGAAGAACAAGAAGGACAAAAACAAAAAAGGAAAAAACTATATATTTGAAAAGAACACTGGTTGGTTGGTTACAGCGAAAAATCGATTTACAATTGAATGTTAGGTGTTTTTGTTTATATTTTTGTTTATTTATGTTATTTCTGTGCATAGTTGCCTAGCATACTATTGTGCAAAACGATATGAGAAAAAAAATAAAAAACAAGAAACAATAAAACAATCAAATTTTATTAAAAGATATTCAAAGGACCAAAAAACTGGACCAAGAACAAGGAAAAATGTCAAAGAAGATAAAGTGTTCATGTGAAATTGTGGCCCCAAGGCTATGTAAACATAAAAAACACATACACACACACACACATATATATATATATAAGTATGTATATATATATATATATATATATATAAACATAGATACATTTTAACAGTCGCACGCATCACGCAAGCACGCACGCACGTACCCATGCCGTGACGCTTAAAATCCTGCTAAAAAAAAGTAAATCACTGTCATTCGATAAATGTTGCTTGTTCTTTCTGCTGCTGCGATGGCTGCTTTTAATGCTGTTTTTACCCGCATGCTGTGCTATCTGCTGTGCTGCGCTGTGTTATGCTGTAAGTGCGCCAATCAACTTACATGCATGTATGCGTGCGTGTATGTATAAGCAGTACAAAACTCCCACGCTTGAAATGATTTGAGCGCAGCACACGACTGGGCGCGATTGAAACAAACGGCGAAGCAAATCGTGGAGTGATGTGAAGTGAAACGAAGTACAGAGTGTGTCGTGTGTAAGGAGAAACATAACGAAACAAAGCACGACATAGAACACAGAATTGTATAGAATACGATACTATGCGACACAACTGCTGCGGCACTGTTTTATCTCATCTTTACCACTGCTACTGGGTGGCTTTGGATCTTCTTGCTGCGGCGTTGCTTCGCTTACTGCAGCTGTTGCGGCAGTGTGCAGACAAAGTGATTAGTAAGAAAACACTTAATTTTCTCTTTTCGAAGTAATTAGTATCGCCCAGTTGTCGAAATTCGACCACCCGCATGAATACAAAAAAGGTACTACAAAAATCGTGTCTCCGTATTAATATATAAATACTGCCTGCATATTTCATATGTAATATATACAGTTTGTCAAGAAATTGTTTGCAAAAAGAAAAATAACTCTAAAAGTATAATTCTACCGCTTATTAATGATGTTAGGAATTACTTAGAGAAAAAAGTAAAAATGCAGTTTTATTCTCCAATTCATTTACAACAAACCTACATCTAAAAAAATACATTTATTCTTTAAAATTAACTTTAAAAAGTACAAATGAAAAAATATAACGTTTTTCAGCTCTCAAATAATTTTTTGCAAAATAAGAAAGAAGCGATGAAAGTTATTTTTCGTTTTGCAAACAATTTCTTGACAAACTGTACATATTATGGATAATAGATTCACTTTCTAAGACTTCGGTTCTTGCCGTCTACACATTAGAGTTTGAGTCGCACGTGAACGCATGTGATACAGAATGTGCCATTATATGTATTTGCGCCTATTAAAGTGGCAGGCTCAATCACAAATCGCAAGCAATAATGATAATGCGGTTCGCAGTAGAGCAAGCAGTTCTTCAATACTTGTTGTTGTTAACGTTAAATTTTCACACCTGTTTTTTCCCGCTTTAACATAAATATATTGGCATAAAAGGTATCCTAAACATAGCTTTAGAACTATACCTTTACGTTAAAGTAGGGTGAAGTGGTACTAAAAAATCATGTATCTGTATTAATATATAAATTTAGAAGTAATTATCAAAATTTTAAATTTTTCTTGAGTTTCTTGCATGGGCTTCAAAAAACATACTTCGCCTTAACTACTTTTGTAAGTTATCTGTAAGCTGTTGTATAAATTCTTAAAACTACGCGATTTATTTTCTACTATTCCCTTACTTCGTCAGTATAGAGAGTAGTTTGCCTACGGAAATGTATTTTTCAGCTCTTTTAGTAGAAAATTAAAAGAGCTGAGATCTTACTCGCAAAATCATAGAAAAAAACGTACAGCGCAATTAAAAATTACACTTAACCTAAAAATGTATTATGGAAGCAGTAGCAACAGGCCTTAGTTTACCTACATGTAAAGTATGGTACATATAGTAATGTATAAATTTAAAACTCAATGTTTAGTCATATAATATTTACATGTGCTTAAATTCGTCGTTACATGTTGATTGATTTTTAAAAAAAGCTCTTAATTGTGCTTGTAGATACAATTTAGGATGTTTTATAGGGAGATGGTTGTGTTAAGTGCAGCCCCGCTTAATTGCATTTTCCGCATACATGCCTAACATGTTGTGCATTTTGTTGTGTAAAATTTTAATTAAAACGCCGCGCTGAAGGAAAATCTCACACGAACAAATTTTAATTTCTAAGGAACTCCTAGTTGTAATATAAATGTAATAGATTGTTGAGCTTTCAAGCGCTTTGGTTAGCGTTGAGTTTATTGGACGTTAAAGGGTACTGTGCTTAGTGCAATGTCTCTTTAACAATGTTTTATTCGCGAATGAATGCTTACTTGTCTAAGGTCCATAACGAAAAATCGGTGACAGGGCGTCGTTTTCTAATTGCTTATCGCCTACTGATTATATGTACTCGTATGTACCCATGTAACTGTGAATATGTGCATGCTTACTTCAATGCTTGTAGCTTAGGTGATCATACAATGTGCATAAAGAGTTGATCAGCAACGGTTATATATATTTATTGACTCTTATCGTTAAAATGTGCATTGGTCAACTGTTATACAGTTGTGCAAACTACATCATCTTATAAGGCCCACTGTCTATATATACATATACATATACATATACATATACATATACATATATACTTATACTAGATACACCCTGGTTAACTACTCTTTTAAAAATTATTCAAAAGTTTTTTTTTGTCAAACTAAATCTGTAGCTGTTTTCGGAGATTTGCTCGGTCGAACAATGTGACAC
Source organism: Cacoxenus indagator (assembly GCA_035041755.1). Classification (NCBI taxonomy): domain Eukaryota; kingdom Metazoa; phylum Arthropoda; class Insecta; order Diptera; family Drosophilidae; genus Cacoxenus; species Cacoxenus indagator. The sequence continues at coordinate 520,830 of JAWNKX010000245.1, read as the reverse complement.
GTTTTTTATTTTATGTATATAGATAGATACAATGATCGTATTGTATTTACATAAATTGAAACAGTTTACATTATATTTGCCAAAAGTCTTACAAAGTATACCAAAAGGAAATTGATGAAGTTGCTTTTTCATAACGATTTCTTCGCATCCATCATAGTGAATTATGTACTCTCCTTTGTTTATAGAAATTACCAACTGGACCTTTTTATAGCTGCTACTGTGTTGCTTCTTTTCATACAAGAGATGCTGATGCCACTGCGCTGCTTTATCTCTTCTTACTGTTGCTGGTTATGTTGCTGCTTTTGCTGATTTCGCCTTTCAATACTTTAACGAACGCTCTTCACCCATTTACGAATGTAAATCGTGTGTCGTCTTTGGTGCTTGTTTGACACTCATGCGTTCATTTGCTTGTTTGCTCTTTCGCACAACCTTCTGTTTTTAATGCCAGCGCACTCGTAGCCACTCGTTATCATCATCGTCAACAGCATTCGCTCATAAACTGTTGTATGTTTGCTTTTGTTTTTCTTTGTGTGTGTGTGTATGTGTGTGTGTGTTTGCATGGATTCTACTTCTTTTTCATACAACAGCAACAAAAGTGCAACAAAAATCTTGTTGGTATAGTTCACACAGAGAATTCAGAGAGTGAGGTAAAGAGACCAATTAGAAAAAGTACATAAACAAATGCACAAAGAGAAAGACAAATTATGTGCAAATGTACACATGCATGCATACACTTTAACATAAACATAACGTAAGCCTAACCTAATCGGTTTCCAATAATTTTTCCATGTATGTATATGAGTGATGCTACTGTTGCTGCTGCTGATGTTGGAGGTGCTGCTAACGGGTGCTGATGATTTGAACATGTTTACCACTTGTCAGGGTCGTCTTCGCTTGCTGGTTACTTATAAGTCGCTGCATTTTCACTATTTTGTCTATTTGTCTATCTTTCTCTCTCTCTCTCTTTCTCTCTTTCTTTCTTTCTTTCACTCCTTTCACACCTTCACTCATTTGATTTCAAGTATCGCAATTTCAGGGGTTGACTTGACTGTCAATGTTGCGATGGTGTTGCTGCTGATGTTAGTGATTACAACGAGCATTAGTAACATATACCATACATGTACCTGTGTTAGCTTTTTTCGATGTAATTATGTGTGTGTGTGTGTGTGTGTGTATACGATTTTTTTGTTGTTGCAAAATGCACGTGTTTATGCAAAAATGCATGTACTTGTAGCTTCGTTCATTGTTACACGCTACAGTTCGCCAAAACACTGTTGCTCCAAATTTGATTTGTTACAAGAATTATCCCCCACCTCCACATCTTTCTCTTAATCATTCTCATTCGCATGTTTTGCCATTATTTATAGCGTGCGAAATCGTTTATTGCGTGCCAGAAATCTGTTGCCTGCCTTGTGTGTGTGTTTGTCTATTTGTCTGTCTGTTTGTCAGTAAATACAAATTATTTAATTAGACTCATTTCAAGGTTGCTCTTCGGCTTAATTTGCTATAGCTTGCCTGATTAACGATTTGAGTGCAGCATTTGTAATTAATAAAAGTTAGTTGACATGCACGGAGAAAGAGAAGTCGTTCAAAGCAGTGCTCAGCACAGCTTACAGGACGCAACAGGGTCCATTTATCCGGCCCCTACTGTGCTATTTATGAGCAAATCGTTTTAAGTTCAACGTGCAACGGAAATTGCATCCAGCCGTTTTCAAATTGCTATGATTGCCAGCACGCCAGCACAGCTTGTATGAAAGAGAAAGTTAAAAAAAAAACTCTCGAAAATGGAAAATGTTCGAGTGCATTGAGATGCTTTTTCTTTTCAACTGGCACCATTTTTGTATACAGTTTAATGATGCTTTCTTGATTATATGGGGTGCTGTGCGAAAGAGGTTATATGAGGTGGAAGGAATTTAAGTTTATTTAAAATTGTGAAAGGCTGTTTTAGCATATGAATAATCTGTATATGTAATAAAATAATATATAGTTTACAAAACTTAAAAAATCACGCTTTAATAGCAAACCGAACTAAAAAATAAATTAGTTTAGGCGCTAGTAAAATTAGTTCTTTTCATTTAATCCTGTTGATCCTGGCTAGGTCATGTGGACCTAAGTTGTCAAAGTATTGTATTATCATCGGTCCTTGATAGGTGTGCAAAGTTTCAGTATAATTTGACGTTTTGAAGTGGGTGAAAATCTCGTTCAAATATTTGGTTACAAATTACAAGCCAAATTTACTATTTTATTCACAATTTATTGATTGCGCTGACTAAAGGGCAAATGATACACATTACATAATTGCAAAAATGCGAAATCAAGCATTACATACACACGTAAAATAGCCCTTCCCATAAAAAACTACCTCGAATTCGCTTATTTTTATGAGCTGTGCTAATTGATCTACTAAGTGATGAACCTTCTGGAGGCTCTTCGCTCCCAAGAGGAGTGGACAAGGAAAAAATTATATTTAAATCATATGCTTAAAATCATATACACTATCCAATTTTTTTTTATTCCATGGTAATATCAAACACCGTATATTTATATATGTCGCTTTAGTTTTGTATGTACATTTTTTTAATACGTGTAAAGCACTATTATTACTGTGTGTCGAAATTCCCTTAACGAGTTGACAGTATACTTTACTATGCATCACCTCTGGCAGGATGACAGACCCTTAAGACATTGTGTGAAATTGTACGGAAGATAAGAACAATATGAAAGTTGCCTAAGTTTGGCCCTCTGCAGATTCGGTATAATAGACATAAGGGCATTGAAATTGCATACATACTTACTTGTTCAAATGAAATGTTTACAAGGCTAACATAGAATGCACTACTACCCTAGAACATGCTGGATATATTCGTACCTATATTAGTAGAACATGATTTTTGTCTAGGCACCAGCTATAACGACTTCAACAAAAACTGTGCTTCAGATTTTACTGGTTGACGTCTAAGACTGAGTTAGTCTTAAGATTTGTTAAAAACTTAAGACATAATGGCACCATTCAACTTTAGTGTATGAATCGAACTAAATTAAACTATCCTTATCCAATGTAAGCTTCATTGCTTTAATTACAGGTTTAGAAAACCTCGTCAGTTTTGAAAGTTCTGCGAAAAGAGTTAGGATTAAAGCAGAATTATCTCGAGTACCACTTAGGCATCACAGTACAACGACCACTGTATATATAGCATAAGAGTCTCTCTTCGATTGTTCATGTGTGTGTGTGTTATAAATGGAATTGAGTTTCGGGCAGTCTACTAATCAGCGAAAGTTTTCTAGGCGTATAAAGTTCTACAACAACAACAACCATCAATCCAGAATTCTATTAGTCTTAACTTATCGCAGAATTGTGGTGATATTTAGTAAAGAGTCTAGAGTAACTTTTTTGTATTAGATGATGTGTGTGGTGTGTTGGTATCAAATATCTCCTACGCACCGCGGCCGCTTGAGTCAATGTGATTATTTTTATGTATTTAAGACATTTTCTGCTTAGCTAATTCTTTATTTGTATACTTTGTTTTTGCAGGCTCGCGTTACCATTAAGAACAATGAAATAACAACGATTTCACAATAGTAACTACAAGAACAAGTAAAAGAAACCACTGAAACCTACAAACAACCTACAAACAACCTACAACAACCAAGAAGAACTAGCATAATCTACAATAATATCGAAATACAACAAAATCCAACTCTTCTACAAAAATCTAAAAAAAACGTACGCTTCCCAACACTAACCGACTAAGTTAACTCAATTCACGACCCCAACGTCTGAGTTCTAGCCAGACAACAACAACAACAAAACAAATTTTCAAAACTCAGAGACAAACTCAACTAAAAAACTAATGTTAAAATGAAAAAGTTTACATTCAAAGGAGTTCTTGATGGATTTCGACAAACTGTGCAACCGCAAACAATACGCCAGGAACAGGAAATCCAGGAACAATTGAAACCGGAGCATTTTGCACTCAAAAAAGTGAGTACAGACAGCCTCTAGCTGAAGAAGCAGTTAGAGAACGAACGATTGATAGCGTTTTTGAACCAACTTCCTCCTACCCAATGAGTTTGAAGAAATTATGCTTGAGCGGGTCTGTAATATAGTACCTACGTGTGGTACGAAAAAAATCCATGCGCTACAATATGTAAGATTGGCCGGGATGTTTATTACTCCTTGTAATTTAAACGCATCGAAACCAAGCAAATTAAAACAATCTGGCCTTGTACTTAACACTACAAGTACAAGGCCAGATTGATACAACTTCTGTGAAGTAGTTTAGCTTAGATCCGTGTAGTGCAATCTAATGCTGTGTAGTATGAGTATATATGTACCTAAATATATAGAGAAGTGTTGAGCCTGCAAGTTTGGTTGTTTGTTGTAGCCAGCGGGTGTGTTATTTGGTAGCTGCATTTAATAGAAAACTATCATAAGACACACGCGGCTATGACAGGCGCCTAAAACCAACCGTTAATGAAATTATTTTTTTATTATTTTTTTATATTTTTTTTATATTTTTGCCAACCAGCAAGGCAACAAAAGACGGCCAACCTCAGATTTGTCAGAATATAACCTACTCCTTTATACGTTATAATATTGTACTCACATCTGAAATTTTTAATTTTACAGACCTTTCGTCATGGCTTTCCATATTCACCTACGTCTTTTGCCTTTGATCCAGTACAAAAACTTTTAGTTATTGGCGATAAATCGGGATTTATAAGAATGTAAGTATCCAGCCAGCTCAATTTTAATTTGTATTATACCATTTCTGCAATTTTCATTTAAGACTGGGTCGTCCAGGTGTCGATGCTACGGCCAAACATGAAGGAGAATCCGAGTGCGCTGTCATTTTTACTGAGTTCTTAGTGAATGAGGGCGCCTTGGTAACGGTAACAGCTGATGATACGCTACATTTGTGGAATATACGTCAGAAGTCACCGCAAATCGTGCAGAGTCTGAAGTTCCAAAGAGAACGGTTTGTATGGCAGTTATAGATGCAAATATTATTTTAATGAAATTCAAATCAGTAGATATCAAGAGAGATTTTCTTTCATACGTCTAAAAAGGTTGTTTGATCAAAGTAGAGTGATTCTTCAAATACAGTTACTTCTTAATTTACGACCAAGTTACGATTTAGAGCGTAACTTGGAGTAGGGAGCTTATGCCGAATCATTTTATAAATTTGATAAATTATGATGAACAGAGTATTCTGTGAGCATTCGCGTAAGAGTGATATTTACCAAAGAGGGTTTAAGTAATGATAAAAATGTTTTGCTTAAGAAGATTGATTTCCAATCAAGAGAGACTATATATACACTCAAGAGAAGTTAAGTTGTCTGCCTATGAGGGGATAAGTCATTCGAAGAAAGAATAAAACTGTACAACAAAGAGCTGTGTCGGTTCAAGAGGAATTAAGTTGTATGGAAAAATGTTCCAAATAAGAGGGTTGCTAAATTAAATTGTTTGGAAAATCAATTTAAAAAAAGTAGTTTAGTAAGAGTTGCCAACCACAGAGAGCTGTTCTCTCAAGCTGTTCTTTCAATTTGTTTACTGTATTATCGATCAAGAAATTTCGTTATGGAAGAACTAACCTCCTAAAAAGGACACCCGGCCAAATAAGCTAGGGTTGAGCTGTTCGGCAGAGCAATACAAAAATTTTGTTTTCGAAAACCTGTCCATCTGTGTTTTACAAATAACCAACCAACCGAGAGGTTATTTAATGGGAAAAACGTTACAATAACTTGGTTTAAGAAAACCAAAAGTATTCAGGTTGTTGTGGTTGTTCGGATAAGCGTGAAAACATGTTATTAAAAAAAAAAAAAAGACGTATCAAGGAAAGTCAATAAAAATCGATTTCTGGTTTCAGAATTCGATAGTTGCGTTAGAGAAGTGAAAACTTTCAGAATTTATAGGTTTATAGTTTTCACTGTTTTATTTGCTATTTTTTTAATTTTTTGTATAGTGTGACTTGTATACACTTGCCCGTAGGCAGCAAATGGCTTTATGTTGGCACCGAGAAGGGCAACATACACGTCATTCACATAGATACATTTGCACTTAGCGGATACGTTATTAATTGGAACAAAGCAATTGAAGTGTAAGTAATGACCGAGAACACTAACAACAAGAAAGTTGTTCATCATTTCTATTACACTATATGTTTCTATCTGATCTGTCTCTTTATTACACACAGGGTTAGAACTAGTCATCCTGGTGCTGTGATTGCGTTATGTGATAATCCATTGGATGCAAATAAGGTACATATCCCATTTTGAATTATTGCTCTAATTTGCTAATTTATCACTTTCTGATACCAACATTCACAACGCCAACGTTATTTCCGTGTTAATTCCATCAAAACAGTTGCTGATTGCATTCGAATGTGGGCTACTTGTTTTGTGGGATCTTAAAGGAAAATGTGCCGAAATACGATGGCAGGCCTCTGATGCTATTAAATCAGTTGCCTGGCACTATGAGGGTAAATATTTTGTTTCATCGCACACAGACGGTTCGATTTGTTCGTGGCCAACAAGGCCAATACCAAAACCGCAATCGCAAGTCTGCCCCCATTGTAAGTAACTTCATGTTTATATATCTTTCTCTTTATGCTGAAAAATAATCGATCGATAATATAACTCTCTTTCCCCACACCCAAACATACAGTGAAAACTGCAAAAGATGGCGCTGCGGAGAAATGCAAACCAATTTATAAAGTTGACTTAAAGTCAAACACAACTGGGTAAGCTGTCTCTCTCTCCCTATTTATCTTGATTTATTGCTCTCACTCGCTCTCTCGCTCTCTCACCCCGTGGTTAAGCAAACTCAATGGTAATTAATCTAATGCATCACTCTTCTACACGTCTACTTCTAGCGAAACTTTTACAATTTTTTCGGGTGGCATGCCAACGGAGAAAAGCCTAAAATCGAATTGTATCACGGTTATGGTGGGCAAGACCACAACTGTCTTGGAAATGGAGCACGCTGTTATTGACTTTATAACACTCTGTGAAAATCCATGGCCGTGCGGTAAGCATTATCAATTATCGACACCATCACTTTTGCTCCATTGTTAACACCACCTAAAATGTTAACTTTGCGCTTATTGTAAGCACAATTTTTTGTATTTTTATTTTTTTTAAGATTTCTGGTACATATATGTATATTTTTAAATGTTGTATTCTTGCAGAGACACAAGAACCCTACGCGATAGCGGTGCTTCTACAATATGACTTAGTAGTAATAGACTTACTAACACCCGGTTTTCCATGTTTTGAATCGCCTTATCCAATGGACTTACACGAATCACCTGTTACATGTTGCACATATTTAACCGATTGCCCTTCGGATTTGGTTCCTGCTTTTTATTCTGTAAGTCAGAAAATGCTAGTTGATCAACTCCAATTGAACGTTATCAATATGTAGCTACTCGAATCTATCTACATATATAAATATCGGCCTTTGATTTATAATCACCCAACGTTCCTATAAGGAGCATAGGACCGTGACACATCAATACCCGTATCTATGGGCATTTGTTTATTTGTTGGATTTTTTCAGGTTGGTCGCACTACGACCAGTAAAAAAACTGGATTCTCGGAACGAGAATGGCCAATATCAGGAGGTGAATGGTCACCGGCCTCTTGCAGTTATTCCGAAATTGTTATAACTGGTCATCAGGATGGTAGCTTAAAGTTTTGGGACTCCGGAGCTGGTACATTACAGGTGAGTGTCTAACTTAAGTTGTATACATCACACAATCACTACACAAACATCCAAGCCATGTTCATAGTAGATCAGTTGCCAAGAGTGATTGGTCCTTGGTCCCAGTAATTGCTTCTTTCTTCCTTTCATCTTCGCATCTGCTGCGAAGGTCAGTTGTTGTTCCCCCAATAGCTCCTCTTATATTTTATTTTCTATATAGTTTGTTTGCTCAAAATGAGTACGCACCTTATTCGAAGGTTTGCAATCTTTCGCTAGAGAACGTTTTTCTGGTTCGGTACCCGATTGCCGTGGGAAAAGTCAATAATCTTCGTGTTGTTGCTCGACTGCATCAGTTAAGTGGTCCTTGGCCAACGGTTTTTGTAATAGTTACAGACAAAGACCAGCCCACTTCTGGGAACTGTCGATGATTTTGTATTGTAGTTAGAGTCATGCATTTACTTAGACCACGCTTTGATGTAAAGATCTTTGAGCAAAGCATCTCTTTCGAATGTTGCTACTTTGATGGCTGAATGCCTTTTAAGTGACTACAAATTTTACATGGAATATGCTGCACGCTAAGCTACATTTCCCTCGTGTGTAATACTCATTTTTCGAGGGAGATCGCTCAAACCAGCAATACGTTCAATACTATGATATATACCCGTACATAGACTCCTCTATTACGCCATTATTCATTTATTTAATTTGATTTTTCTAGATTTTGTATAAACTTAAAACGGCGAAACTTTTTGAGAAACTACGTAATATACACACGGACCCGGCGAGTGGTCACGATAATCCGCTAGGTGTCCAATTGGTTTTCCTTTGTTCGGAATCGCGTCGCCTATGCGTTGCGGGTGCAATGGGCCAAGTAATGTTGTTCAAATTTCGAAAAGTCGAATCGACATCGGAGGTATTAGTTTTAGAGGTACCAATACTCTATGAAAATTTTGATGACATTTACGGCACGAGTCCGGAATGTGATTTTATACCGCATCAAGTTCAAAAAACCGAATCAAGTGAATCCGATAAGGTAAGCAATTGTAGAACGATTAAATTCATAACTTCAAAAACAAAATTATTTTTGTTCCTTTTATTACAGACGGAATGCACGTTGAAAGTGAAATTTGGTGCACAACGGAAACCACCAGGTTTTCAGTCACAATTGGTTTGCTTGACAACTGGACCGAATCGGCGCACTGTGCAGGTGACCTCATTGTGCATCAATTCGAGTTATGGATTGTAAGTGGAACTTAGACTGATATTTCAATAGTAATAACAAGTACACACACAAACACACATGCCAATAAACACATACAGAATGACCAGTAATACTTTGTAGCTTAGCTGAATTTAATTATAATGCACTGACTGCCACCGTCGTAAAAGTACGGCGTCAAAATCAAAACGTTGAATCAAAACGTTATTAAACAGTTCAAGGTCATTCTTAATTAGGTGTAGGTTCAATTAATATCATAAGCACTTTATCTGTCTAGTCTGTCTGTGTAACATGCGTGGTACAGCAATTCAATCGACCAAATCAACTTAATGAGTTGAGTTATACCCGTACTCGTAAATTTAGTTATGACTAGGCTTTATGTGCACGTACTATATGTACTGGTATATCTATCGTTCTATAATTGTTTGTTAGCATTAATACTTAAACCAAAGTTGTAGCTACGGACACGGCCAACATGGGCACACTTAATATTTTTTGTCAATAGCATTTATTAGAATGCTGATTGTGTGTGTGTTTTTCTTATGAGTTACATCTTAAGATCAAGAGAGTACCAGTTCCTTGCGGAACTACACTTATGCAGAGCTTCGCAGCGCTGTTACCGTCCTCATTAGCCGTCGTTCTGGTCTCGGCGTGTCCTTCCTAGGACTCGCAATGCTTTCATCACTTTGGCCGCAAACTCCGATACAGCGTCCCACTTCGCTGGATTCTCAAGCATTTGACCCCACTAGGTTATCGACCGAAAGCTGCTCACAAGCTATCGCATCACTCATAGCCTGTAGTTCGCTTTCAAAGCTTCCACATCGGAATATAATGTGTTCAGCGTCTCCCTTAATCTGATTATGGCAGTGCGTACACCATTGGCAATCATCATGGCGAAACGTGTTGGTTGAGGTGGAAATTTAAGTCTCTTGGTGCTAGACCCGTGGGGACCAGAGCAGCATCCTCCGATACAGTGTGAAATGCACTGATTACTGATTATGGTAGATGCTCTGAAAGCGTCGCCTCTATGTGGACTTTTTCATGGCTTTGACCCAGACTGCAGGTCCGTAGAGCATTATGGATTCTGTGGCATTCATCATGTGCAGCCTGCCGCGCTGCTTTCGTCACCGTGTGTTCAATTTTCAGGTTCGATAGGGCCTTGCACGACTCCTTATCGCTCCTTGTGCTCCTTAAAGGAGAGCCTGCAGTCCATGATCACCCCCAGATGGCACCAGAGACGTCTTAAACGAAATCGTCGTGTTTCCGACGTCATCGTGGCTGTCTCGACAACTTTCCTACTGCTTATCAATAGAGCCTCAGTCTTGTGCTCCGCAAGCGTCACCCTCCGCTGGCTTTGTGTAATTCTTAACAGATAGTCGATGAGAGCCTCGAATATTCTTTCTCAGTTAGCCGAGTTGAAGTCATTCTTTATGTCAAGTGTCACTTCCGATATGGTATTGATGGTTGACGTTTTTTTATGAAGGTGAACTGGGACATGCTAAGGTCTCCTCCTTACCCGCCGTGTCCATTAGGCAGATCAGTCTGTAAGAAGATGGTTTACCTGGAGGGTTGCTTGGTGTAGTAATCAGCAGTAGCCTTCAGTTTTTCAGCAAGTCGGAAACACCCCCTCAAAGAGGCACGCGTTAAAAAGTTCTGCGAAGAATCGGAATGGAATTTGTTCGGTTCCTAGTGTTTTGCCGCTTTTAATCCACTTTGCCGCAGCTAGCACTTCTTCCGTGGTGACCGGGGAATATTATACGCCTCATGGATCTCAACGTGTGTGTGTATTTTTTTTTCTATAGTCTTTATCACAGGTTGTAAAATCACATATGTGTGTATTACCAAGTTTGGATGACTTGATCACTCATCCTTGATGCTAAATCGGAGGTCTAGGGATTGTAGGCTATTCAGACTAGATGGTTGACATTGTCCAACCTACTGAGGTGTCTGTTGCTGTGCTTGACGATTTCTTATTCTTCAAGTCTTGATGGATAACAGAGTTCCCGACATGACACTGTACATCTATGATCCTCCGCAGTATTCGGGCTAAAACCTCTAAAGAATTTCCAGGTTTGGATTGGATGCAGTGGCCCAAAGTTGAATGCAGAAAGTCTATACCAGTTGGTCATGGTATGAGGTTGGCTGGTGAGACGTCTGTTTAGTTCCAAACCCAAGTACTTCACAGTGGCGCTTATTGAAATAGCGTCGTCGTTGATAAAAACGGCAGCGCATGACAAGTTGTTCAGTGTAAAGGTGACGTGTATGGATTTCTCTGCATTCGAGTAGTTTCTTGTGTCTCAAGATCGGGATGCCCGCGGTGTAGAGAGTGTATATGAGCGGCACCAACACACTGTCTTGAGGAACTCCGCCTCGCATACATTTGTTTATATTTTCCCGGGTAAATTGATTGGAATACTATATTGAAATTTATTAAAGTTGCTCTTCACCGAGGTTATACAATTTGTTATGTAATACATCATTTGTGACTACTGCAAGACTCTATATTTTCTACGTCCCTTAACTCGCTAGTTAATGTGATCCAATTAAAGTAAGAACAAGACAAAGGCCCTTTCTTCCTCTTCTTTTTGCATATATTATTGCATTTTTATATCTTTTATAATAGTCTTAGAATGTAACGCACTTTTTTTGAAAGACGACGTTAATCAACGTGCTCTCTTTCATATTGATGATTTTAAATCGAAATCGCTTAAAAATATAGTTTGCACTGGTTTGCAATTAGTAAAGTGGGTTGGTTCAATAGGTGCACTGCAAAAATTATCTCAGTACTTGATTCGCACGCATTTATGGTGTTTTATATAATCTACTAATAAGGATGATGATGGTGCTGATGATGATATGTGTTTAGTTTACAGTTTTTTTTTTTTGTCTAATCACTGTCTTTCTTGCTCTCTCTCTCTCTGTGTCGAAAACACACATATATTTACTTATAAAACAAACACTTCAAATTGTATTTGTTGTAGAATTGTTAACGATCATCTAACTTAAAGTGGTATTTTAAATTGCAACGCGCCTATCGCATATTAGTATTTAGTTTAGTGATGCACTTCAGATAAGAGTTACGAATGTCATCAATACGAGATGATAATGCAAAAGTGTTTTATGTGGATGCAACTTAGAACAATTTAATCAGCTATATTTCTATTGCTTTGGAGTTTTTAAGGCATTTTTAAATGCGCTTTTTTCGTTAATTAAGTTATTGAAATAATTTAATTTTTTTAATTTTATTAATTTTTATTTTTTTAAACTTTTTTCTACATTTTGTAAAAGCTTCGTACGGTTTATAATATTCTTTAATGCAGTTAAACACTTGAAGAGTTATTATACCAGGTTTGCCAAGCAAATGACAATGCTAAGTATCCTAGTTTATGCTATGTATCTTCAAGTAGTTTTGTCCAGTTGATTTTTAGATTTTTCTATATTAAAAACTCTCTTGGCCGTAACAACCAAAACAAATATAAGAATATGTACATTCTACGTGCTCCACCAGTATTAATTAGCATTGATTTGACAATTTTTCACTACATCAATTCATCAAAAAAAATAAATAAAAAAAAATAAAAAAAAAACTTAAGCAATGATTCGATTTCAATCGTCTCTGAAATTGTTCGACGTCGATTTCAATTCACAGACTCTATTCAACTTTGACTACAACTTCGCCTCTGTTCAACTAGGACTCCGTTCATTTCCACTTCATAAATACGACGTCTGTTTATTTCGATTACGATTTCCATTGCGTAACTGTATGCAGCTTTTTCTTTCGTTTCGTTACGATTTCAAATCTATGTTTTTAATTTGATTTTTGCGTATATTTATTGGTTTTGTGTGTGCTTTGTTTATTTTTAGAATGGCTTATGGTACCGAATACGGACTTGTCATAATTGATATAATCCAAAAAATTTGCCTCTTGAGTGTTGCATGTCCCGATCTGTATGGCGCACACGATCCTTACTCGAGAACACCAAAAAGCCCAAAACGCATTGATAACAAAGAGGAGCAAAGTCGTTCGCCCAGTTCCGATCAGGTAAGCGAATCTCAATGGAAACCGAATGAAATGAAAAACATTACATAAAAGCATAATTAAGAAAATAGCAGAGAAAATTTATATTAAAAAAAAGATAAATAATTAAATAGAAAAAAAAAGAAATAAAATTAACTCCAAATACATACACATATCTATATGAGCATAGACCATGTATGATTGGTTACAATTACATATTCCATTTGATTTGTGATAGTGATGTTGATTGATATGGATATTGGTATTAATGATACTAAACAATAACATGATACGTATTACTATAACGAGCTTTGTTTCTTTAATTATTTACATGATATATATTAATAACTAGTACTGCTATTGTTATAATTATTATTATTAATAATGATTGTGTTTAGTGCTCTGGTATAGAACCTATTTGAATTGAAACTCTTAACTTGTGCTGTACTTGTACTCGTACTCTTTGAAAAACAATAACCTAACTTTGGAATACATTTTGAGATTTTCTATTATTACTTGATTCTATTATTCTACTATTTTTTCAATTACATTTTTTAGTTGACATATTTTTTTCGCTTTTCATTTGTAACGCGCCTTGTTTTTCCATTTGTTTAGATTGGTTTAATGCTTCAACAAGAAGACTAACATTTAATAAAACAAAGAAACTAATTTTAGTAGCTTGAAATTGAAAAAAAAACTGACTAACCAATAATTTAAAAAACATAAAGCAATAGTCTCTTTATGGTATAACCAACACTTCTATTTGCAAAAAAAAGAAATGTTTTTTAATTACTTAAAAACAATTAGTGGATTCATGGATTAGCGAAATATTTGTAGCTTTTTCTGCTTTTTGATTGATATAATTATATAATTTTTGTGACTAACACACTGAATACGCAGAAACATTAATTAATGATTAATTGATTGATTGTTTGATTGTGCGACACACACACACACACACACACACACACACACACACACACACAATTTAACTTTTGTATATGCATAAAAAATTCGAAAACAAAATCTGTTAAAAAATGTTGTTTTACTACCTCAAGAACCGTGTTAGTGCTTGAAAAACAAGAACAACAAAATGCATCACAATATTTTGAAATATACATATATGTTATATATGTTTAAAGAATATATACATACATATATATGGTTTTTAAGCGTCGCTGTTCATGGCATGAACCTAACCTAATTGTAATGTAACCTAACGTAACATAACATAGTGCAATTTAACGTACATACACTGAACGTACTTGTAGGTACACGTATACTTGTATAGTGTGTAGCGTAAAGCACGAACCAAGAACCAAACTAAAGCCAACAGCAAAAGAATGGGTTTGTTGGAGTCTAGACAATATGCTATGTATGTGCATGACACATACTCCTACACATACATACACACACACACACACACACACATGCAAATGCATACACATGTCAACCAAGTAAATAGACACCAAATACTCGTACGCACACAGAAAATCCATACGTACATACAACGTTGCCCTCGAGCGACGATCGAGTCAACGTTCCGGAACGAGTGTGAATTACGCTTTCCAATCAAGGATTGTCAAGCTCAGCATGCAGTGTAGAAATGCATGCTGCTATAACTTCACACACGCACACGCACACGCACACGACATATACATACACACACAGAAACACTATCTAAACCTAAGCTCTAACGTCGTCGTATGACAAAAAGGTTGCGTTATTTAGTAACGTTACGTTACGCTTTCATATGAGGTTCCTTCATTTTCAGCTTACAGCGCTCGTTAAAATTTGTAAGCGATTTACAAAGCAAAAACAAGTTCGGTTATATTTTCGCTGCTGCCGCTGATCGATCGATCGAGCGACTAATGATATCCATACTAATGACGTTATAACTTAACTAATGTGGCTTGCGTTAACTGTACTTTTGAAGCGTTCTGAAAAAGTGTGCTTGAAACGTGCTTTCTTCTCTACACAAAACGTTAATAAAATATTTTGATACACACACATACCTACATATCTGCAGACATTTAGACTAGTCCCAGTGACAAATCGTACCTTCGCTTCCCAAACACGAAAAGTTTGAAATCCCTTGGATACAGTATGCTCGCTTGTTTACCAATCGCGCGCAGTTGATATTCCGCTACACCATGAATAACAACAACGGTTTCCAAGTTGGCTTCTGTTTTTTTTTTACGTATTTCTTTTTTTATTCATTCTATAATTCAGACTCCTAACAAAAAAATAGTAGGTGATATAAAAAGTATCAGCGTTTTTGTCACTAGTTGGGTGATGATACCCATATATTGTGCAACGCTAATCCAATTGTGTTACAATTGAACACGTTTTTAAAAGCTGACATTTCAGATTATATTTTTTGTGTAGACAGCTCTTTTATTCGTCTTTAGAGTAAAAAGTTAAGTTATATTGATGAGTGTAATATCTGAGCTATGTGATCCTCTATTAATTATAACAGGTAAAACAGTACAATAAATTAGCCGAAAAATTTGCCAACAAAAAATTTTTGTTCAAAAACATATAGGGCTTTAGAATAGGGATGATACAATTTAAAAATAAAAAAAAAACATGAATTATTCCGTGACATTATTTTTTTTATTTGAAAGGTTACATTATGCCTATATGTATGGAAAATAACATTATTCAATGACAATTGTCTATCACTTTTTCACATAAATTTGGCTGTATTTCATTAATAGCACGTTCAATGTTGATTTTAAATTGCTCAATTGTTGTTGCTTTATCAGCATAAACTTTTGACTTAACATATCATACTTTGGGTATGACTTAACATACCCAAAGAATGAAATAGAAATTATAAGTTGTAAATCACACGACCTGGTAGAATAATTAACTAGATCATTTCTTGAGATAATTTCATCACCAAATTTTGTTTTTAATAAATCGATTGTTAAGGTGGCTGTGTGGCAGCTGGCACCGTCTTGTTGAAACCACATGTCCTCCAGATTATTCTCAACAACAACAGCAAAAAAAAATTCATTTAACATTGTTCTGTATCGTACTGCATGGTCTGTTACTCTTCGACCATTTGCTTTAAAGAATTATGGACCAAGCACTCAATCTCTTTATCGTACTCGTAGTCTTGTATCGTGTAAAGAAAATTCATTTTCAAATTTGTCTACAATACGACGACATAATGGTTATAATGTTGCCATTATAACCATTTTATTCTATTATTATTGTATATCCCTATTGAAAAAACCCGTTACATAATAAAAATTTAAAAAAAACAACGCGGATACTTTTTATATTGCTCAATAGCTTGCTCACTAGTGTTTTCGCTAGTTCGCTTGTGACTGACTAGTATACGAAAATGCGCAATAGCTAGCCACTCTGTAACGAGTTCAGTGACTATTTTCAGAAGTCAGTTGTCCTAAGACATCTATGTGTGATATGTACAGAAATTTATATAGCCACACACGTACAAACACATACAAGCACATACAGACACTGACACGGACACACTGCTGAAGGAAAGTCTTTGTTAAACTGTGCTCTCTCCAATCTTCTTTTTCTACTACTATCTGTACTATACTACAGACTCGTACCGCCCAAATTCTCTTCCAATTAGAAAAAACATTTTATGTACCAAACAATTGAGAGTAAGTTTTATGCAGCTTGTTTGTGTAACCTAAAAAAAAAATACAAACTTAAGCGAATTTATTTTTCTCGCACAAATGCAGCATGGTAAATCATAAAAAATTAAGGTTTTTTATTTCTGTTTTAATTGCACGATTGATTGATTGTTGAGTTGACTGTTTGTTTTATTGAAAACAAAAACAAAAACCAAAACAAAACCAAAACACAAAATTCAACAAGCAAAAAATTCTTGTAAAAACCGAAATGGAACACGAGAAAAAAAAACGAAACGACAAAGACAACAACAAATGAAAGCTTCTTCAAACTCACACTCGCTATCGCTCACTTACTTTCGCAAACTCAATCGTAATTTAAAATTCTTTCTTACACACCTTCACACACTTCTCTCTCCACACAATTTCTAATTCTCTAAAGCGATTTTTTTCTCTCCAACTCTCTTCGTCTGTCTGACATCACAAACTTTATACACTTTCTTCCATATATACCTAAATACAAAAGAATATAATACTAATAATAAAACAAAAACAACATTTAATAAATTCTTATATATGCATATAACTCTTTTAATTACAAATTAAATTCATGAATTAATTTTCTAATTCTAAATGTGTGTGTGTAAGTTGGGAATGCGATAAGAAATTTCTTCTTCTACTACTACTTTCATCGTCGTCGTATTTAGAAAAAAAAATTATATGACTTTTCTTTTCTATATCATACATATTAATAATGCATTAAAGCGATTAAAATTTAAAAAATTTAAAAAAAATCAAAGTATTTAAGTTTGTGTGGTGATAAATGATCAATTAAATCAAAAAATCTTTAAAAGCATAAAAACGCTATCTCTTAAATGTCTCAACTTAAACACCTTGAAATAATAAAATAAATAAATAGATACTAATTATTATTATTAATTAAAGAAATCATCAAAAAAGCTTCCTTTTTGCCGCAGCCTTTTTCCACAACGACTCAATTGCCAATCGGAATATTTTTTTTTAATTTCATTTGAATTTTCGTTATGTAAATACATTAAATTGAAAAGCAAAAAATTAAAAACTCTAAATCTAAAATTTTTCTTTCTCGATTTTGCACAATTCGTGGTAGCACCACGTTTCAATGTTATTCATAGGGCGCGAGTTTAGTCGTCATACACTGTACCAAAATTAGACGGGTTTTATTTACTTTTATCCCTTTCATATGGCTTTAAGTTTTTTTAGGCATCTGAACAGTAGCATTTGGCGCTAAATTCACTCAATTCGAGTTGAGTAATCTGGTATCTACCGTTCTATGACTTGAAACTCTTCGTTCCCGTTTGTTGTGCCACTACTTTTCGTTAAAGCAGTAAACATCGAACAATACGTTTGATTCAAATTCTTTGATTACACCTTAAAATATCAAATGAACAAAACTTTTTACATAGGAACAGAATTTAAAACGTACATTCGTAGCACAGTAAAAACTCTCCAGAGAATACAGTCACAGCATACTTCTTTTTCACACTAAAGAACGTAAGGGTTGATTGTTTATAAGAGTATACTATACAATGATTAAATAAGAATTATTTTTGGCCCTGCCAGTGAATCGCTCAATCAAGTGAGTCTAGTCTCTCCGACCAATCTAGCAGAATCATGCTTCGAAAAATTTCTTTCCTTTTAGTAAAAAATAGAAAATCTGCCCAGGTAAAATCTGAGTACTTATTAAAATATACTTACCGGCACTTGTGGATTTTTAAACATAAACATCGCACAGCCTTTCGTCCAAGAAGTACGCACCTCAACATACTAACAATCTGTGCGAAGAGAAGCTTCTACAGTAATACGAATATGTTAGTCTACTAGTCAAGGGATTTATTTAGTCCAAGAAGAGTTCCAAGCTCTCTCTCAGTCTCTTTGTTACTAGAATAATAGTCTTACATTTTACTAAGTAGCTATCGATTATGAAGCGCATTGATGTGAAGTGCTTCAAAGTGTAGTTAAAGAGATTTGATGGCGAAGACCTGTTACATGGTTATAGAGGGCGTGTACCTGCTTAACCGTTCCTAAGGGTCTCAAGGATGATCGTTCCGGAATTACCCACTTTTCACTTTCCCTTTACGTTACTATTCGCCTCT
Organism: Cacoxenus indagator; assembly: GCA_035041755.1. Lineage (NCBI taxonomy): Eukaryota > Metazoa > Arthropoda > Insecta > Diptera > Drosophilidae > Cacoxenus > Cacoxenus indagator. Next base: position 502,139 of record JAWNKX010000245.1, on the reverse strand, counting down.
TAATCTCTTGCTCAACATTACACTCCAGTTTCGAAACTCGTAGTCATCATACTTATAGTTAGAGACGATGAAACCATTTCTAGAGATCGGCTGAGACTATTGACAACCCATACTAATATTTTATGTTTTGGTCTTTGCTGCGTTATCGCTCATACCACAGATCTAACCAATCTAATGAAAAAGACAAAGACTGATTTCGTTTATTTAAATGTTTCTTGCTTTTTGTGTTGGATTAACGACTTTAAACAATTGCATTCCATTTCGTTATTTAACAAATCATAAAATATAAAATAAAACAACTCACCAACCACTAAGTTAAATTAATTAAATAAACCAAACTGCAACTAGCGAAAATCCAAAGAGAATAAATTATGCCCAAAAATCAATTTAGCTTAACGACACAACAAGTCCAGAGAGTCCATCAATTGAATTCATACCCGAAGCAAATGAGGCAAACTCAGCGGGCGGTGTCGTTGACGATTCAAATGCATCACGGCCAACATCGCCGGATAATGGTGAATTATCGGCAACGATTGTCTCAGCATCAGCGGTAGGGGTGGGGGCAGGGGCAGGGGCAGCGTTAAGCAGCAAAAGCCCAATGCGCGAGGAGGCAGTGTCAATTGCACCGAAGGAGCTTCAGGATCGACGCAAGTCGATGTCATGGAAGACCTTCAATTTGAAGCGTCAATTATCGAAGGTCAATATGAAAATCGGTCTTAATGTGAATGCGGACATTGAATCAATTAAGAACAACTCGATATTTTATACACAAAAGGAAAGTTCGCCCGAGGGTGCAGATAGCGATTCATCGCCGAAGGATGTGGCAATGGGCGTTGAATGCCGTGAGAGTATGAACGTGGCCGCTGTCGATTGTGGTGGTGGTGGTCTGGATGAGACTATGACGACTGCTCTGGCGATAACTGATTGTGATAAAAGCGTTGTGAATAACACTACTATTTCTACTTCTTCGTCTATGTCTATGCCTACTACCACAGCAACTGCGACTACTGGTATAAGTAAAACACCCCCGAATACCTCCTTTACCCTTACCACGGCTAGTGCTGCTGCACGCTTTAAGGAAAAACAAGAAAAAGATAACCGCGATACAACCGATGCGATCTACTCTGGCGAGTTACATGCTGCTGCTGCTGCTGCTGCTGCTGCCGCTGCCGGTCCCTCTGCTGGTGCTGCGACAACGAAACGTGTCGATTTTGAGTCATCGATCGCCATGGTGGGCGCTAGTGGCGAATCAGGCCGACCGAATAATCTGCCACTTGCCGAACAGGGCGGTGCAGCAGCAACTGCATCCGGATTGGGCTCAGGCACGGGGTCGGTGATTGCACCCTCCAAGCCAACACGTCAGAAAATTAAAGAAAAGCGCGATCAACGTCTGCTCTCAGTGCCGAATATCAAGTATCAAGCGCGAGAGTTACGTGGTATACGAGCGCTCAAAAACGACGCCTCGCCATCGATGAGCGCCAGTCTTGGCAAGAAAATTCGTAAGTATTTCATGATAATAGTGATGATGATGATGATTGTGATAAAGATGATAATTGTGTTTATAGTGATGATAATGATGAGGATGTTAGATTACGTAAAATCAACTCTTAAACATGATGAATGAAACGAAAATACCATGAACAAAGACACCCAACAATAACACCCTGTATTTGCAGACACGTTTCAATTTCATTTGCATTTTCACTAATACCTAGGAATAGGAACAGACACAATGTACGAGCAGAAACGTACACAACAACGATTACCGTTAACTAGTTCTATTGCTTCTCTCGATCTGTTGCTCTCTCGTTCTCTTTCAACATACTATTTACTTAACTTTTTCATAGTCTATCGTTCACAATTTCACTGAAGACAACAAGACGTAACGTTAACAAAACGATCTGTTCTCGTATATAACCGCTAAACAAGTCTCTACTTCTCTACCTCTCTCTGTATCTCTCACTCTGTCTCTCTCTTTCGTCTTCTTCATATATGCTTGTTTGTCTCTTTTTCTTATAAATCAAAGAAAGCTACTTAATAATTAAGCTCGATCGCTCTCTCGCTCGCTCGCTTCTTCTTATGCTAACTCACATGCTTGCTCGCTCGCTCAATGTCTGTATGATATCTGTCTCTATCTCACTCTCTATATCTCTGTCTGCCACTCGCACTTGAGCGCACAAGGTAGCGTGTACATGCATTACTCAATTACCCGATAAGCGCACAAACGAGTATTTCGTCCGAGTTGGCATTGCCAATTTTGCAGATATTTTTTGTAGCATATCCGCGGGGAAATCGATAATTAAGGAAAAATTACAATTACAAGGTACCCTTTTGTCTTAATATAACCCTTATAATTTAAGGCTTGAATTAAATGTTTCATATACGCATACATTTGAAAAAAACACACATACGAGCATACACTCATTCATTCACTAATACATTCCACACTCAGAGTGACAGCGAGTAACGTTCATTATGCCCCAAACGTGCCGTGCCTTGCCGTGCCGTGCCGTGCCGTGCCGCGTAAACTACCTTAAAGCGTGTATTTCAGGTGATGATTTTTACATCATCCCGTCGAAGTGGAAAATGTACACAACTGATTATATCCAAAAAAGGGAAAAATTAATTAAATAATTAATAATTATTTAAGAATTATAATTTGTATCTATTCATTTACTCATTTGTTTATCTACTGTAAAAAAAATTCATTGTATAACGGTTTACCATGTCTACTTTTGGGCGTCAAAAGTCTGTGCAGTTGATGAAAATTCATGTAAAAAACAAACAAAAATCCGAAAAATACTTTAAAAAGCTGTAAGCAATATTTAAAAAAAATAATAATTGAAACAAAGAGAATATAATTGTATGCTGTACAAAAATCGTAGTTGTATTTTTTAAGACAGCAGTACACCGTGCTCTTTGGCTCTCACTCTCTAAGTCTCTTTTATTTCGTTTGGTCGTTCGTTTGCGCTCTCTCTCTCTCTCTCTCTCACTCACTCACTCATTTTCCCTCTCTTAGGCTTGCTCGCTCGTTAGCTAGCTAACTTGAAGTAGTTCTTCCTAGGTCATATACTACCAGAATACTCATAGAAGTATTTGAATTGAAGTGTAAACTATTGTAATTATAATAAGTTTTTTATTTATTTTAAATATACCAATAAATTACCGTATCCGTTTTCCCCCCATATACACAGTACTCGAAGTATTCATTTTTGTACCACCGACCGCTTTTTGTAACATCTAAATAAAGCAACAACATCAACTACATACACTAAGCAACATGTTAAGTTAATCCTATCGAGAACACAATTAGGACACACAAACTAATTTTTGTATGCTCGTGCTCGTGCTTTCAAAGAAACTATTAAATATCACAAAAGATATTAAATATCTTAAATATGCAAAGGCTATAAAAGTATAAAATAGCATAAACTATCTGTGGATTGTGGTACTGTATGTGTAGCAATTTTGATTTTCTTGTACTATACTAGACAACAGAAATTGGCTGGGTCAATCGGTTGACAATGGACTGAATATTATTGTATTTGTGTAGCTTTTGATGGGGATAGCAATATTAAGAAATTTGATGGTCAATGTCAAATGTCAAAAACTTGTCTATAGGGCTTTTAAAAAATAAAAATATACTCGTATTTAATGAACTATATCTATAATCTTCTATATATATAAAATTGAAAGTGTGTTTGTTTGTTTGTCCATTATGGACGCCGAAACCGCTGTACCGATTTTGATGAACTTTTCAGGGAATCTCTATAATGGCCTTTAAATGGTTATTGTGAAATTAGGTCCCAAAAAAAATCGTCGAATGCGCTAAATATTAAGACCAACTCATATTTAAGATGCTTTTCAAACTGTACAGATACAAATAAAACACAAAAACAAAGCAGCATCTGAGAATCTAGTTTGCCTGCAGTGCTGCTCAAACTGTACAAAGTCGAAATGTGCAAATATTCGAATGAAAAAAAAAAAATAAATAAAAAAATCCATAGACAGAGCGCAGAGCTGCTGAAACATCCGAAAATTGAAACGCACGCGAAGGCAGAAACACGCCGGGTCAATATTTTCAAGGAACTTTGACTGAATATGTAATAAGTATTCTAGAAAGAGAGATAATCATTCTAACTAATTCTTCAGAAGTACAGGAATTGCCGAATAAAGACTGTGCCAAACTGCGAGTAAAAATAGCTTTTGTTGGACAGAGAAGCGGTACTAAAGGCTAATATGAAAGTGGTGGTACAGATTTTATAGTTTTGATGTGACTTGAATTCAAACCCTTTATATGTGGAATAAATTCGGAACAAAGTGCCCATTGAACTACTAAAGCTCGCAGTCCAATATGAGAAATCAGTTATGTTACGTTTATTGTTAGTTGAAAGTACAGTTAGTCATAGAGATACATACAACATACGTGACTAGTTTCCGGAGTAAACGGATATAAAGTACAAGGTGTAAATTACATAGATATGTAAACGAATGGGAATACAAATTTATGAAAAATTAGAAATGGATGGTTGGATGGTTGGTAGATAGTAGAGTAGATAGACAATGAGTTATATTGAAGGAATGGGCTGTATTATCCATCGTGGGAATGCAACGTAGAATATGCGATAAATGTAAATTTTATGATTTGACAGAGCCGAAACTTATCAGTCTATTCAAGACCTTTGTATTTTAGTAATGTATTATCTAAGTTAACTTTGGATAATCTGAGGTATTAATGTTATATTAGGTTTTACACTAAAATATTATTTTTGTTTTGTGTTGTTAATCTTTGAACATTTGAGAATATGTAGGGTAAGTTTCTTATTTTCCATATATGTTTTGATGTAATAAAAAAAATGTGGTAGAAATTATTCTTGAAATGTTATACTAACGTCAGTCAAAAAGAAATCGACAAAGTCGTTGTCTAGTATTGTACAAACCAAACCAAAATAAGCCAAGCCGAACCCAAACCCAAACCAATATAACACGACAAAAATAGAAGCCAAGAACCTGAGATGTGTGACGGCTTCTTCCACATCCTTTTTTAATGCATTTTATTCTAACTAATAAATATTTTGTAGTTTTTACGCCTTATGTTTTTTTTTATTTGGAGAATAATGTAAAAATTAAAAAAAAAAGATTTAAAATTATTTATTTAAAATTAACAAAAAAGAAAACAAACTCTCCTCATTCCGTTGCATTTTTGTTGTTAACTAATGCCAAATTCTCTACTTCTGCTTGCTCGGACCGACTTCGAACAGGCTTCGGATGCCGAAGAGGTGCAATACAATTGCCTTTATGTGATTGTATGGAAGTTTTTTGGTAATTCACACTTTTCTCTCTCTTCTAATACTAAGAAACAAATTTATCAAAACCAAAATAGCAACCATCTTTTTTTTTTTTGTAAATTTGCATTACGTTGTTTTAGGAAATAGCAACACACTAAACCCAAAAAATTCCAACAAAGAATTATATTTTAGTAGTACCACGAAAAAATAAGAGCGTACCGATTCAAATATTTGACTTTGCATCAAAAATTACCATGAAAGAAATGACAACATCATAGTTCAATGCTTGACACGTTTGTTTGTAGATTTTATTGTAATTGTACTCAACAAAATCACAAAAAAAAAAAATTAATTAAAACGTAACAACAATAAATCACACACAATTGCACAAATTAATGGAACAACGCCAAACCGCAACAACAACAAATTGTATTATAAAGCAAAATACTACTAAATTTGGACAAAGCAAAAATCTCAACACCAAAACAAACATCAGAAACCCATGCACATAAGTAACATAAATAAGAATTGGAACTGGACCCATTTTCACCGAATTTCTTTTTTTGCATAGCAAATTTCTTTTATAGTGTACTCGTGTAGTGCTTAAACCCACATGGAATCATGCTGAGTTCAACAAGAAAGGACACTCAAACTAAAAAATATACTCATGCATTTTGTTTAGGAAGTACTTCAAATTTTGTCAATCAATCTCAAATCAGTTCAGTAAAGAGCGTACCTGTAAGTACTGAAAATTCTGTTATAGAGACATCAGCAATGTAGTCAAGCTAGTACTATAATTAAGTACCTTAATGCCACCAATTGAATACCATTCAGTGGGAATTATAAATTTGTTTAAATACCCATTGGGAATTCGCTTTAGAAAGTTCAACATGTCATGGTAGCTCAGTGGTATAGCGCGCCCTTTACATGTGAAAACCCCCGGGTTAAATTTTCCGCACTACCACTGTGTTTTCAGCGCCCGCATATTCTACTCATGGTGAGTCGTAGGCCTTAAATTCTAGTACACTTATATTATTAGGCACTTTATTGTATGAGTATAATGTACGTAATGTAATAATAATAAAAACGTAACAAGATAAAGAAGACAAAAGGAAAACACTCCTACAGTAAGCTGCAATTTTCAAAAGTCTATTTAGAAGGTAACTGGAATTCTAACGACTGAGTACCAAATATATTGGAAATAATCAGCTAGTCCAAACGACATAAGAGTATATTTGAAATTTCGTCTGGAAAGTATCCAAAGTTAAAGTCGAGAAAGAACTTTGAGTTCTGTAAAGGAAGTATCTGAGGGTCTGCCAATGAAGTGTACTCGAAGTATGAGTACAGATTACTGTGACAAATTCATTAGTAGCTCAAAAAGTGAAGTACTATACATGCTGTTTAAAAAGTTGTGGTTCAAAAAACTACGGATTATGACAAAATGTTGGGTTACAGAGAATCAGGAAATCATCAAAGGGAGCATCTACAGCATTTTTTCTATGACATATTAAATGGAATTTGCATTGTAATAAATATTTTTATCAAGGCACATTTCATTATGAAGTTTCAGTAGTGTTCGTATATATTACACAATATATTGAGAGTAGCTCACTGAAAGATGTAGCCACATACCAAACAGCACGAATTAACACTAGCAAATTATAACTCACGCGAGACCAAACACAATTGAAGATAGGCACAGTGCCTTAGAAATATTTGTTTTTTTTTTTTTTGTCAAACTGTTTTTCAAACACTTCAAAGTGTTGCATTTAAAGCTTAAGGGGCAAATTATAAAAAATAAAAATAAGAGAAAAAGAAAAAATTATCCAATTGTAAAATGACGTCAAGAATTGTGTATCGCTCAATGCGCTCAGCGGAGTGCTGGACTTGAAATTGCCTTGTAACGCTGACTTGGCTTGACTAGCAAAGCCAAAAAACACAGTTGTCAAGAAACTACATAGTTTTTTTTCTTTTGGTTACTCAAATGATAAATAGTAAAGGTCTTCATGAAAAATCGTAAATATATATTATATATTTATAAAGTTACACACTACATTTCGTGAACGAACCATTTCGTTTTTTGACGTCGTAAACTGTTCGTTTCCGCTTTAGTCGTATACACAAATGTAAACAAACAATTTGAAAATGCCGAAAACAACCGAAAAAAGAATCTAATTGGAAATAAGTACCGAAAATGCCAGAAAATTTATTCCTTGCAAATCAATAAGTAATTAAATTAAATTTGTAATACAGGCACTATGTAACTTACTTCTGCCATTTCTTTTATCACAATTACCATATGATTGAGCAGACTTGCTATTCACAATGAATATAAAAATTCAGAATGCTGGCAACGGTCAGATATAACAGTTTATCACACTCAATTGTGTGTTAAGTTCACAACATCATTCAGTTTGTTTACGGCGTTATAAAAATATAACATTTATAATATATACAACACATTTACGTTTCGTTTCGTGAAGACCTTAAGTATTTTCCTAATAATTTTCTGTTATAAAATATAACCCATCAGGAAATATGACAATTCAATATATATATTAATTTTTTAATAAGACTTTATAAAAAAATCACCATAAAAATAAAGAACAAATATTTGCTTGATTTTAATAAAAAAAATATATATATATATAAAAAATATCTAAATATGTGTACGATATATATTGCAAGAACTCTGTGTCTGTCTCACACACAACTTATTCGTTCCCTCGATTTTTAGCCTTGACTGTCGTTCTGTTTCTCTCTTTCTATCTATAAAGAACGCTGTTTCCGCCTCTCTTTCACTATTAACTCATTCGCTTATGTTCTCTATCTATCTCTATTTCTATATATATGTGCATATATATAAAAGCTTAAAAAACAAAAATTATGTGTTCTTGCTTCTCTAAATGTGAAAGAAAAAATTAAAAAATAACAACTTTTCTGATCGCATTTTTTGTTTTTAAATTAAGTTTTTTTTCGTTTTTGTGAGAAATGCACTAAAATTTCTTTACGTGATTTTTTATTTACGCAAAGTTAAAAGAAAAAAATTCATTATAACTTGTAATATATAAAAATAACAGTTCTTTTTGCACCCCAACAATGTCGGCATATGCAACTGTACAAAATTTATATAAAATTGAATGAAATTGTATACAACAGAAATAACAGCAACAATTTTACAACACTTACAACAAACAAAAAATTTTTTTTTATTTTCAATTAAAGATTCTGCTTTTGTTTACTTAAAAAAAAAACACAAAAAAAACAAGAAGCTCAAAATTGTTTCTTTTAGGAAATGGTTAATTTTTGTACTCGTTATTTACGTACTTGTTAATTTATTCTTTCGCGTTCTCAACTGTGTACTCGTTTATTTATGCGTATGCATTTATTATAATCGTTCATTTTTGATACGTAAACTTTGAGTTTTTTCTACTCGTCCAGTTTATCGTTCTTTTTCATAAGAGCGCGTTGTGCGTTCATCCTTTGGTTTTTTTTATTTTGGCTTTATAACTCGTTACTTTGACTACTTGTTCATTCTGTTATTGTAAAATTCTGTTCAGACGATCGTTTTACATAATATATGGTTGCGTCCTTTAAAAATAATTTATGTACAATGTGTTCAGAGTGTGTAAGTAAAACGATGAAACCAACATTTATTTGCAGTATGCCTACTACGGTTAATAGTAGAAAAATATTATAGGGAAGAGTCATTTTGACAATGAAATCTATAGTGACAGACGCAAATATGAAATTCCTTATGAAATTCAAATAGCAAACTATTTCATCCAGGCACCAAATATTTTTCTAGTCAAACAAAAATGTTTCAATATAATGTTGGAGCGAGCATTTCTAGATGCGCGAAACAGGAAGTACTTTTGTGAATTATATATTATTATATTATATATATAAAATTGGCAATATGTATGTCTATCCGCTATAGACGCCGCAACCGCTGAACCGATTTTAATGAAATGTTCAGTGAAACTCTAGAATAGCCTGTCGAGTAATCCTGTCCGTTAGTATACCGCGAAAATAATTTGTATAAAATCAATATTGCTTCATCAAAGTGTGTCAAATTCAAAATCGACAGTCTGTCAAATCAGTCTCACAAATTTTTTATTGTTCTTGCGACTGCTAACGAAACGAAAAATGTCGTAAAACACAAGTTGCTTTACTGAAGTGAATCAACCCATGCAGGACTACGCTAGCTCAAAGTATTTACATGTAATTTTGAGAAATTCAAACAGCCTGTGTATACCTTAAAAACGTCTTTATTTTTATGATCAATCAACAACTAACCAAAAGAAATCGTTGGCATGATTTTTCATCTTTCACATCTTGGTTGATGGTGAGGTGTGCCAACATTTTCCGTTAATTCGAGACAATTCGACTTAAATCTCGTCTTCATTGCACGGTTCAAAGATGCACAGGGAAACTTAATTCACGACATGATATATATGAACGATTTATTTCGGATACACCAATTGATATTCATTTTCCAACATTAAACTATAACTTTTTGTTAAATTGATCATGTGTCGTTACCTCGCGCGGCGCTGATCATGGGTCGTGTTCAAGTCATTTGATTACCCGCCTCGTACCACTTGCAAATCATTGTTTTTCCTGTACAAGTATTCCGGAACAAGTATAAGGAACATTCAAGGCAATACTTGATTTTCTCTATATTTCACTTTTTCTTACTGATTGCCAACTATAATATAATGCAAACTTAAGTTGGTATTTTAAACTAATAAAAATAATTTAACTCGTTACGATTTAGAAGTTTACACACACCTCCATACCTAATTGGAAGCACTTATCTTTGACGCCATATTAGAGAGCCATCAGTATAAATGCGTTTGCACAGAAACACAGAAAAATCTTTGAGAAATATCAAATTTGCAGGCTCTCGAACTTATTGTATAGTGTATATATATCAGGAACCGTAACTGCTTTGAGTTTTATTTCAAAAAATCATTTTAATTATTATTTTGTAATATTTACTTTAAAAATGAAAAGTAATTATTATTTGTATTTTTTATTTTAAAAATCACAAATAATATTTATTTTGCGATTTTTTTCTAATTAATCATGAAAATAAAAATCAATATATGCATTGCTAATTTTAAATGATTATTTATTTTGTTAGTTATTTCATCAGATTTAATTTTATAAAAAGTATTTTTAACGCTGTCTGCGTTAAGATTATATTTTAAGTCCGTCAAAATAAGTTTTAATGCCGAAAATGCCCTTTCGACACTAACTTTGTTGCCGGAACACTATGCACAACTTTAGCCAATTGAAATAAGTGGGGATACACAAATTGTTTCTACTCCCAATATTTCATGATGTCCATGTTTACATCAATTGGTTTTCAGGCCTATTTCAGCAATAGCCTTTATGACATCATCATTGCTATTTTCGTCTTCCGCGTTGTCAGAAGACCCATAAATGGAATTTAAGTAGTTGCTGAGAAGTGAGCACGTACTTTCAGTTCCGGGCTCGACAATATTTAATGGTAGATAACGATTGTACAATTTAAATTAGTAACAGTCAAATTCGCTGTTCATTAAAAATTAGTAATACATGTATTGATATTTATTTTCATGGTTAGTATTAATTAATTAACAAATAATTATTATTTGTGATTTTTAAAATAAAACTCGAAAACAAATTTTATTTTTCGATTTTTAAAATAAAAAACGGAAGTAATTTATATTTATTGATTTTTAAAATAAAAATTGAAAATAATTTTTTATTTTGTTGTTTTTAAAATAAAAATTGAAAATAATTAAAATCTTTAATTTTTATATAAATAAACTGAAAATATAAATTTATGCGCTATTTGGATGGCATATTAAATAAGCAATAATTTTGATATACATCTTATATATGTACGACGATTCCATCATAATGATTGTTTTAGTTAAAAATCGACCCCATAACTGTTATTTTCGGTTCCTGATATATATCAAGAAATTGGGACATGTAAAAAAAGAATTTTTTTTTATTAACACATACGAGAAAAACGATCGTTTGATTGTCAGAACAAGCCTTAAAAACGCGTTAGCTTTTGAATTTCAAGTCGCACTAAATTTGTAATCGTTCGTTTTTATAAGCTTACTATTTTGTACTAGTTCTTTATTTTTTTATTATTGTGTAATCTTCTTTTATTATTACTGGTTTTATAGCTAAATCAATCAAGGAAAATTAAATAAATTTTTGCAAAAATGCAATGAAATCAATTCATTAAAAAAGAAATATTAAAAAAAACCTTAAAATTCATCACTGTTAAAAAGGCAAATAATTAAGAACAGAAAAAAGTAAATCAAATCAAAAAGAAATTGTACACCGAAAGAAATCATTTCTCATTTCTCCATTTATTATTTTTTTCTTTTTTGTATCTCTCTCTCTCTCCCCACTCTCACGTAAAATGATGATGATGGTGGTGATGATGGTGATGATGATGATGATGATGATGATGATGATGATGATGAATCCGAAAACGTAACCAAATCGCAACGTACAAATTAAACTAAATCAAACCGAACACAATCGAACAAAAATCGAAATCGAAAACGTGATCGAAATCGTTATCGAAACTGTACCCGGTTCCAGTTAAACGGCGGCGCAAACAACACAGTACCGATAGCTGCAGCCGTGGCCACCGCAGCTACGTCAGCGGCAGGCAACAGCGGTAACAAGTTTGTTCAAGCCGTTTCAGGTTCAAGCGTTCCAGGCATAATAAGCGCAGGCGAGCCAAAAGCTGCTGCTGCTGCTGCTCCTGGTGCCGCTGCAGGCGTTGGTGTATTCGATGATAACGTCAATGCTGCTGTTGGTGGTGGTGCCAGCAGTGGCAGCGGTGGTGTCGGTATTGGTATTAGTGGTGGAGGTGGTGCTGCTGGTGGTGGTGGTGGTGGCAGTGGTATTGCTAGTACTGGTGGTAGTGTTAGTGGTGGTGCTAGTGGTGGAAGTGGTAGTAGTGCCGCTTCGTCTATGAAAGCAATGTCAGCGGATCAGCTGTCATCGGCCTCACATCCCACATCCTCGGCTGCGGCTGCAGCCACAGCAGCATCCTTTGATAGTGGTCTCGCTGAGGTTGATAATCTTGCCAGCGGCTTTGCAGGTGGTGGTGCAGGTGCGCAACAACAACAACAGCAACAACTACTACAACAACAACAATTCCAACAACTACAACAACAACAACAACAACCACATCATCATGCACATCATCAAACATCCGTTATACAACAGCAGTCAGTGACATCGTATGATTCCCTAAGAAAATCAAAATCACAAGGTGGGATCTAAAAAATATTTGATTGTTTGATTGTTTGATTGATTCATTCATTTAATTGATTGAATGGGTGTGTATGTGAAAAACGTATGGTGTGTACGTATGTTAATAGTAACTGGTGCAAAATCAAAAAATCACCGACACCCGCACTTAATTCGGAACGAATTGAACGAAATAATGGCACAATAAAAAAAAAAAAACAAAACAAAACAAAATAACAACAATAGAAATCGCTTCCAATAATAAATACCGAAATGAAAAAAATCCAGCAAAAGTTTGAGAAAAACTAATAAACACACAGCCTTTTAAATTGTTCTAACGGTCGCTCAAACTACATTGTGAGCGCGCCATCGTGCGTCGTACTCAACTCTCTTTATCACTCTCTCTCTCTCTCCCCACCCCTCTTAATAAAACGTTTGGACCCGCCATCGAATGTCCATTTCGGCATTAATGTTATCATTCTTCTTTTCAGTGTTGACTTTAAGCCTTTGCAATCGATGCTCGAGAACTTTTTTGTTGCCATCGATTATCAACAGTGTTTATAGGGAATGGAATATTGTGTTAATTTAATAATAATATCTTTCGTAAAGTGTTCAGATTTATACATTTTCTATAGGTTTAAAAAGTGATATGAATATAAATCTTACGTTAGGTTAGGTTAGATTACCTTTCTCTATCCCTTTTCATACATATAAGAAATTCAAACATCCCGATTCTAGGCTTAGTTTAGCGTAGTCAATGGATTAATTTGTTACCAATATTAGCAATGAGAAGAAATTACTTTTGCAAACCGATTAATACTGGTTTAGGTGGTGGTAAACCTACACCGGTTAGAGTGCATCACAATTATCACACGTACACATACATGCATAAACATTTACATTTTCATACATAACATTCGCCCAAACATACCTATATCACATCATATATACACATATGCATACATACATATAACATTCATACATACATACGGGACACACACACATAAACCATATACATACGTACATGACATACATATGCATACACAGACTTAGTTTGTAGCGTTGCACAAATTCGAATTCGAATTTCAACGGTTTTTTTTTTTCTAATCATTGTCATACACTGAAGAAAAATGCTTCGTATCGAATTTAAATTCTTATTGGCTTCAAATTAATGTGTCTCACTTAGATACAACGAACCATACTGAATACTAACACACGCGCACGCACGCACACACAATCACACATAAGCGTACAATTCGAACTACAAGCATAGTGTGTATGAACATTTTTGTAGTTGTAATAGTTCCCGTCCCTTCAAAACGCAATAAAGCAATATTGGCAATGAACCGCGCGGCACGAGTGACCGTTTAACATATGCACGTACAACTGACACCTGTATTGTTTTCTAATTTGCGATTATAGACAAACGGTCACACTGGCCGCAGAGTGCAAAATGAAAATGAAAAAATCATAAAAAAGAAACACACGCACGCACTGCATGCGAAATGCATAGAAAATGAAAAAAAAAATAGCAACAAATTAATGCAAGATATAAAAAAAAATAATCAAGAGGAAACCAAACAATTACAACAACTACAACAAATGACCGCAGACTAAACTACGAAGTCAACATAGAAGCAAGCGTCTCTTCTGGCTGACCAGGCGAAAAGTACGAGCCACGCCAAGCTGGCCGAAGCTTAACGAACTAGACCGAGCAACTGTCATATGCGGGCCATGAACTTGATTTGAAATATAAAACGAGCACATCACGAGCATGATCAAATGACACAAGGACTGTCCGACCGACCGATCGACCGACTAAATTTATAACAACGTGCATCAGTCATGCTAATGCATTTTCATAAATATTTCCAGATAAAATCGATGGTAACTTTTCGCGTTCCCGTTCGTCTTCGATGTCCAGCATCGATATGTCTTCCTCAGAATCTGTTACCTGTTTAGCGTTTATCGAGAGTTATGCAAAACGTAATGGTGAGCGAATGGCGCATTTTTGAGAATTTCGAATTGTAGTGCTTCTCATCATCTCATTTTTCTTGCAGATATTTTTACACTTGTTCCTACACTATGGATTGGAACTAGTTTCGGTTCAATTTTGACGTTGTTGATCACATTGCCGGAACGTGATGTGCGCAAATCTCAACCCGTATTGGTAACAATAAATGGTGAGTTGAACTCCAGCGTCTAAAAGGCACTACCTGACACTACCTACCCGTTGAGCAAGTCGTATTCATATCACTTTTCTAATCTTACTTTATCATTTTATAGGTGGACCTGTTGTACGTCTTAAGGGCTCGATAACTTCCATGTCTTTTTTGGATTCATACGGTTCAATCATACCGTACACATTTGAGCCGTGGCGCGATGAAAGTCGGGATAAAAAAGATCGTAGGCATATTTAGAAAATAGAAATTTTTCCACTACCAAAAGTCGCTCTGCTTGCCATTTAGCTGGTTGGTATCATGATATCATAGTACGAGTGCTTGCCGAATTTAATTGTATGCAGTACTACTACTTCAGTGGGTGGGATTCTAAGCATCAATATATTATCAGGGTGTTGGTGTTTGCCGCCTATAGAATGTTTTCTACTAGTATTGCTGGCCTATGGAAATAGCTGAAATTCTAAGTCAACTTTCCGAATCAACTTTCAAATTTATACCAAGCTAATCGAAATGTGTTATGTAAGCAGGAGACACAAAAGGAGAATATACATACGAGTATAGCAGATCTGTGAGAAATTTTCAGATTTTAGGTGAACAATTGTATTAATCAGTGCGAGTGCAAAAACAACAAGTCATGAAGTTCTCTCATTTTATGACCCTCTCTCTCTCTCTCTCTCTACCTCCTGTGGCTCCTTACACTTCGGTGAACTTCTGAGTTATAGTTTCGATAGGCACTGTATCAGCCTTTGCCATTATTATATGATGGGTATTGAAAAGTATAATAATAATAATAATTTGTTCGCTTTCTTAATGAATCCAAGTAGTTTACTCGTATGCGTAGTTACGGGCTCACGCATCGTAGTTCTATACGAGTATCTATCTATAAATTGAGCTATCTATGTAAGGCTTAAGAGTCTAGGAGTTTGCCCCTGCTTTTTAACCCATATAAGATTTTGTAATATAAATTTAGTTAATAATTGTAAAAGCGAAGGTTTAGGGAAATTAACATTGGTATTCGAACACTTGAACTCTGGCAATGTTAGCTCATAATAGTGCAATGTTCATTAGCAAAGAGGTCCCTAGGGTTATAGAATATCGCAAGTCAATTACGACAGACCATTTACTTGTTTAAGCCTAAGGCTTGTCGGCTAAGGTCCACTGAGCGCTGCACAGTACGTGTATCTACTAAAATCAAGGGGTGTACCAACCAGCTAAATAGCGTGCATAGTTGCATACATATTGTATTATAATGCACGTATATACGATGAGTCATACGTGCTATTGTTGATTTTCATTCGCTATTGTTGATTTTTGTGCTTGCTTAGGCACACCTACAAAGAGCAGCAGCCGAACAAGCCCCACATTTACACCAACAACTGCCAATACAATATCAAATCTATCGGGTGGTGGTGGTGGCAATATCTGCGCCAGCAGCAGCAGCGCCAGCAGCAGCGGCATCAGCGGCAGCGTCAGCACCGGTCTCGAGACACTCACCGACAGACAATATATCGTAATCGCAAGCGAAAAACAAACAAAAGTCTTCGATATCGCAAATCAGTGTTGTATTAATCGCATTCAATTATCTGAGATGGATTTTGCAGTCAAGGCAGAAACTATCACGATGAAAGGTAACCGAATATCTATTCAACTATCATGCAGCCATCCAGCCATCCAGCCATCCAGCCATCCATCTATCATATAATCAATCTTAAACAATTAATCCATTTTCAGATGGCTCTTGCTTAGCAACCTATCTTTCGAATGGCCATTTAATGGTACATAGTCTTCCTAGTCTGAAACTGTTATTGGATACTGATTTCTTACCACTAATGGATTTAAGGTGAGCTACAAATAGACAAACGAGAGTTCAGAGTTTAAACTTTGTGACTGGAACGATTTCGATATGTTATGGCATAGTAAGTGTAGGCTTACAATAACTGCTAACTATATATGTTATATCTGTGGTCGAAATTATCACAGCAATGGAGCAGTACAGTACCTAATTATCTATAATTTACGGTAGTGTGCAAAACTTAAGCAACTTTTCCTACTCTCAACGAATAAAGTTGTTCGTTGTCCCCCACCTTTAAAAATACTTTCCGTGAAATCCGATTTGCACTCATTTACACATTGGTATGTGTCCTACAAAAACACCAAATCGCACTTTTGAAATTCTTTTATTAACAGTAAATACAAACTAAAAACAAAATTAACTACAAAAACCCCTGTGCAAAATCTAAGCACCTTTTCGTTTGTGCACAAAATTGCTTGATATCCACGAAGGAAACGGTACTTTTTCTGGAATTTTGTGGAAGAATCAGGTGTGCAAGGCATTGATTGATTTATTGTCAGTTGTAATGTGGAGCGCGCCAAATATGACAAAAGCTTCAAATCGATCTTTATAAACAAAATGTATCACAGTCAAAAATCGCAAAAACATTTAAAATTAATAAATTCAGAGTTTGCTGCTTGATTAAGTAATATAAAGCCAATGAGAACATCGAAAACAGCAATGTTGGAGGAAGGTTGCGCGGCGGTCAACTGTTCGAGAAGACCGGAAAATAACAAGATTACTTAAATCAAATCCCTTTCATTCCCCCAAGGAATTATTGTCGACTTTGAATTTGAACGTAGACGATAATACGATCCGGTATTGAAGAAACCGATGCTTACAAAGCAACATGCACAGAAAAGGTTTACTCATAAAATTGTTTTCTAAAATGTAATAATGCGTACTCAAAAACACTTTCAAGGTTGAATTTTGCTAAAAAATATAGCAATTGGTCAGTCGACAAGTGGAAAACTGTCTTATTCAGCGATGAGAGCACATTTAATCTATGCAATTCTGTTGGCATAAAGTACGTTAGACGCAAACCCAATGATAAATCCACGGTTCTGTAAGGGTACACTAAAGCACGGACAGGGCAGTGTTATGATATGGTCGTGCTTCTCTGGTTTTGGGATTGGACCATTTCATGAAATAGAGTACAGCAGCATAATGGATCGCTTTGGATACAAAAATGTTTTGGAGGAACTCATGCCACTTTCATGGGTATTCCAACACGTCAATGACCCGAAGCTTAGTTCAAAATTGGTCAAGGAGTGGCTCACAAACCGTAGGATCGATGTTCTCGATTGGCCGGCACAGTCGCCTGCCTTAAAGCCCATCGAAAACTTATTTTCGATATTGAAACGTCGTGTTGGGAACAATGGGAAAATATATCCACAACAATAATTTAAAATTTGATTTTAGTCAATGCCTCGAAGATGTGATGCAGTTGTAAAAAATAACGGGTTCTACACAAAATATTAAAAAAGTTGCTTGGGTTTTGCACACTTTTGTACTTGACTTGACTTTTTGACACCACGCAATTTACTCAAATAGCTAAAGATATAAAAAGAATATCATGGTCTCAATATCTCCAACCTCCGGTAGGTGGCGTTGTTCCATGGCGACGCCAGATGGTACTCGCATTACCAAGGACTGGTAGCGACAGGCTAATTACCCACCCTATCAGACAAAAACTATTTGATTTATATAACCACTACAAGTCTTGGATATTTAAAAAAATAAGATTAAATGGTTTGTAAAGGCGCTATGCTCACTTGTTCAAGTTCCGAAGCATATACATCATGACATTTCTGAGATGCGTCTGAAGTGAAGTAGCAAAATAGACCGTTTTTGGCTTAAATGACGATGCAGAACATCAGCCCATTATAACCATTTCTATTCTAAAACTGCAATTATGTAACCAAATAGAGTTTGAATGAGTCTCAGAACAAGTCGCCTCCGAGCCGAATTTATAGTGTTATGACATATGTTGTAGCATAGAACTGAACTTATTGAAGCATAGCTATTGTACATTATCTACTATTAGCGTAACGCCTTACAGAGTTACTTCCCAGAGTTATTTCTATGAGTAAAAGATGTGTGAACCAAAAGAAAATTGCCAAATTGAATAAGATACAGACGAATTTGTGCTCGTCTGGCCAAACGATACCACCCTGAAACAGTTTTTGGCGTAATAGATTAAATCGTGTGGACACGGCTTACAGTGATAGGTGTATAAGACTATCAAGGTGCAGAATGCCAGAGTGCTTCATGATTGAACCGAACCGAACCGAACCGTACCGAATTGCTAATGATTGAACATGCTCGTAGTAGGGAAGAAATAAAATACAAAAGAACTTCGACGATTCGAGACAATCAAAATGCCCGATATCAGAACATATCATATCCTATCATATGAAATCGTTTCCAGTCGATGGTTTCGCTCGTTCTCTTATTCACCTATATATGGTACCATATATATAGCACGGCATTGCGACGGCACTTTGGGGTAGAGCTTATCATTTTCGATTGTGTCTAATCCTAATACCGCAACTCTTTTGGCTCTTTTGCGCAACAGTTTTCAAACAAAATGTAAACAGGGAATTGTGGATCCAATGCTTTCAATATGGGGTCAACAGATCATTGTACACGAAGATACAACTCAGTAAGTTCAGATCAGAGCCACGCCCAGACGCCGTGTACCGTGGACGCTTTGCGCTAGCGTTCTGGTTAATGGTGTTCTTTGTTCAAGATGTTGTTGGTGTTGGTGTTGTTGTTGTTGTTGTTGATGTTGATGTTGTTGTTGATGTTGTTGTTGTAATGATAATGATGTTAATAATGTTGATAATTACGATATTGATGAAGTTGGCGGTCGTGTGTGTTAGTGTGTTCAAATGCTTCATTATATTTGATTTGGTTTTTCGAGTGGTTTTTTTTCTTTCTCTTTGCTTTTGCTGCTCTTCTTTTCTTTTTATTTTGCTGCTATTCTTCTTTTTACTTGTTTTTTGGCAAACATTTTATGTTTCTTAGATATTAACTTTTGGTTTATTCGATTCATTTTATTTCGTTTGCGCATTTAGTTTTGTCTAACATGCAATTATTATTAACGTTAACATATTCTCTACACTTGCAGAATATCAAAAATATTTTGCTTTAGTCATAAAGGTCATGGATTGTACATGGCATCGCCCACCGAAATACAAAAGTTCACAATATCAGCGGAGTTTTGGTGAGTTAAATGTTTGTCGACAATTAAGGCCTTAACAGAATGGTGTTACCTGTTACTGTGGTTGTGTTACTGAGACTTGCCCGTGGTTCAATTCAATGCGTGGTATTGTCATACCATTGAAAATGTTACAAAACATCAAAGTTATTTATTATTAATGCATTGAACAACCCTGTGCTTGCCACTTGAGTGAAATACAAAGAGAGGGTGAGAGAGAGAGAGAGAGAGAGAGAGGAAGAGTGAGAGAGACGATTTGTTACCGAGCAAATTCAAATAATTTGACTTGTCAAGGTAACACCAGGGTAACAAGCAGAGTCACAGTAACACATTGTGTTCGCTCACATACAAACAGCTGTATTTGATTTTTTGACGGGTAACACACGCAGTACCAGCAACACCATTCTGTTCGAGCCTTTACTCAGTAAACCTTTTTCGGAGTGCTTCTCAAATTCTGAATGATTTGCGGAGAGTTTCCATTGATAACTCTAATGAATTGGTTTAGTCAAAAGAGTCCCTAATTCGTTTCAAGGTCGACTCGGATTGTTTATCAAAATTTGCGTTTTTAGGAGTCTTACTTTTGGACTCCATAAGGAAAGTAAAAGCTCCGAAAAAGAGTCTAATGGCTTGCTAGGCGATCCAACGATAAATATCACCAACAATTATTACTTACAGTCAATTCATTAATGAGATGATGGGTGAATTATTCACGGCTCAAGAGATGCCAGAACAGCCGAAGGAAGGTTTCTTTAAGGGTCTATTTGGAGGCGGCGCTAAGCTCTTGGATCGTGAGGAATTGTGTAAGTAATTTGATTCAAATAACTGTTTCATAATTCTTTGATCTCACTCACATCTACAATATCTGTTTTCTTCTCTCTCTCTCTCTCTCTCTCTCTCTCTCTCTCTCCCTCAATGTCTTTATTTGCTTCTGGATGGCTCGCTCTAAATATCTCTCTCGATATGCCTATCTATGGTTGTCAATATCTGAATTTGTCTCGCGCTTTATTTCTTTTGTGATGTCTCTCCTCGATTTCTCTATAACTCGTTTAACTCGACGTCTCTCTCTCTCTCTTCTTAATTGTTTGTCATACTTTACACATACATATATTGTATATATAGTTGGCGAACAAAGCGGTAAGGCAAATCGTTCCGTAGCTCGGCACATACCTGGGCCATCTTTGGATCAATTGGGCCAGCGCGCATCGACCGCTGCATCGGAGATCAGTCGGGCCCATCAATTGGCAATGGAACGCGGCGAGAAGCTCAATTTGCTTGAGGAGCGCGCCGAGCGCATGGCTAATCAAGCTCAAGATTTTAGCGGCACCGCGCATCAATTAATGCTTAAATACAAAGACAAAAAGTGGTATCAGTTGTAAAATATCTATTTTAGGAGCCAATTCTACCACAGTTATTGTAATATTGCTTTTATAACACTTTCTACTACATTACGAGTAAAGTACACTTATTTAATTTCTGTTTTCAAATCGTCATGTTATTTATAAAAGACAAACAAACAAGCAACCCAAAACAAACCAACCAAACTACAAATGATATGAAAAATTATAATGATAAAGAATAATGCATAATGCAAAATTAGGAAGTGAGAAGAGAGCATACCAAGAGAAAACAGAATAATACAAATAATAAGAAAAATTAAATAAAAACAACAAATTGCAAAAAAAGAAAAATGAATTATTAAATAAATGAAAAAGTGGTGAAACCTGTTTTTAATAAAATATATATAGACCAAAATGTTTAAATGAAAAAAAAAATTGTTTTGTATTTTCACTCAATTGAAGGGGAAGGGATACATACACTATGAATGCGCTGCGCTCTCCATTTCAAGTAGTCGCTGGCATGGCAAAGCCTTCTATACCTTCCACTGACTAGGACATTTGAATTCCCAAGCTGCCAACAGAAATCTCGTGGTTTTGCATGTATCAACCAACGATTGGTTAAATTTGACGTAGTAATCGAGCAACCTTATACCAACATTAAAGAAGGTAGTTGGCCTTCTCAATCACTCACGCAAACTCAAACTTCGGCTGGCGGAATAGGGAATGACTACGAATTCATAGAATAGCCAGTAGGAGTTTATGATAGACAGCTTTGGAATACTTTGGAGCAACGAATGAATATTGCGGTTTATGGGGGGAAAGGTGATGACTGGCCTCTGGTTAAGGTGGCATTTTGAAGAAACAACCTCTGGAGACAAGAGAGTCGTTAATCAGCTTGCCTAACGATGATTGCATTGCAGGCTCTGTAATTCGGACATTTGCTTTTTTTTGCTTCTCTCAATACCCCGGACACCAACTTTTTTCAATACTCAATGAGAAAAGAAAGAAGCAAATAATTCAAAAAGATCCCGCCAACGTCTGGCTGGCGTCTTGACGTTTATTTTTACGATAAATGACATACATGGTAAAGGATATTCGAACTGCTTGTGTTATGTTCTTTAATTCATGGATTTTTGACATTGTCAAAATGCTCTTGTGACACGGTGCATTGCCCTGATGAAAAAGGATTTTTTTTCTATTGCAAACCGGGTGTTTTTCCACGAATTTTGTCCTTCATCTGGTCTAAAAGGTTACAATAATATTCAGAATTCATTGTTTTACCAGTTTGCAAGTACTCCACAAACAAAATTCCTTTCCCATCTGAAAAAATTGATGCTAACACCTTCTTGGCCGATACCGGGACACGAACTCGTCTCGAAGCCTAAGAACCAGGTTCACACCACTCTTTAGCCTGTTGGTTTAATTCAGGATCATGGATAGATAGACCCAAGTCTCATCCATAGTGACGAATCGACGCACAAAGTCCACTTTATCTTTTCGAAAACGCTCTAAATGTTGCTGAGAAAGTCGCATTCGAATGTGTTTTTGTTCCATTGTTAGCGAATGCGGCACCCATTGTGCACACAGCTTTCTGAAACCCAATACTTTAGTCAAAATATTGCTTACACTACCCAATTCAATGAGAGCCTAGGGCTTCTACTAAATCTCTTTCAGTCACTCGACGATTTTCCAATACGATATCCTGTATTTTTTCTACGATTTCTGGTGTTGTTGTTGCTTTTGGACGTCCTTGACGTGGCTCGCCTTCAAGGCTTGTACGACCACGTTTAAATTCAGCAACCCATCTTTCTACTGTACTAATTGAAGGCGAAGAGTCCTCATACACTTTCAACATTCGTTCATAAATTTCCTTTGCTTTAAAACCTATGAAGAGTGTACCAACGTAACAAAAAAATATAGGCTAGTAGCAACTCCCTCTATTATCGAACCGCAAAACTAATTAAACAACCTAATATGCGTAGTAGAAAACTTTTTATACTGTGCAGACTGAATTGTAATGTAGAAGTAATCTTGGTCAAAGAAAAACAATTAAACCTGCAGAGTACAACGAAATGAAAACACAACTCTACAATTGGTTTTTGAAGAAAAGACAGCAAAACGTCCCTATCTCAGACGAACTTTTACAAGAGAAATCAAAAGAGATTTTCACCGAAATTTATGGCGATACAGCAACTTTTTTTGATTGTAAGGGTTGTCTAACACGATATGGTATTAAACGCTTGACGATTTCGGGAGAAAAACTCAGTATTAACGAAAGCGCTGCTAAGCCATTTCTTACTGGATTTAAAAACAAACGACTAAACAGGCCGATCTGATACTGTATGCCACCAACCACACAGTCATCTACACATACGGGAAGTACGTTGTACAGCTGAACTTGGACCTTCGCTGAATCAAGCCTCCCACGGACCCTTATAGATGCTATTCTCAATTACGCACACCCTAAGACCATCAGTCAACTAGAGCTACATGTCCACGAATTCCGTCCTGTCTTAAAACAATTATTATTCAATTTACCAAGCCATTCGAAGATACCGTAATATCAAAATACAAATTTAAACAGGCGTAATTCATGAATAACAATTTGACAATCCTGTGCGCCACCGCCGTTCACTCGCTGAACATCAATAGAACTCGGTCTACCGCACACAGCCATGCCCTCTCACTCCGGCAGTCGGACCAAAGAGTAAGCTTGTTGAAAAAACATCGATATATCGATACACCGATATATTTTGTTCCACACATCGATATGAGCGATATATACATTTTCGATATATCGATTTTAAATCCCCATACCTCGAAAAGGTATAAAAATTGATATTTTTTTCAGAGTGTTGAGTTTGAAAGGCTTTATGATGCCATTCATGATAAATTCACAAGAGTGACAACCTTGTATATTATGCGAATTAAGCGAATTACTCGACTCAATCGTCGATTTATTCAAGCGATCGTTTAAGGTAAGCTGACCAGCTTGGCTCTGTTGTTGACAGAGGAAAATTTCTTATAAAAGTGCCTTTTTATGAGTGATTTGAATGTGATTATAACTTACGAAAAAAGAGGACGAAGGACACAAGCTGCAAATATATAAATTTCTCAGAGAGAAATAATTTGCGTTTGCTGCTTGAAGCAGCAAGCATAGCTGCTCGTAAGCGAAGATAAGTTGGTCTGGCAGCGGTGCTTAAGTTACTGTTAGTATGTCCGTAAAAAGCGAAAATGATCTGCAAAATAATGTCAGAACCATTTCAAAAGCCTAAGCTCTTCTAATAATCGTTTCACAAAAGAGCTGTAAGACAGGATTGTAAAATCAAAAATTGCAACAGTTTCCCTATCAATGCAAAAGTGGATAAAACCTATTCTTTCAGCGAGCTTATGAGCCAAAATATGTTCTTGTTTTCACGGCATCAATCTAATTTTTCATAAGAGACCCGGGCCCTTGTTTGAAGATGTTGTGATGAGCTTGATTAAATTTCAAGTATATTGTAATAAATTAAATAACTTGCTCAGAAGTTGTATTTTAAACTCTTACTTTGATAATATTCACTCCAAATGAAAACCTTTGCTAAACTATTGCAATAATATGAAAAACGTTATCCCTGAATAAGGGATAACCAATTCAGGCTCTGAGGCAGCAGATGGACTCCAGTTGTATCTGGAGGAGGTGGAATCTAATGGTCAACCCTCAGAAGACTACCAACCCCTGCTTCACCCTAAAAACACTATCCGACCGCACCCCGTCTATACAGCTGGAGGGAGTGACCCTGGAGCAGACGTTGCAGGCAAAATATCTTGACATCACAGTGGATAAACGCCCCACGTTTGGCCCACACTTGAAAGCTACGGTCAAAAAGTGTTGCCGAAGGATGCAACAATTGCGGTGACTGGTCAACAGAAAAAGCACCATATCGCTCAGAGCACAAAGAGCAGTTTACGTGTACTGTATAGCGTCGATCTGGCTATATGGTGTGCAGATCTGGGGCATCGCCACTAAATCAAACTATAAACGTATCCAGGTACTGCAGAACCGAACCTTACGGCAAATAACGTGCTGCCCCTGGTACGTGCGTGGCTCTAGACTCCACCGAGACCTCAATCTGCATACTGTAGAGTGCTCCTCTATCGGAAGGCACACTAGTAGATACAGTGATAGGCTGATCAGACACTGCAGAACGCTCGCGAGAAGACTACTACCCGCAAGGCCTTTAAGGCGAATAAAACGACTGGGATTTGCCAAAATGGTTGGCCAACTCTGATGCACTTCTCAAACAGACTATAAGTCCTCGTGCGAAATACATAAAGTTTGGCTCCACTTAAATTACGATAAATCTGTTTTTTAATAAAAAAAAAATTATTTTTAAAAATAAAAAAATTGAATTATGTAAAATGTTATCCCTGAAGGGTATTCTATACTTTTTTATTGAGATTTTCAGGCAAAGAGTTTATAGAATTTTTGGACCTGTGTTTTCTAAGGCCGGGGTTGGTTGCCACTCACAATCTAATATGATCGGTTATAAGTAAATAATTTATTGTGATGTTAGATTTTAACTTATAATCTCGTGGCAACAGTATAATTTCGACAAAAAAAACTCCCAGTGCAATTAAGTCCTTTGCGTTACAGCCAAGTTGGCAGCACTGTGTGAGCGTTGGCAACTGCAAAGTGAGCTTAGTACGTTAGTGCTTTGTCATTTTACTTTTGTTGGCCCAACAGGAAGGTTGGAAATTCCTGACTGCAGTTAGTGTTGCACGTTGTATTTGTTATAAATAAATGCAAATACACATACTACGGAAGTCGTAATAATGCAAGTGAGTACACTTTTGAAATTTTACGATAATAGAAAATAAAGCCTAATATCTTAATCTCTATTTTTTTCACACTCAGCATTCCGGCAATAAAGTTGGCGGCGCCAACGATTTTAAAGGTTATTGTGTGTTTTGTCAGGAATATCCTATTTTTGTTTGCCAACGATGTAGAGATGGCGCCGAGCACGAAAGAATTGGCAACAACATATCCATAAATGCATGTCGGTGCCAGCACTTATTCACTCGTCGGACTTCCGTCAGTACTCACAGGGACAGCTGCAGGCGCCGGTGCAGCCCAATTTTGAACTTGTAACGGCCAAAGAGTGTCTATCAAGAAATATTGAGGCAAATGCCGGCAATGTGCCACAACAAATCTCTTCGCTGGAGAAGTTGCCGCAAATGTCGCCCGGCTTTTTTGGCGAGTTAAATTATGATAACTTGAACAATCTATCAGTCGAAGAGATTTTGCCACCAATGGGGGTAAGTAAATAGGTTTTTCTTATTCAGCTACAGCTCAGCTTAATCGGCAGCGTTATCCCAGCACTGCTATAGCTGACGTCAGCATAATAAGTATCCTTTGTGTCTAATTCCTTAATGCCAAAACTTCCATTCTTGATATTTGCCATTTAATCCCTTTTCATTTATTTCACCAACACCATCGCAAAGCAACAACAAACCAACAACAACACCATATCGCAGGAAAGCAACGCCAATAAAAAGAACCCAAGGCCAGTGAACACTGATTTTCCGACAACTAACAGCCGTGTGATTATCGGCGGCATCCGTTCGGCAAATCGTTGCTATATAAGAGACTTCAATTCGATGACTGATAAAGCATATGTTGAAGTTTTATTGAAGGTAATATTACTAAGTACATAAATGTATTCCGTAGACGTGCTATGCAAATTATTTTAGTATGTAGTTCAATAGATATGTATATGTATCGTATATATCTGCTCCCGTACTTCAACAGGTAAACGATATGGGAAAAAATGCTCCCCAGTTGGAGAAGATACCGCAAGAATGTAAATTTGCTTTGAAAAAACACAAAGGCGGAATGCTTCGCGTGCAGATACTTGCCAACCATGGCAAGAGACAGATCCGTGTCCTCTACGTCGACTATGGCAATGTTGTGATGTGCAAACTGGGAGATCTGTACAAGATTAGTAAAGAATTGGTCATTTTGCCGCAGTATACCTTTTTGGTGCAATTAAAGGGCGTCGAAAACTATGAGATGAGTAGAGAGCTTAATACGTTGCTTTCTACTCAATTTGAAGGAATCGAATATAGGTTACTGTATAATGAGAATGGTCGAAAACCGATGGAGGTTGAGCTGATCAATTGGAATACAAATAAGCATCTAAATATGGAAATAAGCACTATATGCGCGAACAGAAATGTCGCCATCTTTGATCCTAACCAAAATATCCGTTCTAAAGAGAACACAGGACGTCTTTTGAATATTAACACAACTACCAATCAGGAGGGTAGTCAAGCAAATGACGCCACCATAGACAAACCTCAAACCGTCTCAGCGATGGCACCATTGCCGAGCACGTCCGCGATAGATTCTGCTGCATTACTGAAGGAGCCACTGAAGGAGTCATTAAAGACGATGCCCCCCAAAAGCTTGTGGGTTACTATTCTGGAGTGGGCCATGAAAATATTACCGACCTTAAAGCAAGACACACAAGCGCCGGTGCTGGAAGCGGTAAGCATCATTTGTGACATAACATTTTTTCATCAAGCTTTACGTAGTAGGACTTGGGCATTGATGGTTTTCGGGGCTTACGTCTGTGGTTCTGAACACAAAGTCTGTCAAAATGTCTTGTCCCTGTGTATATGAGAATTTTACTTCCATGAATGCTTATACGATCCAATAGCGACAAGTCCTTGGAATTTGCTTGGCTTATGCCTACGCTCCTAAAACTAGCTAGCACATTACTATTTATACACGAGTAAAAAGCAATAAAGTTTTTCATAAAGTTGGCCTACGGGTTTGTGTGCAAGGTTTCTCATCGTGTCCGAAGAGTTGATAGTCATTCGGCGGAGAATATTTTTGTAAGACTGTTAACAAATATTTTTGACTAGCAGGGACCCGGCGCGTTGCTGCCTTCGCGTGTGTCGCGCTCTTCGGATGTTTCAGCAGCTCTGCGCTCTGTTTGAAAAGCATTCGAAAATTTAGTTCGACAATTTTTTCTCACCAAACTTCACAGTAACCATCTAAATGCCATTATAGGGATTCCCTGAAAATTTCATCAAAATCGGTACAGCGGTTTCGGCGTCCATATCGGATAAACAAACAAACAAACGTACTTCCAATTTTATATATATAGATTTTACTGTTATTGGGGAACAACTTCAATTAATTTTGAGAGAGAAGAAGCTAAGTATGATAAGTGATTTAAGTTAGAATTACAAGTATCTGTCGGCAAGGTCGACAGGATACAGTCTCTGTAGCCATCTCCTTCTACGCTCGCTGAGAAGGCCTTTAGCTAGTCGAGTTGGGTGAAGTTTGAGTCGCTCTAAATGCGCCGCAGCTTTTTAGTTTAGAACATCCCCAACATTTAAATACTTTTCTAGGCTCTCTGTTCGCATATACCGAGGGGTGCCAAAGAGTTTGCGGACGACCTTCGCTTGAAGGACTATGATCTTAGCAAGGTGCTACATAGCCACAATGCCATAGACTTGCATTCCATAATGCCACGCAGGTGTAATTATTAGCTTGTACTTAAGTACAACTAACCATTAATTATTAACTTTGGCTAGAGAGAGATCTTGAAACACTGTAATTGACAGACCGAAAGCGTTGTTCGTCAGAGTCCTTTCTTTCTTTCTCTAATATAATAATAATGTTTTCCCGTAACTGTATAAAATTATTGTAATATCCGACGCTAACTAGTTAACTAATCTTAACATCACCGCAGCCGTTTCAATATCAAAAATTATCAGTAACCGAAAGCAAATTGGATGTCATTGTTGTTGATAGCTCGCATATAGCCCGTGGCTATATCGGTTGTATTTCTCTGTATGAAGTCAGTTCATTGTTTAAAGTGGAGCAGTATTTAGACTGTTTCAGGGACACGGTGCCATACAAACCGGTGTAAGTGTTATCCTTCTATTTTAATGCGATTTAGCTAGTAGCTAAACAAAAAACGTATCCCTCTCAGCATTCACGAATACGTTATTGCCAAGTTTAATGGCAAATGGTTCCGGGCGAAGGTTTTACGCGTCAACGATGGCTACAAGCCCACATACACGGTCATGTATATTGATGTTACCAACCAGTCCACGCTGACCAGCGCCCATATACGTCGCTATCCAATGGACTTAACAGTCAGCTGCTGCACGAATCTCTGCTTCATCGAAGGTAAGTAGATTTTAATGGAAAATCTGACATGTTGACTTACGATCCCTTTTTAGGTTTGCCCAAATTGAATGAGAAGCTCATCCACTTCCTAACGACAGCATTTGATTTACATGGTATAACCGTCAACAGAGTTTGCTATAACAATGAGCATTTTGCAACGATCACATGTGAGAAGCTGATAAAGGAGCTGATTTCCCAAGCAACAAAATAATAACCTAGACTAATGCATCTACTGTACCTACGGTTTTCAATTTTACTTTTGAATTATTCAATTATCAACTTCTATAAAGCATACTGTAATAAATTAGCCCAATGTGGTACTCTCCTGAGTACTGCCTTGACTTTTTGTCCATGGGCTTAGTTAGCTATTAATCAAAAAATCGATGTTTAATGCTCATAATTTGCACGGAGCTTGTTGAGTGCATTCCAGAACCAGCGCTTTCTTTGTCGAATGCCATCCGCAATCTTCACGCAATCCCAAATCCTCAACTGCGATACTGCTATTATATACTGCTATTATATATTACTAGCTGTTCTACCCGGCGTTGCTCGGCTTACATTTATTTTCTCATAGTATAAATCACATACAAAAAGAAGAAACTATTGTGCGTAGTCAATACAACAATAACAACAATCGAAAATTCAAGAAGCACCAAAGTATAACAAAATAAAAAATTAAAAAAAGGAAGTATGCCAGTGTTTTCTACAGCGCAAATGTGTTTCAAAAAAATATTATTAAAATCGGATCAGTATATTTTGCGCCAAAGCAGTACATACAACTCCCATATAACCAAACCACTATGATTAGGCTTAACCGCCGTCGATACTCTTTAAGAGCCCTGGAAACTATAACGTTGCTTCGGCATCCAAACCACTTGTCGCACAGATTCATTTTTCAGAACAGCTTTTATTGTACTATTGTACACATGGAATTCGGCGCAGTCCACAATTTCGTCTTCAAACTTTATCAGAATATCTATATTTCATCACAACCCTCAGATTTCTGCAGATGCCTCTAAATTCGGCTGAGTGGTCTGACTACGTGGGACTCTTAGGCTGATGCCACAGACTTCATCGAAGTCGTTAGGCTATATTTAAGATTTATGTACACTATGTACTTTTTGTTTGTTTTGTTTTTTTGTTCTTCATTACACCACTGGGGAGCATAGGGCCTCCCACGCGTCTCTTCGATTTTCGATAATCAAAACTGTTGTGGTGGCGGTTTCGTTAGTCAGATCTGCCAGACTATGTACCATGATAGCTGTTTTTGGGGCAGAGCTGGTGATTGGCCCGCTGCTGCCGAGTACAGCCGATGGGGCTGTGCTCTGTAGTTTGGTGGACAAAGTCTCTCGTTTCCTATGTTTTGATCGTGAACCTGGGTCAACAGCATGACCAAATGTGTTTGGGCCACATGACCGAGTTGTGATGCCATCTGGCGGGAGGAGGCGCCACGCTGGCATGTGGTTTTTTTTGGCAGATTAATTACTTATTATTAATCAAATTAGTAATTATTATTTATTAATTAAACTAGATAACTAAGTAATTAATTGCTTGGAAGTAGGAAATAATTTTGGGAAGATGGTAGTGAAGAGGAAAAATTGGAAAAGTGCGACCTCTGGAATGGCACCAAGTGCACTAACCCCTAGGCTACCGACGTGACTTGGACAATCATTTTTTTTTTTAATTAACAAAGCCGTAAATAAAATTCTCCGCTAAACAATCTAGGATCGAATTTCGGAACCGGAACCAGAGAAGCATGCTTCAACAATGTGAACCTTTCGTCCATTGCTCAAAAGTACGCAGTTCACGCTCTGACGACTACATTTTCCCATGATCGCTCGCTCACTCGATCTCTCAACTCTCTCAAAAAAAATAAGTGAACGAGAAAAATGAAAAGTCTCGCATCAAAATTTCACAAATATTGGAAAATGTTTCACGTTTTCGTTTTTATTTCATTGCTTTCATTTCTTTTATATCTACTTGGTTTTGATATTTTACTATTAAAAATTTTTATTTCTTCTGCTTCCAGTTATTTTATTTTTTTTTTTATAACCTTTTTTTCTTTTTGCTTTTGCTGCTCATACGGATTTTTTGATTGGAGTTGAACTATCGCATGTTCTACTAACTTACGCGTCCACTCTCTGTTGGGTGTATATGAGTACCAGTGTGGTTTTTATTCTAAAATCTTTCAGCCTATCAGGATCTACAGATGAAACATCGATCGCTCAATGGCTTGAGT
The DNA here is from genome assembly GCA_035041755.1 of Cacoxenus indagator. Lineage (NCBI taxonomy): Eukaryota > Metazoa > Arthropoda > Insecta > Diptera > Drosophilidae > Cacoxenus > Cacoxenus indagator. Next base: position 470,575 of record JAWNKX010000245.1, on the reverse strand, counting down.
CTGTGTTTAATTAAGCTTCTTTGTGCACGTTAGCGCCGCTTTACTCTTACTCTGTACTCATTCCGTTTTGCAGAAAAGAGAATAAAACAATTGCTATGGGAACGGACGGACAAATTTAATGACGAGCCAACACGATCGCGACAGGTTGCATTAACTGTCGGTATAACTTATGTGTACAACCACTGTGCGATAATGTTCCATCTGTAGCTCGCTTATTGACTGCAGGTTTATCGACCCCATGCTTGGCAGGATTGAAAGCCAAGTGAACATGACATGACCACTTTTACTTTTGTATCTGCGTTTGTGTGGTTTGGCTTGGCATGTGTGTGTGTGTGTGTGTTCCTGATCTACTCTGCCAAATAGTAGCAGTCCATGTGCGTTAAATATGATTTTCATAATCATTATCATCATCATCATAAAATTTGTTTAAAAAATATCATCAATTATTACGCATCACGTTAATTTTTCTTTTACTTTTTTTTTGCATTTAGACATTTTCTTTTCTCCTTTTTAATTCTCTTTTTTTCCATTTAAATTTTTTAGTTTTTATGTTCTGCTTTTTCTGTTGAATTGTATATAATTAGTACACGTTAATACATATGTTTTTATGCAATAGACACACATTTATACAAATTATACTATATACGGTTATTTGCTTTCTTTCTCTCATTTTTTCTCACATTTCATACCAATACTCTGCCTACGCTCTCACTCACTGATCTCTTTTTTCGTTCGTTCGTTCGCTTGCTCGCTTTTGATTATCCTAACATGATCATCGCGTTTCTGTCGTTTCCTGACGTGCCTACTTTTCCATCCTTCTCTCTCTCGCTCTCTCTCTCTCTCTAATTTGTTTTAATTTAATACTTTTTTCTATCAAATTCTTTAAATGTTTTTTTTTCTTTTTTGTTAAATTTGAGGTCCGTTCAGACACAATACACCATTATATATGTATTTTTATTTTTTTCAGTTATTAAATATTTAATTGTATTAATTGGTTGTTTCTTTATTCGATTTTTAAATACATTTATTTAAATATATATAAAGTATAATAACACCTAGCCAGATTTTATTTTATTTGTATATTATTGTTGTTTTTTATGTTAAATTATTTTAAAAATATATATATTTTAGCGTTTTCCATGTTTTTTCTTTGAAAATGTTCGTGATGTGTTGTGTGTGGGGTATATGATGTGGGATCAGTTGGGTCAGTTTCCAGTGTGTTGTGTTTGTTTGTTATGACGTATTTTTGTTTTCCTGTTTTTGTAATAGCTGCTCGTCGTAACAGACATTCTACTGAGCTGTGGGGCTCTTGGGTAATTTCGGGACGAAGCCGGCACTACTTCTGGTTAGCAGGAATCTGATACAGTTCCAAGACTAAGGACATATTCCAAATTACTTGAACTCACCGAGAGTGCCCTACTATGAAGCTTCTTCTCATTCGAAGAGTTAAATAAGGTTAGTGTGTTGAATTTATGGCGTGTAGGTTGAAAGGTTGTTGTTGAATTTCTTTTAGGGCAACGTTTATACTCTTAGAACTCTTGGGTTCTTTATTTCAGAGCTTTTTACCCTTTTGGACTTCGGAAATATTCTCAACTGAGAGACATAAGGCACTCTCTCTCAACTGGCATTCTGTAAATCGATCGGTTCTCGTTTTACAAAAACAAGCACGTTTAGAAATTAAAGTAAATAATTTTCAGGTTCTTTTGCTAAATGCACTTCTCAGGGGAGTGGACAAAAAAACGTTATTGCTCGAATGATGATAATGGTTTTAATCGTTTGCAAAAAATCGCAACAGAAGGCATTCATTTAGTAGACAATTTCCGCAAAGATAGAAAATAGCATATTAAATTTGTTGATTATGTGTTGACTTTTGTTGAGTGTGCGTGTGCGTGGGTGTGTGTGGGGGGGTGTGTGGGTGTGTGAGAGTTTCTGACTCTTGGCCGAATAACAGTCGCGGTTTTCCCGACCACTTTTGGGAAATACAATGCTTGAGTGTGTTATGAATTTGATTGCTTTTTTGAATTTGTGCGTGTTGATTTCTCCTTAGCGTCTCCTAGTGCGTGCTGAATTTTCGTGTGATTTATTTGAGCACAATCAGCTGATTTATAGCGTGTTTCAATAAAATGCGTACAACTCTGCTTTAATATTATTTATATGATTTTTTAATTGCTTTGTGCTAATAATTGCTTTTTCCAATGATACCTATATCAGTAACATTTTATTGAAACACGCTGATTTCCTTATTTTCCTTATTTCTTTTTTTTCAATATTTTATAAGTATAATTTTTGTTTGGATTCCATTTTTTTTTTTTTTTAACATACAAAGTTACAGTTATACAACATCATGCTTGTACATTTAAAAACACATTTATAGCGCAAAAATTGAAGGGATTTTGATTTGATTTTTTTTTTTACTTTTAATTTATATATGAGATTCATATTAATTAAAAATATTTTTGCCAGTTTTGAGTCTGTTACGAATTCTTTTTTTTTTACAACTCTCATATTTGTTTTAACACATATAACATTATAAATTCATTATTGCTAAATATTTAGATTTAAGGTTTTATTTAAATTAGTTTAGCTGTGGCTCTAAATGGCGGTGACGGCGGGTAGCTGCGATGTGGCGTGCAACGCCGCTCTGTCAAAAAACTCTATGCCGCATTTGCAACGTCATTAGCTTCATTACCATTATCATCAATACTACAACTACACACAGGCGGTTTACACATACATACACATTGATATATATATATATATATATATCACTTAAACATAACAAAGCCAATAATCATTATCAGCGACAATCATGCAATCATCGTAATTTATAATGCATAATACAAAAAATTTGTATATATAAAAAAATACATTCATGTATAAATATAATATATGTATAAATTCATTAAAAAATAATTAATAATTTAATTTTCTTTATTTTCTGAGTGTGGTTTTCTCCGCTATCTCTTCCCCTCTCTAATTTATCAAACTTTTTTATTTTTTCGTTTACGCTCATCTTTTAGCCTATACTTTTAATACTTTACAGACAACATACACAGACATATACAAATACACAGACAATTTATATATATTTCTCTATATACTCATACTGGAATTATAATTATGATCAACTTCGTTTAGCCACATGATCGATCGAATTTCAATCAAAGTTTGTAAAATAAAACGTGTGAATTTTCGTTCTCGTTCACATTCTCATTTTGTTTCATTCAAGTATCAACTTGGTTATCATTATAAGCGCCTACATCGACATCACGACCATTACCATCATATCGTACCATTATCATGAACATAAACATAATTTGCATTACAATACAATTAGCATTATAGAATCTTACATGGCTAAGATGAAGCCTACACCTAAACCATAACAAAAGCGTCTTTGCCACAAAACAAGTACGGAAATTGATCTATCATCGTCTGTACTATATCCTCGAGATAAGGACGCAGCTGCTCAAAGTGGCCCATGTCAGTGAAGTCAATAGGAATCAATGTTGGCCACCAGCAAATGGCGAGATTTTTGCTATCCATGCTATTCAACTTTGAATTATCGGAGACACTGAAAAACAAACAAGAACAAAATATAGGCATTCATTAATATCATAATATTTAGAGCCGTTGACAAACTATAGGAAGTTAGTCAAAGAAAGATGAGTAAAAATCATGTCTACGCACTGTACAAAATGTTGAAATATGTATTTGAGTATGGCAAAATTGATGGGTGGTAGTTTCTGTAGTAGTGTCTTTAAAGCTATCAAACGGCAGCTACGATCGGTTTTCACCTCGACATTCAATTTGGATGAGCCAATGCCGCGTGAACCTGAAAGTAAGCAGAAAAATTAATAAATAAAAACATTTGTTGGAGTTCTCTTAGCTTATTAAGCTGAACTTAAATCTAGAGCAGAACCAAATTGCAATGGCCATAATCAGAAGACGACTTGAAGTCATAACTGTCTAGCCTTAACAAAACCTAACAAAAGAAACCTATATTTTTTAAATAAAAACTATCGAAACCAATAAACAAACAGTAATAATATTCTACGCGCCCCAAGGACATGAAAGTAATCCGTTGGTATAGGAGGTATACGATACAGCAGTACTAAGCTAAGCTCTGCTACAGTTGGAGTTCTATATATCAAGCAAAAAAATATAAAATAAATATCATCATGTGTTAAGCTTAAAGAAGCTTGCGCTCCTCAATGTTTGTACTTATCGTTTTATATGATAAACCTCACAAATGATAAAACTCACACCAATCAATTTATACGATCCAGTCAGCCGTTAACAGAACACTATTCTCTTAAGATAAATTGCGAAAATGGTGTAATATTAAATTAAATTAAATACAAAAATAAAATAAAATAATAAGAAAAAAAATAAATATGGATTTCATATACAAACTATCGAGACAAACGAGACTTCCATTTAAAAACAACAACTTGAATTTCAATGTCAGCCATGGGTTTGCAGATGACTACCAGCCCTTTTACTTTTATTGTTGAAATTATTTTAGTTGTTATTGTAATTAGAATGATCAGAATCTAATCATTCGATGAATAAGCAACGTTTTGCTATTATGCCTATTATGCCGTCACATGCTGCTTCTGAGGCGAAATTATCACCAGCAAAATGACTCGCCATAGAGAGGAACAGGTGCTAATCAATTGGTGCATGAAAACGCCCCTTAACCAAGAGTGCAAACATTGCTGTGTGTAATCTAAATTCAATCTGATTTTGCAAAGCAGCATGTATGTTTGTTTTGAACCTGTGTTGCTCATATGAGATTGTCTGATGCTTGGCAAACAATCGCCTCGGCCATTTCTACAAACAAACTTTACATTGAAATTACGGCGTGTCTTACCGGCAATTTCCTCAAGCTCTTTAATAATATCCTTGCTAAAAAGTGGCGGTAAACGTTTCGAGAAGAAATCCTTAAGCGCGGTGGCTACAGCATTCACTGGTATATCCAGTATGTCGATGACAGTGTTGCAATCTAAAAAGCACACAACAATAAGGAGTTAATTAAAATTATATACCTCAAATTGCAAGAAGTCTGTAACACTTCAAGTTTGTTTGTACGCACCCTCCTCAAAACGCTGAAAGAGCATATCGACATGCGCACGACTGCCAGGCACACGATAAATCCCCTCCGAGTCGAGACCTTCCTTCTCAATAAACTCAACACATTTGATAAGAAATATGGGTATGTTATCTTCCTTATCGGAGGATATCATCAGCTTGCCAAATTGTGCTTCGGCTACATCGGCGAGAGTAATGCCAATTGAGCCACCACCGCTGCTACTGCTACCGCTTTTCGATGAGTTCTGCTTCAGTTTGCGTTTTAGCTTCTTCTCCTGCTCCTTTTCCTTCTCCTGAAGCTTTCGCAAACGAGCAGTTTCCTCTTTAATACGACGCTTTTCGGTCTTCTCGAACTCTTTCAAACATTTGGCGTTCATATTGAATTCGGCCAATGTCTCAACGCCGCCACCAAAGAGAGTTGCAGCGCTTGTCTCCGGCACGAGCGAGTACTATAGTGTGCAAAAGTGGGAAACGATGGACAGATATGTACATTAAAAGGCATACAATTGAATATTGCTTTAAAGCGCTTTAAGACGGTCATACACGGTCATAGTAAACGAGTATGCGTACGAGTATATTTATGATGATTAAGGGAAGAGCGTCACCGTATATAACCGTTTAGTTTAAACATAACTTAACTCACCTCCGGTGATTTGTCGTTCTTAAGCAGATCACCGACCATATTTGTATCGCTAGATTTCTCTGTGTGCACATAGAACAATAAAGAGAACGAATTACGAACTATTTCCATAGGTTGACTAAAATGTCGCCACTACTCACTCTTCTCAGCTTGTGCTTGCACCATGCGCTGATAGTGCAACGGTATCTCCGGTGGACTGACATAGGAGCCAAACAATGGTACACGAGGCGTTTGCACGGGTATGGCGACCTTCTTCTTTTTGGTCTTTTTATTTGTGAGCGGCTTCTTATTGGCGTTATTGTAGGAGGAAGCGTAGGCGTTATGTTGCCGTGCCTTGCGTTCCGTTGAGCTTGCACAACTATCGGATTCGGTGCAGTCTGCGAAGCGAATTGAATAATACAGGAAACAATTGATGACAATTTCATATGTAAACAGTTTTACCTTCATTTTCGTAGATCTGTTCATATTCAGCCAATTCCTCGGAATCGTCCTCATCAGCATCGTTAAGTCCGTGCGCGTCCCTTTGACCACCACCACCACCACCATAGCGTTGATTGCCAGCATCCTGCTGTTTAACGCTGCTGCCATCAGCGCCGACACCACCACTGGCATCGCATGACGACGATAAATATGCATCGCTGCTGCTACCGAAATTCATTTTGGCTACCGCATCGCTTACCAACTGGAAGTTTTTCATATTCAATTTTCCAGGTTGCTGCAAATAACAAAATTTTCATTTAAACTGAGACTAAACAGACCCGCAGCAAATAAATTAAACTCCGAACTCACCTTCAGGGTCTGACTTGGACCCTTTGGACGAATTTTATTTAAATTTGAATCGATATGGCGACGGCCTGTTGTATAGGCATGAGTCGAACCACTAAAATTATTCCATATGGAGTTCTTATTCAAATTGCGACGGCCATCAATGCTTTTGTCTTCGAGCCATTCTGTTTTCGGGGGCAGGTGTGAGGGCGAGGAGAAGTTTCATTAAAAAAATCAAAGTTTTGCAAACATTAATACGATACGACACGACGAAAAGCGGCTTAGATCTAAATTGAGGAAACTACAAATGCTACAGCTAAAGACTACATTACAGATATAGAACTATTTGCTTATAGCGTAAATTGGCAAAACGAAATTGGACGACGTCAAGACTATATATAAACTACAGCGGCTAAATTAACGTACACGCGACAACTCACGAGGAAAGTTCAAAAAATTTAATGTTAAAAAAAAGAAGAAGAAACATTTAAAAACAAACGGGAAAAAACAACAACAAAAGCTTTAAAACAGCTTCAGGCGTGGCGGGCGCGGGGATTGAGTTGGTGTTCGGACTTGAGTGATGTCGCTGTTAGATATGGATTTTCTTCATGCCTGGTTGAGTAATACTAATGGTAACCACGATCTAAGCTTATAATGACATGGCACTTGCAGTTGAACTGATGATGCATCCAGGAATTTGGTTTTACAAATTGTGATGAGAGGAGAGTTCTTGAGGTATGGATGGTACAACGTGGACAACGACGTTGCTAGGAGCTGAGGTAAGGGTTCTTACGTTTATGCTGTGGGTTAATTGGGATTATGCCCAAAGCTATTCATATGTAGTGGTTATGTTGAGGATTAACATCGAGAATGTTAATGGGATATTTCTTGAAGATCTGAGGTTTCAAGCGACAATGTTTCTTGTTGTTATAATTATGCTGTTGATTAGGAAGAGGATGATTGAGATTCCAGGTCGTGGCAATGGTATTTGCGGTGTGATGTTTCTATTGGACAAGGTAATGAGTGTCTAGATTCGTGACACGAGGTTTTGCTAAGGATTTATGCTAAGAATTCTTGCAGTTCTGCTGTAGATCCTTTCTGAGAGCTTTTGCAGTGCTGGTGAGAAGGGATGTTTCAGTTAGGCTGCAGATAATGAGATGCACCTGAGGATTCTTACGGTTATGCTGGTGATTTTAATAATTATAGTAATCAGTAAACTTTAATGTTAGAGCAATTTTTCAAGCGATTAAGTTAGGGCTTATTGCCGCTACAGAGAAGAGATGCAGTTGAGTCTGAGCATTCATGCTGAAGCTTCTTATGGTTTTGGTAAGAAGAAGATTTTTGTAATTATAGTAAGATTATTCTGGCGGTTTTGTGCTTATGGTGACGACTCTAAAAGCTATAATGGTGCGTATTGAACTTTACTTTATGCTCAGATGAGTACGCTGAAAACCTAGTGAGAGCTCTTGCGATTATTCTAAGAATTTTGCGGTTTTAGTATTTATTCCAAAGCTCATGCAATTATGTTTAACGTTTATTGTGACTATGCTAAGGATATTGAGGTTACATTAAGTGTTGTTTCGGATCGTTCACGATAAAGGTTTTTGTAGTTGTAGCAGTTATTGTGGTGATTGATTCTACAGATTATAGTAATAGTACTTCGATTGTACTAATACAGTTATCTTGGTTTTGGTTTCTACAACTCTGGCGATTAGTATGAATCTTATATCATAGTTATGATGGTAGTTGTATGAAATCAGCTTCTTAAACTGTTGTTATGGTTCTGGAGATTTGGTTGGTTATTTGTACGGTTAGGATTGTGGTATTGGTTTTTATGGTAATGGCTCTAAGTGATGCACTACAATTCTACAGCGTGCAGTAAAAGATTTTTTTGTTTCTGTTTTTTTTTTAAATTTTGTTCCACTACAAATGAAAACAAAAAAAAACAAAAAACAAAAAAAAACTGAAAGTTTTAGTTGCACTAAAAGATGCAAGGGGTCTTGTTTTTTTGTGGTAAAACTCAAAGATGCCTTTGTGCAGTATTTTGTTGTGCGTGTATATCTAACGAAAATAGAAAGTAAATATAAATTTAATAAATAAATAAAAATAAAACTATTCACAAAATTTGTAGAGTATTAAACAAATACTCTTGCAATATTTTTGAAAAGAGCATCTTAAAATTCTTAACCTGCATCATGGGTGGCCAATGAATCCTTTGAACCGCTGACATCCGCTGCTTTTATGAAATGCATGAAAGTTGGGTACACAAAAAGAACAAATAAATAAATAAAGGTATTTTTTATATGAGAAAATGAATTCCACATAAAATTTAGCATAAGATGACAAACGAGAGAAAAAAAATGGGGATCGTAAAAACCCAAAAAGGAAATTGTTTTCATACAATGATGAAAGCTAAATGATTTCGATTTCTATAGATAGATTGTTTCTGGATGATTTGGTGATGCAGTCAAACTTATGTTTAATGCTTAGGATGCGCGGGTGTAGGCGGGGTGTTCTCTACAAAAATTCAGGATTTATCGTACAAGTGAAATGAAATCATAATTTAGATACAAATCAAAGTTAGAAAGTTACAAAAATGAGCAAGTTAGTTTACATGTTATTTCTTCCAAACTTGATTCTGAAGCCGAAACGAATTGACCCTTATATGAGTATGTAATGAGCTGATGATCTGGAGGGGCTGGCTCTGGAGGAGTTGTTGGAGGAGGGAATATCTGGAATCCTTATTAATATATATATAAATTTTTTTTCAATTTATTTATATATTTTTTTTATCGTTATTACAACAACAGGTACACACACACACAGAGCGAGAGCGAGAAAGAGTTAATTAATTAATTAATTAATTATTGAAAATGACTTGGAAAAACAATGCAACGAAAAACAAAATATTTTCGAAAATATACGATTTTAAAGAAAATGTTCACAATTTGAGTTTCGTCGATTATTTTTCGAAATATGGATTAGCCAACAAAAACTTTTTTTAATTTTTTGTTTTATTTACTTTTTTACGTTTTATTTATTTATTTATTTTGGTCATGTCTTTAGTTAAAAACAATTTTGTTTTTCTTTACCTTAAGAGCTAAAATTGATACGGTATGTGTTTTGTGTTCGATTTGACTTACTTTGATTCAGGTGCTTTGGTTTTTCGTTGTTGTCATCATAGATTTCATCAAGTGATATATCTCTTTCTTCTGCAAGTGGAGTACAATGAAAATAATTAAGCAAAATACAAATAAAAAAAACATGTATGTATAAATAAAAAATATGTGTGACACTCCCACTCACTCTTAGCACTCACGAGCTTTTGTGAATAAAATAAATGTTATTAAAATAAATATTAAAATATTTATATAAATAACAATAACGCGTTCCCTCCCTTTTGTTGTTGTTGTTTTCGATCAAACGATTTTTCTATCAGTATCAACGCATGCCTTCGTTGTTGTTGTTTTCGCAACGGCCGTCTTGGTTTCAGTTTCTATGCTTCGTACAAACGACTTATCTCTCAGTAACACACATGCACTTGTTATTGTTGTTTTGACGGAATATCATTTTTGTTTTCATTTTTCTGCTTCAATCAAACGATTGCGTTCTCATCATAAAGTACTTGTTGTTGTTTGCACAGCTAACGACTTCGTTTTCGTTTTACGCGATGACGCGTTCATGCGCGTGTAAAATTTCACTCTACCGAAACCAAAGATGTTTCACATCAAAAATAAGAAAACAAATGAATTACCTCGCGGCCAAAGGGAAATGTGCTATGCAAAAACTCAACACTTTTGAGTGTTTAACAGAAACAAGATCATTCATGAGCTGTTTGAATATTAAAAGTCGAAAGATGAACGCATATAAGATGCGGTCCAATTCCCAACTGCATTCTAAAACTGCAGACTTGGTATGTTTTCAAAAATGTTCGCTTCCATAGTCTTAATTTCAACTACTCATCTTCATAAAAATTAAATATGTACATTTCCTGACAGATTAAATCCATCTCTAAGTCTTTAAATTCTATTGTTTCAGTTCGAATACGTTTTTCATGTATTATGCTTTAAAGTTTTGAGATATTAATTTGCTACCTTCTTGAAATTGAAGCAACAAATATCCTAGTCAGGCGAGCCTAGTTCTATTAAGCGATGTAGTATACAAACAAGAGTTTCACAGTCTCTTTTAAAGTTGTCCCACGCACTTTCTAGACAGACTGTATCTCTTAGATACAAATTAAAGTTACAATTAAAATACGAGTATACTTCTCTGATAAGTTTCATTCACCCCCACAAAGGAATTTGATCCAGACAAAATTTAGGTTCAATGGGATCTTTGCTCTCGATGATGCTATCTCACTGCGCGAAGGATATACAAGAGTTTTTGTTTCCTTTGCACTCACCATTTAATGAATTCAAAGATCGTGTAGGAAGCATTTCGTAATTCTCGCTGCCCGAACCATCGGTGCCGAGCGTATTCGATAGCATATAGCTTTCGTGTCGTGGCGGTGGACGCGGCAATTGATTTACCGAATTCTCAAGTGTACCCTCACCCGAATCCAGTGTAATTGACTCCTCCACATGCAAATTCTCTACTTCATATTTATTATCCCAGGCATTCTTCAGGAATGGACTATAAAATGCAACTAAAAATGAACGAGTATTTAAGGTGCAAAGTATTTTTCAGAAGTGAAAAGTTGCGAACTCACATTTCACATATTGATCCGCGGAGAAGGTCATGAAACTACCCTTGCAACGATCGGCCAATGCATTGCCCTCGGTTATGAGATACTGACAGATTTCGCTATTGAAGAACGCGTTCGCACCACCGTTCTCAGTAATAGCAATAATTTGCAATGGAATGTTTGCGTTTTGTGTTGCCAAAAGACTGCAAGATAATACAGATGTACCGGTATATTGCAATTAGATTAATTAGCGGTTAGAAGTACGAGAGTATACTCGTATGTCAAGGTGAGCAAATATAACTCACCTTAGATTGGCCAACGATGAACGTCGCTTGGCCGAGTAAAAATAGATGTAGCCATGTATGAGCTCATCACGATATGCTTGCAGTCCATGGTACGACGACACAATGAACTCTACGCGACGCTTTGAATCGCCAATGAAGACATCGACAATTATGGAATGTTCGTTAGCCTTGCAGAGCGTCGATTCAGCAATCAGTGGACTGAGCACGTTCTCGATATCATACTGATCGCCACAGAATATGCAAACGAGTATACGTAAGTCAGTGTGATTCGGCGGGTATGGATCGAATGTCTTCATTTCGGTGAGCCTCAGCGAGAGTATGACGATGTTCAAAATATCATATACATATTTTTGATGATTCTGCGTATGATCGATGAAATCACAGTGCAACATCTCCGATAGTCGTACGCCCTCGCTGCGTAAATATTCGATTTCGTTATCTTTAAGATCTTGCGGCTGATAGACGAGTACAATTGGTAGATTCTCGAATTTGTCCTCCAGCTCGAGATTGCACAGCAATGTCCGTTCGAGATTGTCTTTGAGCGTTTCAAATGACTGCTGATTCGAGTAAACACAAATCAAGCCTGTATACAAGAAGATTAGGAAAAACAAAATGTAGTAATAAAATAATCAGTTATCACGTTATTTTGGAAATAGCTTACCGCTTGAGTAAACATCGATTGCTTTGAATGCTTCCATGTCGCCGTTGGCAATACGGTAGTTCAAGTAATACGTTTGATTTTCATATAGATATTCGCCCTTGCTGCCAGTGCAAATGCGTATATCATTGAGCAAATCGCTAGCCAAATGTTCCGAGCCGACAATCAACAGATTCAGAGTACGATCTGTACCACCATTGCCGCTGCCTGGTTTCCAGCTGTTTAGCGTTTTCATATGATTGGATGACTTGTCGGAGAGCACCTCCTCGATCAGGTTGTCCACGCAATTATGGAAGAACGGACAATTATCGCGTGTGGGGCAATGTACAAAGCGCAGATGCTGCACAAGTATAACACGACGCTCCTGATCGAGGCGATCGAGTAATTTATATCTGAAATTCAAAATTAGAAAAACAGTTTAGTACTGAGGTCTAAATTATTGTTAATGTTGTAAACGCTATTGGAGGTATTTCCTTAAACTTATAGTTCTTATACGGGGTCGTTGTGGAAATCAAGTCGTAATGGCCTTTTATGTGGATTCAAAACCAAGACTGATCTTAGATGGTGTCATGAAAACCCAATGTTTTGGGATATTTTCGAACATATGTAAAACGTATGTCCGAATCAATTCTGCGCTGTTACAACTGTTCTACTGATAATTGAAACTTTATAAAATTTGAGAATTATTCTTTGAAAAACATCAACACAACGTGAAACATAAGTAAATGCAATATGAGTATTGCCGAGGTAACCTTTATATTGGTCGATAAGATAGTTGTGAAAGGATAAAACGCAGAATTTTGAGAGATCGCTGCAATCATCTGGAGCCGCCAGAATCGGTACAATTTGTTGTTTGGCTGTACAAAATTAGTTATCCCCATAATTACTTCATATGCGATTATTATTCTAACTCATCTAGAATTTATATTATTATTTATTTATTTATCCTCCCTCACCCGTATCTCAACAAGGCGTAGACTGAAGAGGCTACACCCGCATGATCTCCCCCTAAGAAGGATTCAGCCTTCTATATCATTGCCTTTTCGGCGCAATTTGCATCGTTTTTAATTTAGTATGAGTCTAATTTTTTTTCACGTCATTATTTTTTTTTTAATCAAACAAATGTGTTATGCAGTTTACTGCGATAAATGTTATAATTTAATTATGAAAAAAAAAAATTATATCGATAAGTCGGAGACAACCACAATACTTATGACTTAAACTTACCTAGAATCCTCTTGTATGACTTCGGTAATCTGTCGCACGTCCTCCGGCGTTATAATATCGACATTTTTAAATTGTAAAAAGAACTGCGCGTGTTCCAACAGAAGTTCTATAAAATTCTGCTTGCCCTTTTCGATGATCTCATCCTGATGTATATCGTAGATCTGTTGGCAATCGTGTTCGGATAAAGCCTCAAAGCATTCGCGACCCATAAAGAGAACACGCACCTCTGACAATTGCTTGCCGGGCGTAACAAAACCAGACTCCTCGAGCAGAATTTTGAATTGTTGCTTCCAGCTGAAGTGTGCAGATAGTAATTAGTAATTAATAGTATACCAGAAGTAATCGTAAGGCATTACTTACCCGATTTTCTTTTTGTCCTGCTGCACAGAGTTCAAATAATTGCGGAAGACAGTTTCAGCCTCGGTGGTTTCGAGCACATCGAACGGTATGCGCGCCTCATCGTCCGCCTCCTCCATGTCGATTAACTCTGTCCACGATGCTTGCGGGCATTCGAAGAAATACTGCTCGAATTCAATGTGATTTTGCAGATAATTGCGAGCGCACTCCCACGAATCGTCGTCGCTGGTTTTTAGTGCGCCAATATCGGGCAGCAGATACTCCAAGGCCATGGCAAATTTATCCAAATACTGATGCAGCTTTTTATTGAGATGATCATCTCGCAGCTTTTTCATATGCCGCCGAAAGAGCTTCTGACCGGCCTCATGGCCAAAAATGTTCAAGAACTCGTTCCATTCACGATACTGAGCTAACATTTTCGAACCCTGCGACCACAATATGTGGTAATCGGTGATCTGATTGCGTATGAGCCGTGTCACCGCCTCAGAACGCGTATCTAACAGTTCCTTGCGTGACTTTGCCGCCTCCTGGTACGAGATAATCTTAATCCGATTCTTCACTTTGTCGATCATTTGTGCGAGTAACAGAAATGCCAAGTCAATGTTGATCGACTCGTGAGCCGATGTTTCGATCATCTGCACCATATTCTTGTAGTCCTTGCGTTGGCTTAGCTTCTCCGCTTCGCGTACATACAAGTCGTGTGCATCGTCATTCTTGGTGGTCACCAGTACCAGTGGCTTCTTGTTTTTCAATATATTTGTAATGGCGTTCTGCACGAACTCGACTTGCTTCTCAATGCTACGGTTTGGCACAGGGCTAACGTCGAACACGACAATAAAACCATCGATGGCCAGGCGACCGTCCGGAATCACTTTCTGCTCGTATTCCTTTTCGATTCCGAGTTGATTCTTACAGATGTACATCAACTTCTCGGCCGAGAACACTTTTGTGGCTGTGCAACGCTTTAGATACGTTTCCATTTTGCCAACCTTAAATGGCTGAAATGTCGAGTCATCCATAAACTCCGTTTGCTCAACTATGTTGAAACTGTATTCAACGCCGTCGTCTGTAGTTTTACGTGCATCGCCCCAGTACAGAAAGTGATCATTGTTCACAATCCGACCACTGAAATCACTCTGACTAAGCACTGATATGTGATCAATGAAGTAATCATCGGCCATGGGCCGAATGAATCTGTTGCACAGGCATGACTTGCCAACGCCAACCTGGCCGCGATCTTTTTCCGTACCGGACAAACCAATGACCGAAACGTTGATTTGACGCATTTTGACGGCGATGACGGCGCGATGGCGATGACGACGCACCTATTGGCAATAGGACGAGATAAGCAGATAATTGAATTAAAAATTGACTTATGAAAATTGAGGAACTTAAGCGGTGTACAAGTTAAAGCTTTTAGTCCAATTGTTACGACAATCGGGTGTTTTTTTATCCTGAAATCATCACAATATGAACGTGCTTATAATGGTACAATAGTCGCAGTGAAACTACTTTGACCTACATCAACAACTACTACAACTTTCCGGCGTCCAATTTGGTTTGCTCCGTGAAGGTTAGGTCATTTTGACTATCATAATTGGTCTAAGTTTGCTCTAAGTCATGGAACTGACCCTGAAAAACAATCTCTGACCAAGCATTGCCGACCATTGGACATAGTACTTCCGTTGTTTCCGCATGCTCTAGCAACCGCAATGAACATGTGGTCAATACACAAGGTCCCACCTTTATTATTTTTTATGTTTATTCGGCAGGCAGGTTTGCCACTGTGTGTTTGATAATCCGTCGTGTGGCAAACGTAACCACGTATTGGCAGGAAATTCTTGATCAAAGACTATCTCGGCTACGGTCGCGATTACCGTGGGAACCAACAACTTTTTAAACTGCAATCGACGAGGATGGCGACAGTGGCAGAAGTTGTGACTACTCGGGCGGCTGTATGTGGTGACAATGATACGGTAACTTTTATCGGTTTGATGTCCGCTCAACCGGATCTGATTTACAAATAATAACAATAATGATAGCAACAACAACAACCACAACAACAACGAAAACAAAAACAAAATACAGAAGTCAAGTGTCTTACACTTTCCGCACGTCTTTCTCACCGTCGTGTATTTGGCAATAAAGCAAGCCGCAGCAAGCAGCGAAACGAGCAGCAACAACAGTAAATGAGGCGGCGCGCGGTGCTGCGTTGGTGGAGATGTGGATTTAAGGACGGAGCAGGAAGCAGGAAAAGACAATAATAACACGGTAACACCTTTTCGACATTTGTGTAGCCCCAACGTTTTTTTTTCCTTTTTCTCACTTTTACACGTTAATTTAGTATCTGCCACGTTTATTTGTGTATTTTTCCTTTTTGTTTACTTTTTGTTAAATGAAACATGCATTTTTAAGCTATTTAAAACAATATTTTTCAAAATGTCTGACGTTTTCTTCTTGCGTTTTTAGATACGCTACAACAAAAAACACTAAAAACTCCTCAATAAAGGCGACATCAAAGAAGTCAGAAGCAGCACAGCAGTGCACGACAGCAGTCTCAATGGCAGTAGCAATCAAAGAGTACAAAAATGTTGCAGATGTGATAGGAGAGCGAGCTAGTGAGAATTAGAGCGAGTGAGAAGTCGAAAGTCAGAGCATACGCAGGCGTCAATCGCAATCGACAAATAAAGTGATAAAGAGAATGTGAATGAGAGTGAGTGAATGCGTGCTTATGAATGAGGATGCATGTGTAAAATGGTGGCGGTGCTGAACGTTAACGGCAGCAGCAACATTGTTGCACCTCATCTCATCAATTTATGTTTTCCTTACATATTTTACTTCCAAGCAATGTAAATACATTTGCAACAAGTGCACGTAATTAAGTAAATAGGGCTTTAGTCATTATTCTCATATTAATTAAATTTCATTTAAAAGACGTAAACGACACCAGCGACAACAACAATAATGTAAGCAAATCAAGTGTAATCAACAGATCGCAAGGCAGGCAGCTGTATACAAAAGAGTATATAAAAGAGAGAGAGAGAGATACAGAGCGCAGCGTGAACAGACTTTAGAGAGAAAGAGAGAGCGTAGAACACTATTTTTGATGTGTTTTTGTTGTTATTGTTTTCTGCTGCTGCTGCCCATATCAAATGAGTAGGAGAAAACTGAAGGAAAAGAAAAAATAAAAAGGTAGGCATTGCTAAAGTAGCAATACTCTTCACGCCAAAAAAAAAAATTATTAAGAATAATACTTCATCCAGTGATTCCAGGATCTTTCATTTTATATTTATTAATTAAAAGGTTCTTCTAAAATATCAAGTCAATAGGTTACAAATTAATTCGAATTACTCATGACTCTATACCTGGATGGATCCATACGATCCAATAGTACTAACGCCTTGACATTTAAACCCAATGTCACACAAAAATTCAGCTCTATTATATTTTAAAAAACAAAACAGATTTCCTTTCAGAAATTTAAGTTTACTTATGTGGGAGATATCGAATAGGATCTTAAAATTTTCAGCGTTTGCACCTGAAACAATGTCTGTCCAAATTACGGCCGATACATCGACTTAAACAAATCCTTTTATTAGTACTTGAAATTGACTGTGAATTTTACATGGGAGATATCCGTCCTAGGGGTGGGATCCGGGTGGTTCTGTATGGTAAAAACAAAAACTCATCAAGAATATACAGACATAAATACATATATAGATATCGTATATGCTTTATGGACTTTTCGATGACTCCTTTAGTGTGTTACACAATAAATAAATATATAATACACTACATTGCATGAGAAGTAGATATAAAAGAAATAATACTAACAAATGTGTGCATTATTCTTGGTAGATCGGGTCGGTGACAGCGGTGTGTAACAGAGGAAGTTACTCCACTTAGGCTGATTGACGATGATGATGTTGTCGCTGATGTTGATGACTACATTTGTTGGGATGCTTGATTGAATTTCAACCGAACACGACAACTAACAAGCGTGTTTTGTTGTTGTTGGTACTGCTTATGCTGGCTGATTCTGCCCACACACAAAACTTATCCGAGTTATAAAAATTGAGAGATAGAGAGTTTGACAGCGTTGCTTTGCGCGCAGTCGTTGATAGAGTGTTTAGTGAAAACGTAACAACATCAACAACGCGGTATGAGATGAACAAGGAGCGAGAGGGAGAGAGCGGCATACAGGCAACGCGTTGCAAAGGATACATCTTTTGACAACGTGTATTTGTATAGTTGAATGTGTGTATGTATTTGCCCTGCTGCTGGACCAATTTCACATATTTTGCCTAACCTTGCTCGAGTTTCTTTATTATGCGCAAACAATACCAACAACAACTAAAGTTATGCTGTCTCTATTCGAACATATTTGCATAAATATTTAAACAATAACGTTTCACTTTCTTTTCATTGTTCAGCTTTTTCTTGTTTGTTGGCCTTCTTTTATTGCATTTCATAATTTACACACGCGAGTGTATTATGAGCACGAACCAAAGGTGAGAGCGCACGAGTCGCGACGAGACGAAAGAGAGAAAGCAATGCATAAAATACAAGTACAGCGACAACCACAACAACAACAACAACTGAGCAATACACGCAAAAACAAATATTAATGTTAAAATAAAAAAAAACAGTTAGGGCGGCGTCGACGAAGAAGGCGGTGGCGGCAATGACAGTGACAACAAAGTAAGCGGCAAAGGTGAAAATATGTTTAGATGAATATACATATATGTATATACAATTGTGTATGCATTTGTACGTTGGAATACAAGGTGCTCAATAAAAAAAATAGTAAAAAAGTTGTTGTATATTTTGGTCCTTCTAACGCCGCTTTCATTTATACATAAAAAACGCGAAATGTGTTTGAACAACAAACTACACGAACATACACTATATGGCTGAGGCAAAGAAACACACGTGCACAGGATACTCACAAACACAATGCAGTAATGCACAATTGGCAATGTGTTTTTATCTATTTAACTCCTCTTGGTTTCATACACACGCACTTAAAAAAAAACCTTCCCAGCTTCAATCACAAAAAAAATTGACAAAGTATTTTGCAAGACTACTGTTGTCAACTTATTCACTAGCTATACAATTGCAAACAAATACAAACTGACTACATATGCAATCAAAAGAGTCGACAACTCTGGACAATTTGTAAAAGATTTGACGGGCTGCCAATGAGTGTTATTAAATAAAAACAATATGTTATTTTTAATGCTGTTCTTTGGTTTAAAATGAAATAAAATTAAAACTTATTATTAAAAACATATTTATATTTATATATATTCATTCTTAATAATAAAGTTTTTATTTTAGATCATATGACAACGTCGCCTCGAACGAGGGACCTTATATGTGAGGGACATCTGACCTAACGAGGGACATTACTATGACGTGATCTAAACTATAAGTTTTGTCAAGAGATGGAAAGTAACAAATAATACATATACACAAAAAAATTTTGCAGGATTATTTTTCATTAAATATGGTATTCAAATACTCAACGGTATGGCAACCCGGTGAAGAGTCTCTTTCGTTGTGCTTCTTCTTTCTTTATATAGAAGTTGTTTATGGTCAATTAACATGGGGAGGGAGTCGACCCACAACAAAATCCAAATAATTTTGGATATAATAGTTGCGCTACTGTCAAGACCTGGAATGTTTTTATTTTAAAAGAGTAGCCTGTGCATTTCTAAATCGAAACTTTTCCAATTATTGTAAATTTTTTTTATTTTCTGTCAGAATGAATCAATATTGACTTGGCTTGGCCGTTTAAAAACCATCGTCAACTGATGCATGTCATAGAAGAACTTAGCTTTGAGTACCGGCCAACAAGCTTGATAGAGCTCCTTGAATTCGTGTCTAAGTGCCAACTGCGGCTACGAAATGCTGAGTGCTAAGTGGTCACTTGGTTGTACGCAGAAAGTCATAAACCAAGCAAAACCTTCGGGCGGAACACTTTTGCGGATCGAACTTATAAGTGCGACGGGTCGAGTGCAAAGTACCCCAAGCAAATCGTGAGAAGTAAATTCTGACACTAGAATATATTTATTCTATTTATTTCTATCTGCATTAGCTACCTCATTGATCTTCAAACGCCGCTGCAAGGCCTCAATACAACATACCCGGTAATTATCGACATTTATCTCTACAGTGTCAAAGGTGTAAGCTGAATACACAAATATATATTTAACCACGGTCAAGAGAATAAACAAAACCCAACGTATCTGTAACCCCAGTACTTTTAGAAAATCTACTTACGGCACCGTGGTGGAGACACCTGTCCGTCTGGTACTCCGCAGTGATGCCGTTGATAAAAACAGCAGGGCATGTCATGTGGTTCAGTTTGGAGGTGTCGTTTACGAATTTTCTTTGCATTGACGCATATGTTCCACTTGAGAATGGTGCTGTATTTGATATTTCAGAGATCATAGTCGAGGGTCCCGGAGTTCTTTATAGATGTCTATTGATTTGTATTTATATCGTCTGGTGTGATGAGAAATAAATTATGAGGTAATCTTTCCAATTTCAACTTGCTGTTGTGTTAGGTGCACTATGTTTCTTGTAGAAAGACTTATTACCATGGCTATTTTTATCACAGCCGAAACTTCTTTATCATTGTGGGCTCCTGCGTTCAAGCGTCCCATCTCTTTCTCACATATACGCAACTATTCGGTTGTTGTTCGCTCTTTTTCATGCATGCTACTGTTCACTGTATTGACTTCAGTTCCCCTGGCGGTGAAATATTTACATACATACATCGTAGCTTAAAGCTGACTCAAAATTTTCAGGGGCTGACTGACACGTAGAAAGCTCTTTTATTGTGGTAGCCGAAATCAAAATTGTCTGGATTAGATAAATGCACACAGGTCCACAAACATATTCCGATGGGAACTGGTGCTCTTCTCCATCTACAACGGAGAGCCTCAAATGTCTTCAAAGTATCGCTTTCCATACTGCTACAGCACTAAATATTTTCATCCTCCTCTCTTGGACTGATAGACTTGATGACACATGCGTATTTTGGTGCTGTTTTAAAGCAGCTTGGAGCGGTACAGTATATGTATTGAAATTGAAGACTGTGTTCGAAGCGACTTCTAACGAATAGAAAGAGGTTACTTCTTTTAAATAGAAAACGTCAACGTTTTTTTTCGAACGTCTCCAGAAGTCGAGCATGGATTGCTAATTTCCGATGACGATTTTTGTGAATTAACTTGCCTTAAAATAGCTGCGGTGCTAGATTAAGCACATTTGGATCGGCTATTGCAGATCATTTCCTTTGAAACTTTTGTTTTTACTAAACAGTGCAATTTGCAAAAATTCAGCCATCTAACGTAAATCGGGGTTGAAAAAAATTAAAAATTTCATATTGTATTTCGTATTGTATTTGTATTACATTGGAAAAAGTAGTTGCAGGAGAAGTTAACGAATAGGAGCAAATTTATCGTGGCTACCTACTCATTTGTAATCATGTGGAAAATACCCTCAGACATTATTGATCGGAAACTTTTATTTTTTATTTTTATTATTTCCCAAAAGAAGAGTCTATTATCTATTATAAGATATAAATCGACTATTGTACAGATTATTATTGACAAGTGGGTGAATTTACAATCAGTTTGTAAATTTTTGTAAATTTCTCATCAGTTTTAATGTGCTGCGAGGCCCGGCTTGGCCGAGCCTTCAGCTAAAATTTGATTTCGATACAGCGAGGTTAAATAACAACGTAAGAAATATGTATTGGTGCTTTAAAAGTATATGAATTCGCTCAATCTCTCTTATGAATACGAGTAATACAAAATATATATATAATGTAATTGTAAAACAAATATATACTTAGTAAAGATCGCCCCTACGCATTATACGAACAACGAGCGTTTCAAATGCCTCTTCGATCATTGCGATGTGCTGCTCTGTGGTGCGGAAGCAGCACGCCTTGGAGCATTCGGTTAGCGGCATTTGCAGCTTCGTGATGCCGAGCGCGCGCTGTGAATACAAACTACGGGCGGTGACCATCAGGATGGTGATGCAGTCATCCAAAAGGATGGAAAACGTTTCGGCGAAGCGCAGCAGTGCCGGCAGTACATTGCACAGAAACTTTTGTTTGGCGCTTGTAGAGAGCAACGCCAGTGCCGTTTGAATGTTATTCACACAGAACTTCGACACACTGAGACTCCTTGGAATCGAGTAATTGTAGACAACATGTGAGATTAGCTCAAATGCGAAGATTTGCTTATCCATTTCAGTGACGTTGAGAAAGTCGTGCAGGAAATCGATGCAAATATGCATAGACGGTACGCTGGCGATCATCATCGGTATAACCGAGCGCGGATAGGTCTGAAAATGGACCAGCTTGGCGAGCGAAGGCTCCGATATGAATACCTGATGTACGTAGGTCCCAACAATGCCCTGAATTTCGGCAAATTCGAGGCGTGCAGCGCGTGTTTTCGCCGTTTTGTTCATTTGTGCCAAACCCTGGAGTAGCATCTGTACGGCAAGCGACTCCTGCGCTGCGGTGATAGTTGTTCTTAGTTCATCCCGATCGATATCGGTCTGCACTTGACCATTCTTATCGAGTATTTGTTTCATTTGGAGGGTCACATTGAAGAAGGCCTTCGAGGCGGCCAAGCTACCCTTCAGAATGCGCAGCACTACATTCAGCAAATGCGGGGAGTAAAACACATACGATGGGCAACTGCAAAGGTAAATGAGGGGAATAATGTACAAATGAGTAGACTTGGTATTTGAATTACTCGATACTTACAGCAAAATCTCCAATGGTTCGAGTAGCGTCGCATTGGTGAACTTCATCCGATTGATCACTTTCGGCGGACCGCTAATCGCATTCAATGTCATAATCCAGAAAGTGCTCGGAAGCACCGCATTCAGGCGCAGCCAGATATCGTAGTACATATCTTTGATCTGTTGTGGTACCTGCTTCTCAAATATCCGAGGCAAATGTTCCACCAAATGTGTGGCATATTGTGCCAGCTCCTCGGGCGGTAATTTCAGCAGGTACTTGAAGACGCGTATCGCCAGACGTGGACGCGTGCAAACCTCCTGTAATGCCCCACTCACCAGGTGCGGCTGCCAACGTTCGCTGGCACGCGGTCCCACTGTTGGCGAATCGGCGACATAGTGTTCCTCGAGCCAATCGTCGACCATACTCAGATGCGGGTAATTGGAGACAATCAAGCGTAACAGCGGATGGAACAGCGACAGATAATCGCTGCAATACTGTTCCGCCTTCTGCAACAGATACTTCATGGGCATGCCGGCGAGAAAGGAGTACGAGTACTCCTTCAAGTTGCGTCCGTTCAGCGAGCTGAGATTGGACAAACGCATATCCTCGTACAGCATCAGATAGTAGAGCATCAGTAGTTGGGCCGTCAGCGGGCAACGCACTTCAATCTGGGTCAATTCTTTGCTTTCTGCAGGAGGCGTTGCCGTCTCTGTGAGAAAAGGCAACTTAGACATGTGGAATACGTGCATGATCTCACTTTCGGTAAACGGCTTGTGCATGTGATCAACACTCAATTTGCCCATGGGATTCGGATTGATCAAAGTATTAACGAATACCTCAATTAGACCGGGCATGACCGGATGCACAGGCCGCACCGAATTGCAGACCTGCTTATAGATCCACAATTTGATCGGCACTTTGTGCTTGAGAAATGTGCGCGACTTGAGCAACTGTTGTATACAATGGACAGGTAAGTAACCGGGCATGGTCGCGTTCAGATTCGGCGTCACTGGCACTCGTACCGCATGGGATGCGACCACTTGTTCGGTGAACAAATCCTGTGTGAACACTTGCTTAATTCGATTAGTGCTATTCGGTCGTATGGCAATCTTCATGTTCAAGGTCGAGCACACCATTTCACTGATGGCGGTTATTTGATTGCTATGGAAGTGTATTGCCAACAGAAGCAACATCTCACCCAGCGATGAGCACATGTCCGAGCGCTTGCAGAAAAATGTATCCTCCTTGATGAGCCACTGCAACCATTCGATGGCTTTGTTTTCACGTTGCGGCGTCAGAACTAATGAAGGACACGCGATCAACGTACAAAGCGAAAGTATGACAAAACGCACTCCCCAAGGTGTCGCCTTAGGACGACTTGTGACCAGTTGCGCCAAAGCATTTATCTCATCGTCATTGAATCTATAAAGAAACCGAAGATAATTAAAAATGTTAATTGAATTAAATTGAATGTAAATAGGTAATGCGAACCCGACACGGTCATGCCCGCATGGTGAATCAGTCTATGTAGGTGTGCATGAACTTGGAAATAATTTACTATTTCTATAGTATACACTATGAGAAAGATTGATCCTAGTTCTTGGTTCCTGCGTGCATGACCGCATCGAGGTCGCATTAAAAGACGTTACTTTGTAAAGATAAAGGTTGTTTTAGATAGATAGTTCCTCTTCGGGTATTGCATTTGTTACACCGCAGCAGCAAGACCAACGAAATTAATGCTATACTTCTTGATTTTGGTTTTTTCGATTTTTTACAACACGGAGCAAATAGCAAAACAAACAACTCACAGAGAAAAGCTATTTGTAGTCGCAGCAACAGCAATCCATTTTTATTTGTTCTATTGCTTCGACTATTGATTCCGTAACTGCTGCTATTGCTATGTTCCTTGGTTTCGTTGCTATTGCTTTGCTATAGCACCTCTTGTAGCTGGTACACTTTGTTTGAAAACTTTTTCCTTTTGTTTTACTTTTGAAAAACGGAGCGATATACGGAGCGATAGCAACAAGGACTATAATATAGCAATAGAGCAGTCACAGAAGCAATAGCCGAATTCGCTCAATCTCTCTTATGAATACGAGTAATACAAAATATATATATAATGTAATTGTAAAACAAATATATACTTAGTAAAGATCGCCCCTACGCATTATACGAACAACGAGCGTTTCAAATGCCTCTTCGATCATTGCGATGTGCTGCTCTGTGGTGCGGAAGCAGCACGCCTTGGAGCATTCGGTTAGCGGCATTTGCAGCTTCGTGATGCCGAGCGCGCGCTGTGAATACAAACTACGGGCGGTGACCATCAGGATGGTGATGCAGTCATCCAAAAGGATGGAAAACGTTTCGGCGAAGCGCAGCAGTGCCGGCAGTACATTGCACAGAAACTTTTGTTTGGCGCTTGTAGAGAGCAACGCCAGTGCCGTTTGAATGTTATTCACACAGAACTTCGACACACTGAGACTCCTTGGAATCGAGTAATTGTAGACAACATGTGAGATTAGCTCAAATGCGAAGATTTGCTTATCCATTTCAGTGACGTTGAGAAAGTCGTGCAGGAAATCGATGCAAATATGCATAGACGGTACGCTGGCGATCATCATCGGTATAACCGAGCGCGGATAGGTCTGAAAATGGACCAGCTTGGCGAGCGAAGGCTCCGATATGAATACCTGATGTACGTAGGTCCCAACAATGCCCTGAATTTCGGCAAATTCGAGGCGTGCAGCGCGTGTTTTCGCCGTTTTGTTCATTTGTGCCAAACCCTGGAGTAGCATCTGTACGGCAAGCGACTCCTGCGCTGCGGTGATAGTTGTTCTTAGTTCATCCCGATCGATATCGGTCTGCACTTGACCATTCTTATCGAGTATTTGTTTCATTTGGAGGGTCACATTGAAGAAGGCCTTCGAGGCGGCCAAGCTACCCTTCAGAATGCGCAGCACTACATTCAGCAAATGCGGGGAGTAAAACACATACGATGGGGAACTGCAAAGGTAAATGAGGGGAATAATGTACAAATGAGTAGACTTGGTATTTGAATTACTCGATACTTACAGCAAAATCTCCAATGGTTCGAGTAGCGTCGCATTGGTGAACTTCATCCGATTGATCACTTTCGGCGGACCGCTAATCGCATTCAATGTCATAATCCAGAAAGTGCTCGGAAGCACCGCATTCAGGCGCAGCCAGATATCGTAGTACATATCTTTGATCTGTTGTGGTACCTGCTTCTCAAATATCCGAGGCAAATGTTCCACCAAATGTGTGGCATATTGTGCCAGCTCCTCGGGCGGTAATTTCAGCAGGTACTTGAAGACGCGTATCGCCAGACGTGGACGCGTGCAAACCTCCTGTAATGCCCCACTCACCAGGTGCGGCTGCCAACGTTCGCTGGCACGCGGTCCCACTGTTGGCGCATCGGCGACATAGTGTTCCTCGAGCCAATCGTCGACCATACTCAGATGCGGGTAATTGGAGACAATCAAGCGTAACAGCGGATGGAACAGCGACAGATAATCGCTGCAATACTGTTCCGCCTTCTGCAACAGATACTTCATGGGCATGCCGGCGAGAAAGGAGTACGAGTACTCCTTCAAGTTGCGTCCGTTCAGCGAGCTGAGATTGGACAAACGCATATCCTCGTACAGCATCAGATAGTAGAGCATCAGTAGTTGGGCCGTCAGCGGGCAACGCACTTCAATCTGGGTCAATTCTTTGCTTTCTGCAGGAGGCGTTGCCGTCTCTGTGAGAAAAGGCAACTTAGACATGTGGAATACGTGCATGATCTCACTTTCGGTAAACGGCTTGTGCATGTGATCAACACTCAATTTGCCCATGGGATTCGGATTGATCAAAGTATTAACGAATACCTCAATTAGACCGGGCATGACCGGATGCACAGGCCGCACCGAATTGCAGACCTGCTTATAGATCCACAATTTGATCGGCACTTTGTGCTTGAGAAATGTGCGCGACTTGAGCAACTGTTGTATACAATGGACAGGTAAGTAACCGGGCATGGTCGCGTTCAGATTCGGCGTCACTGGCACTCGTACCGCATGGGATGCGACCACTTGTTCGGTGAACAAATCCTGTGTGAACACTTGCTTAATTCGATTAGTGCTATTCGGTCGTATGGCAATCTTCATGTTCAAGGTCGAGCACACCATTTCACTGATGGCGGTTATTTGATTGCTATGGAAGTGTATTGCCAACAGAAGCAACATCTCACCCAGCGATGAGCACATGTCCGAGCGCTTGCAGAAAAATGTATCCTCCTTGATGAGCCACTGCAACCATTCGATGGCTTTGTTTTCACGTTGCGGCGTCAGAACTAATGAAGGACACGCGATCAACGTACAAAGCGAAAGTATGACAAAACGCACTCCCCAAGGTGTCGCCTTAGGACGACTTGTGACCAGTTGCGCCAAAGCATTTATCTCATCGTCATTGAATCTATAAAGAAACCGAAGATAATTAAAAATGTTAATTGAATTAAATTGAATGTAAATAGGTAATGCGAACCCGACACGGTCATGCCCGCATGGTGAATCAGTCTATGTAGGTGTGCATGAACTTGGAAATAATTTACTATTTCTATAGTATACACTATGAGAAAGATTGATCCTAGTTCTTGGTTCCTGCGTGCATGACCGCATCGAGGTCGCATTAAAAGACGTTACTTTGTAAAGATAAAGGTTGTTTTAGATAGATAGTTCCTCTTCGGGTATTGCATTTGTTACACCGCAGCAGCAAGACCAACGAAATTAATGCTATACTTCTTGATTTTGGTTTTTTCGATTTTTTACAACACGGAGCAAATAGCAAAACAAACAACTCACAGAGAAAAGCTATTTGTAGTCGCAGCAACAGCAATCCATTTTTATTTGTTCTATTGCTTCGACTATTGATTCCGTAACTGCTGCTATTGCTATGTTCCTTGGTTTCGTTGCTATTGCTTTGCTATAGCACCTCTTGTAGCTGGTACACTTTGTTTGAAAACTTTTTCCTTTTGTTTTACTTTTGAAAAACGGAGCGATATACGGAGCGATAGCAACAAGGACTATAATATAGCAATAGAGCAGTCACAGAAGCAATAGCCGAAGCAATACCACAAACGGAATTTTTTTTGGTATTTTCCATTTGTGTTCAACAGGTCTCAATTATTTTGAATAGTAAGGGAATAGAATGCCACCGCCATCACTCACTTTAAACCAGCAATGCCGCGTAGCGCACAGTACAAACGCAACAGCACGGCGCCCTGAACATTGAAATCCTTCTGCGTGACAGGTCCATTCAAAAGCCTAGTGATGTTCGACAGCAACTCCGAGCGTACTGAGCTCAGCACATCGCCCTTACGCTTCTGGCTTGTGCGCACATAGACCGCAAACCAAGAGCGCAGATTATGCTCATTGCCCAACAGTAGGCCCGTAAGGAAACGCACCTAAAAGGGACGACAAACAGTTAGAAAACTTGGAATATTGAATTTGTTAAACTGGCCACATACCAAATCCTTTGTCTCCGGTTCACATTTCAAACACAACTGTAACATGAATGTGGGCACTTTCATATGCTCAACGCATAGGGCACGCGTCTCGAACGCCTGCGTTGGATTCATGTCGCTCAGCGCACGTAGTAACGACAATTTTTGTGTACCCTCCATGGTCTCTTCATCACAACTTTGTATAATATGCGTCAACACATCACGATAGCAATCGGGAAAATTGGCGACGAGCGCACAAATGATACGCTTCCCGTTTGGCACATACATTAGCGCATCCGTCAGCTCGATGATGCTGAACAGTGAGGGCAGCTCAGCCAATGCGATACACAATATATCGATCACTTCCTCCAGATATATGCCATCGTCGAGTATTTCCGCTTGTACAATTTGTGACTTCTGCTCCGACACCTGTTGCTGCAATGCGAACATCTCCGACAACACAACACGCACCTTGCGCGCCACATCGGCACGCTCGAAACCCAGTGCAATGCCCGATTGTAACCCGAACTCAGTTTGTTCGTAGTACACGGCCTTTTGGCGGACCTGTTGCTCCTTCTTCAGATCGCTTTCGAGTTCGTGATAGTTCACTTGCAGGTACGAAACAATGCTGTTGACCACCTCGATGCCAATGAGCACGGCCAGTATCTGTTTGCGTGATTCCATTGAAGTTTGTGTATTATCCAGCGGCGACAGGAGACTCATACGCACTAATGATGGCAAAACAGGACGTATCTCCTTCCGCGGATACGACGCCAACGCATCTATATCCAGCGTTTGCATTGCGGTAAACACACGTGGCGAAACTTCGGTCATGTTATCACTGAATGTGTGCCCGGCGTGTAATGCCACCGCAAACGCACCTGCAGCCCCGGGTGCGGGACCAACAACGCACGACGCCTCTTCGCCATCGCGAATGCGTGGCTTCTTCCGTTTGACATTAAAAAGCTCCAGTGGTGCACGGTAAGTATTTACATCCTTAACATGTTTACTGCACAAAACACGCTCATAATTTTCATTATTAAAATTGACACACACTTTCATCGGGTTTATATACTACGTCTGAAACGTGTTGGAAGACATCCACAAAAAATGAGCTAACTAACACACTACACAATGAACTAAAAACACTACGAAAGCACTAAAAAATCACATAATTCTACAGTCAATCATATACTATGTTTATATGGCAGCTAATAGCTAATATTGACAGTGCAGCTGGATCACAGAATCGAATCTTGATGTTCACACTGCCGATTCCAAATCATGATCAGTTGTTAATTGTTTTGGTTATACGCATGTTGACAAATTGTAAAATGTTAAAAAATTTAAATTTAAATTGTGATATGTGGAAAAATAAGAAACATAAGAAGACTGTTGAGAATTGCAATTTCCGACCAAAAACTTTGCAACACTGTCAGAAATCGGCACCCCAGTTTCGAATCGTTGTCGAATTCCTTTATGGATTCACAGCGATTCGGATCGCATTCTACAACAACAACCCCTGAACGACGTCACTTCTCCTTGTGGTTGTTGTAGAATGTAATACAAATCACCGTCGAAACACCAGCCATTCGAATTCTAGCTCACTGTAAATAGGCTAGCGGTTTAGTTAATATCAAATTTTTGAATCGTATATTTGGTCCTTAAACAAGTCATCACATTTCAATCAGATGTTTCCCGTTTGCAAACAAAGTAATAAAGACGCAATTTTTAAGAAAATAATTTGAGTATTGTTATTAGTTGCTTCGAAAGTGAAATATAATAATATTTATTTATTTAATTTTTCTTTTTTTGGCCAGTCCCTTCTAAAATGCGTCGAACTTCTACGCGCATTTCCTAACGCCGTCATTTTACAAATCTAGCAGCGCTACGTTCAGCAGAGACAAATCAGTAATCAGTTAGCAAGTCAGAGAAAATGATCAGTTATGACTTATGTCTCACTGAGTAGAGGCGCGTGTTTAGTAGTAACCTCCAATGGCGATGGAATGTTACAGGTTGAAGTGTCTTCGACAAGCGTCCCACGTAGCATCATCATAACTGGGGAGGTTTACCCAAAAAAAATTGATAAAGATGTCCAGTGAACAAGATAAGTCTCTTTTGATTCACTGTATATGCGAGCATACAAAAACCCCAGACTGGACAAACGATAGGTAAACACTGCCATTCGAAAGTTTCGTATGTGTGTGTGTGTGTGTGTGTGTGTGTATGTGTGTGTGTGTGTGTGTATGGGTACGATTGTTGCGCGGCAACTATATTCACTTTGGTCACCCTGCTCTACCAGATGGATGATACACACAACTAAAATAAAATAAAACACTTCTCTTCTCAACTACCTTTTTTCCCTCGTGCAAGTGAGGTTCAAACGCCACAATTTGACTCGATTCGAGTGATTGAGTGAGTGAGAACACTTCAAACAAACAAATATTGTGTGGCAACAAGAAAGTATTAAAGAAAAGACCTGTTTCAACGCAGTGGTAAAGTGCAAAACAAGATTTCGAAAATTCGTTGTGGTAAGTTTTGGTGCCCAAACAAATTAAAAGTAAAAAATGTGCCAAAATGAAAAAAAAAAAAATTTTACGAAAAAATGTATTAAGAAAACCAGAAATAGCTTAAAGACCAACGCCCAACCAAAAAGTCAAGCGCGCAGAGGAGTGTGAATGTTATACGTAGTTTTTATATGTCCGATTGTTTGTGTGTGCCAGCGGCAACTGCTAACTAAAGAGAAACGTATCTAAAAGTTTGCCGCTACGCCTTAAAGGCTTTCAGTTTAATTCTTGCGTATGTCACAACAACTACAATTAAAACTTCGGCAAAGATATAAAAATTTATTATTGGTGTTGCATTGTATTGAAGACTACAACGATGTCAGCTATAGCACTTGAGTCATTTAGTGTTTGATGACATCATACATTGTACAACTCCCTGTCTTTGAGTGTATGTTCGTCAAGTCGTTTTCTTGTAGGCCTTCGTTACGCTCACGTACTCTCGGCGCCGTGCTCACGTTTCGCATTTAGTACTCGCAACGAATCAAACGCTTACGAAAAAAAAATAAAAAATATATTCAACATTTTTATAAAATAATTTTTTTTAATACCACTGGAAACAATAAAAGTAAAGCAATAACAAAGTTTAGTTTAAAATAAAAACGCGCTATACAAAAGAGTGAATAGTTTATAAGCTTTTTTGTGTTTGTGAACTTTATTATACAGCGATGTTTTTTCTTCTATTTTTGAAAATTAAATCTTATATTGCACAGAATAAATATTGAAAAGTAACTGAAATAAATGCCGAAAGAAAAGTGCAACGACAATAAAAAAATATTAAATAAGCAATAAAAGGTTACAACATACGGGAAAGTTAGAGAAAACCACTGACAAGTTCTATGCATGTTTATGTGTACGTTTGAGAAACCTTCGAAGAGGTCACGGATTAGACACAGTAGGAAAAGAGAAGCAGTTGCAGTCAAAAAATGCATGAGGCCTGTGAAGAAGTGTAGAAACAACAACAATAATGTAGCAGCACACGAAGCAAAAATGCAGTTAACTTGCATGCACAGACAAACACATACATATGCATATGTATATATATATTATTTATAGGCCGATAGCAATGCCGCATATAAAAATTCGTATTGAGCAAAATCACAACTACAATACCAACAACAACAAAAAACTAATTGTGAACTGTATGCGTGAAAAAGCTTGATACAGCTTGATCAGTAGTAGTAGTTGAAGAAGAAAAACAATTCGCCGCCGCCGCAAATAATCATCCAGCCGCTAACTTACAACACCACAATTGGGTGAGAGTGACAGAGTGAGAGTGTGTTAGTAGTAAGTGTTGTATGTAGGGGAAAGAGAGCATGTATAAGCGTGAGCTTAGCGAAATTTAAAGAGGGTTGTTGGGTGGTGTAAATAAGGGGTACGCACGGATTCATGCAAATAATGTAGTTCAACAAAACTAAAGGAACACACAAAATAGTACAATAAAAGAATGATTAATAACGAAAATATAATACATTTTTCCTCACTCTCTCACACTATATTAGCACACGTTATTTTTCTTTTATCACTCCCTTATTTGCCACTTAATGCAATCTCCTACTGACATACACATACACGCACGCACAAACATGTAACAATGTAGATGCATGAAATGCATTTTGTCTTTCGTTTACTCCCCTCTAAAACAAGCGTTCTTACGCCTTGTGCTTGCGACTGTGAACCATGACTCACAGTGGGTTGCACTGGCTTGAAAATGTGTATATGTATACAAATATGTATAGTTGCGTGTGTTTGTGCAGTTGTTTGGGAAATGCGTAGAGTGATGTGTTTAGGTCAGTGTTGCCAGATACTTGGTGTTTTTATTAGAAAAGAAACTTTTCAAGTAAAATGAGTTATTGAGATCAAGTATTTGAGAAAAAAATTATGCCTGTGTTCCAGTTCTTTGTTTGAGTATACGCTATAACGCTATTACATCATTGATTTGATTATCCAAGACTTGTGGTGGTTTCACAAATCGAATAGTTTTATGTCTGCCTCCAGTGGGGATTGAACCTATATATACCCTACTAAAATCTTCTTAAAGCAGCAAAATAGAAGTAGGAAAAAAGCGGCAACCCACGCAAAAACGAAAGGAAGACGTGAAGTTTTGTAAATACCTCACAAATCATATGCCAAAAACGTCATTTTTTCCTACTTCCAGTTACTGCTGAGTAGTCATTGCAGATACTGAAGTTCAACAATATGACATACGGGTTTATATCGGGCTGTATAATCCAGTAAACCTAGGATCTTCAAATAGTTCGGGTTTTTGCATATTAACCTAACTTTCAAACTGTCCAACTTTTCTTGCGAATTTATTATTTTTCTTTTGCGCGGCAATATTATTATGGGAGTGGACTAAGAGACTGTCCTAGAATTTGTGCGAAAGAAATAGAACACGGAAAGAAAAGAACGCGCACATCAAATCACTTATTTATTTAGATGTATAATTCAACAATTAAATAATTTCTCCGAAATTTCCGTGTTCGCACTCCTAGGGAGCATTGTTATTATCATATGCTATTATTTAATGATATTATATCTACCCTGTTAAATTATTTTCGAAGAATAAACTAAAACTACGTCCTACAAAATATAGTTAGTAGTCCAGTACAACTCTAACGATTTAGGATATTTAGGATATATATTAGGTAAGGATATTGAAGTTAATACGATATTGTAAATGGACCTTACACTATCATCAATCCAAATTTCAGCTCAAAAAAGAAAATAAATAAATAAATGTTGGTAAGAATTTGAATTAGAAAATATGTTTACATGGTTTATAACCTTCATACTGGTGGGCTCCAAGCGGTTCCGACAAATGTACAGATTAACAAAAAGAAAGAAGATGGAAGATGAAAAAATCATCTTGGTTTCTTGAGTTCTTATAAAAACAAATATTCATAGAAGCGCTTGTTTAGAAAAGCTATTAATATCAAACAAATGGTTTTGAGCAACATGATTAAGAACTGCATAGGCAGTTTCAAAAGAATGTAGTTATCATTTTTCTTCGTGTATATATTACTTTCTAAAACAGCTGTAAACAACTATGTACTGATTTACTGAAGAGGGGAGAAATTTTATTAGAACAACAATAAGCAAAAAAGATAATCTGGTAACACTTGTAAAGTTGCATTCCGACTTTAAAACACATTCATTCGCCTGCGTTCCACCCAACCAAAACAATTTAACAAAAGTACATTTGTACCGTTTGTTTATTTTTTACAGTCTACTTGTGACATGAATTTCTAATTGTACTGTGATATTATGTATTCTATGGGTGCTTCTACTCCTCACTTTTATGTTTACTTCCGTATTATGTGGTTAGTAAGAGGAACTTATAAAACACCGCCTTGCGCTTTTTATGTGGTGGCCATGCCCTCACATGTTTTGCATGTGTGGGTTTATGTTATTGCACTCGTTCCATTTTTTTTTATTTACGCATTGTGCGCGTTCTTTTCGTCACTCCTGCGCTCACTCTCACTCGGGTTCCCCTCAAAAACGAGAAGCATCCCATGAAGCTTTGGTTTATTAAAAATATTACGTAATAGATAAGAGTTATATATATATGTGTGTGTACGTTGTGCTCATATTATTAGTACATTTACGTTTAGTTTTGTGATTATGGGTTTTGTTTGGTGCGCGGTTGTTTTTCTTTTTTTGTGACACGATTGAGCTCATTGACTATAAGAAAACCACAATTGTGTGAGTTAATTTTTTATGCGTTTGTGTGTTTCATTTCCCACCCGTACGCAATGCTCTCATTAGCTTAAACACATTAAGCGCAATTTTAAGTAGTTATTTTTTCTTTGCTTCTTCCAGCATCCATAGTTAATTGAGGTAACTTTTTTTTTTTGCTCGTTCGCTAGCTCTCACTCTTACGGGCGTGCATACCGTAATACTGTTGCTAAAGTGCCGCCACCCCACACTCTCTAACACACACATAAGGCTTTTTTTATTATATTCGCTCATTACTCATTCGTGCTCTTTATGCCTCTCTATAATACTCTACCATAATCAACATGAAATACACTCTATCGTGAGTGGGCAATTGAGTGCACAAAACACGCAACCCACCACAAGGCCTACCGACGAACGACTTGCCGTTGTATCTGTCGCTCGCTGGTATTTCATTTACTCGTGCGCTCTCACGTCGTCGATACCACTTTGAGTTTTGTGGCTTCCTCAATAAGAACAAGAAATATTTTGTATTGTTTTTTTTTCGTATTTAGCTAGTTGCTTCTTGTTTAATAGTTCATTATTATGAAAGAAATGTAATTTTATGTACTCATTTATTTTTTTTACATACAAGTTTTATTATAAGTGAAATTGTGCAAAGAACAAGAACAAAAGTGTATTTTTAAAAAAGCTGGAAAATTATGTTAAATACAAATAAGTATTAAAAAGGAAGGGGAAAAATTAATGTGTGTTAAAGAAAGGTGAAGTCAAATGTTAATTTCCCCTAACTCAAAATACTCTCAACACACACTCACATATGCACAACAAAACAAACTTTTCGAACGGGCTCTTATCATATACTTTACGCTGTCCTCACCTGTCAAACTTTTTGTTTGCATTTGCAAAGTGAAATGAAAATAAAATATACATATGTATGTATAAAATATGAAGAAGAAGAAGAAAAAACAGGAATCCTGTTTGTTGTTGTGTCCTGCTTGTTCTACAGCTTTCCGAAGTGGAAGAAACATTAAAACTTTTTTCTTCGTGTCGGCCCCTCTGCTTTCATGTGTTTTTTGTTGTGCGCAAACTTTGTATATTTTTTTTATTATACGTTTTGCATATTCTTTACATAAATGTATTTTTATCAATATGTGTCAAACATTTTATTTGGCTTTCTGTCTCTTAATCTTTAGTAATTGATTTCGGCTTTGGTGTAGTGCGGTGGTTTAATCAAGCGAATTGGAGTCGACTCGACGCAACTCAACGCAGGGTTGAATTTGTTGTTGTGTTTTGTGACGTCATGCATTTTAAAACATTGGCTTGTGGTAGGTGTTTTTCTAATTGTATTGTGTTTTCTGTTGTTTTCTTCCTTTTCGACGTCATTTGTTCGCTTCAAATTCTCAATACGTTCCTCAAAAAAAGTCGAGTTTTTTTATTTTTTTGTTGGTAGTGGTGTTTCTCATCCTACTGTTTTGGCATTCTCTCGAAATTGATCATTGCTCCCGTGTAAGTGTGTATTTTTGAAGTGACCTGATTTCGTGGGACAATCGGTCATACGCTCGCCACACATACTCCAATTGGGATGTGTTTGTGTTTTTCGATTGCACCTTTTTGTTTACAAAGAAAACCGAAAAAAGGAGGAATTAATGAAAATTTTTAATATAGACATGTTTACTTCGCAGCGCAACAAAAACGTGATTTTGTCACATTTTTTCAAATAAATGTATGTTTTCTCTTTCGATTTTGTGTGTATGTGCAATCGGTTAATTGAATACTGGAAAGCATTGTGTTCGGGTGTGTGACCTCATCAGAGTTCCCCTAACCTTGTTTAACATGAGTACGGAAAAAAGCGGGCTTATAATGAAAAAATGACAGCGGCGACGCCTTTTGGTTGCGTTAATTATTGCTTAATTCGCTTTTTACACACACACGACCAAGGAAATTACAAAAGAAAGCTTTAAATTAAAGGAAATAAAATCGTTTCACTTCTCATCTATTATGTTTTGTGCAATAACGTTAGGTATGGAGTAAAGCGTTGTGGTGGGTTCAGTCAGCAAAGTGCTCGGAGCCAGTGCTGGAAAATGACATTGCAAATGTAATCGAGTTTAACCTTTTTAATATAAAAACCTTTTAAAATAAAATTTTTTTTAGTCTTCCTAAAACGCTTGTAAAAGCTGTTCTTGAGCACAGTCAAATTTTTCGTATTTAAATTTCACTAATCACGTACCCACTCTGTACTTCACCCAAAGTTTTATTTTTACCCAACTATCCAACTTACTAAGTTTTTATCTCACTTGTTTCTTAATAATTCACGACGTACTCGTTGCTTTCGAGAAGGTGTTTCTGGTTTGTTATCAAATCCCCCGGCCCATTGGGCTGTGCGATGATATCATCGGCGATAATATTTACTATATTAGAACATTTGATGAGAACATGTGGAACTTAAAATATTTTTATATATAAAATTCTACTGCTTTGGGACTATACTCCTTCAATTTCAAAGAAATTTCGGGAATGTATACGAGAGGGTCCCCATTCTAAAAGAAGTTAGTTTTAAGGTTTTTTGTGACTATTTTTATTTTGTTTGTCTATAATTTTTCTATCTAATTTTGTTGTGTAAAATATTAATTAAAAAGCCGCGAAGAAGGAAAAATCTCCCACGCACAAATTTTTCATTCTGAGGGGCTGCTATTTTTTTTTAAACTTTGGATTTGTAGCTTTGTTGTATAATATTTATTTTTATTATAATAGTAACGCCCCATGTAAATTCGACAATACGTTCGATTGTCTTCTAGCTCTGAGTGTGCCCCTTTTAATATAATAGTTAGCAGACACTCAAAACTTGATTTCTGGTGTGATAACATAGCATGTTGTTTTACTGAAACCCTCCATGAGTGCGTGATGGAGAGTAGTGTGTTGTGTGATTGTGTGGAGTTGATGTGTGATTAGCCCTGTGGTGGGTAGTACGAAAAACATATGTGTAGTAACGTGTCCGTACCATATTCGCATATCTCAAACTGTCTCATAGAATTGCCTTGAACTCGTGTCACTCTCGCTGTTAATGAACTCAACGTCTTCAATTTTATTTTTAGAAGTCGTGAGGTTACATAAATAAGAATAATTCTTATGTATGAGGGAGGGTGTGTGAATATATGAAATACTAAAAAAATAAGTGAAATTCGCAAAATTTAATTGAATTGCAAAAAATGACGCAATGGCTTTTTTTTTTAAATTTATTTTATTACAACAATAAACGCGACGATTTGTACTCAGTGAGACCAACCGACTTACATAGTTGAAAAGCGGCAGCGCGCGAAAAATGATTCCCACCATGGAGCTTTAATTGGCATGAAGCTAAGGCCAAACTTGATTGATCTAGACCAGGGGCTGGGCACAATGTCCGAGCTGCTGCTACTGCTAAATTAAATTTCCTGTTTCGTTGCCATTTGTTGCCGCAAGCGTCCCTGTAATTAGGCAAATGTGAATGTGGATGACGATTACAACAGCGATATGAATGAATGAGGGTTGGTGGTGATGAGCATGATGGTGATAATAATATTATATGCTAGTTTCGACCTGCTGACATCGTCGTCGTCATCGAGGTTTTCATAGAAATAGTCTGTGTAAATTTTAGTGTATGTTATGGGGTGGATGTGAATGAATGAGGCGAAGCGACTGAGAAAGCCGCCCTAAATGACGTAATCCAATGCGAGGTATTCTGTGAATATGTACACTGGGGAAAGGCAGAGAGCGAGAGAAAGAGAGCGAGGTAACCCAATTGACCGATGTACAACAACAACAATAAAAACAATGCAAACATTACTTAGTAGCTTATAGAGTAGTGACCGACCGGTACTACTGAACTATAGTTTCTTCGCGTTGTTTTCTTTCCTGCCAAGTCTAGACAGACGACAACGACGACGATGGCAGTGATTATGAAGGCAAGAGAAAGTGAAATTGATATATTTAAAAGGAACAGGCGTGACATACAACGATAGTCGTTGGTCGGTCTATGAGTAGCTTGAGAATATAAACCAGTTACTCGATATAATATTTATTTTCATTCTTCGTCACTCACTCATGAATCAGTGTTTATTTTGAAAAGCGATGACAGGCGACAAAAAATACCCCACACACGAAAGAGCAACGATGATGCTATGCTTTTCTTTCTCGTAGTTGTTGTACTTGTTGTTGATTGTTAATTGTGAGTTTTGTTTAGCATTTTGACCACACCGGCGCCATGATTACCGCGTATTATATGCGCTCGCTTCTTTTAAAGGAATCGTTACAAGTTCAATGCTTGACTGTGACGGCTACATTGATCGGTTAATGGAAGCTAAGAATAAATTTTGTTTGTTTAATTTAACTGGTAAATCTGTAAACAATACTAATTAATCTTCATCTCTTTCTTTCTCGTTTACAGTAAAAAGGGAGAAAAATAATTCGAAACACACAGAAAGAGGACTACCACACAAGGATAAGAAAGAATAAGACGCAGGCAACGACAACGACGAATTAAAAAACAAAACCATTGGAGCGCGTGTAGGAGCAGCAAGGCGGATCAAAATTTGATGTGTTTATTATATATATTTTTTTAACGACAGCGACGACGCTACCGCCGATCGTGGGTAGCGGACTACAAATTTTTTACAAAATTCTTAGTACCGCAAATAAAAAAGAAATAAATATAAACAACAAAATCAGTTAACAACTTTCCAATAACAACAATAATAATAGTAACAAAATGACGACGGACATTTCAATTGTTCGATGGGATCCAAGTCAGGGTCCCGGTAACGAATATATCGATGAATACGAATACGATGGTGGCAATTCGAGTTCACGTCTGTTCGAACGTTCACGTATTAAGGCTCTCGCCGAGGAACGTGAAAGTGTACAAAAGAAGACCTTCACGAAATGGGTGAACTCTCATCTTTGTCGTGTGAATTGTCGCATATCAGATCTCTATGTAGATATGCGAGACGGAAAGCATTTAATCAAATTACTGGAGGTGCTCTCCGGCGAACGACTGCCGAAGCCAACTAAGGGTAAAATGCGTATTCACTGCCTTGAGAATGTGGATAAAGCGTTGCAATTTTTGCGTGAGCAACGTGTGCATCTGGAGAATATCGGTTCGCATGATATTGTCGATGGTAATGCATCGTTAAATTTAGGTCTCATCTGGACAATCATATTGCGCTTCCAGGTAAATTTGATAATGACTATGATATGGGATGAGGGGCGAAATAAAGAATAAATTGTTTTTATACTCTTCACGCATCGTAATTTCATCATGAATTCGTTTGTATGTAAGACAGTGAAGGAGACATCTAAGGAAAACCCCATAAGCATAATATACACGACGAGATGACTTTTTATGTATGTGCACGAGTAGCTTAGTTTTTGAGTTATAGAGAGCTGAGATTATTATGTATTTCAAAAATTGGCACATCCGAAAGAAAACCCTTTTTTTTTGTTTATTGGCATAGCGAATGGAAATTCGGATCGACGCCCAAAGTATGAAAAAAAATTCTCACAAAAAACTTTTTTTTTTGGTCACACTTAATAAGATAGGACCTGAGAATTTCAAGACTTCGTAAAGCCCCAAATCGACCCACGAGTCAAGTTAAAGTTCTTTTAAAATACATTTTTGTCTTCATTCTAAACTCAGCAGGCGTTTTAAAGGAACATGAATTCAAATATGATTTAAAATATAATAGTTCTTGGGATCGCTGTTTAAGTGAGCATGAAGAGTACTACAACTTCGGCTTAGCCGAAATTATAATAATTATTTCTTATTTGGTTCGCCAACTATATTTTAAAATTATTTTTTTCTCTCTTTTGCTCACATTTAGATTCAAGATATTACAATTGAAGAGGTTGATAACAAGGAGACCAAGTCGGCGAAGGATGCTTTGTTGCTGTGGTGTCAGATGAAGACTGCTGGTTATCACAATGTGAACGTACGCAATTTCACGACATCATGGCGCGATGGCCTCGCCTTCAATGCCATCATACACAAACACCGTCCCGATCTTGTACAATTCGAGAAATTGTCCAAGACAAATGCCATACATAATCTGAACAATGCTTTTGACGTGGCCGAGGATAAGCTGGGCCTGGCAAAGCTGCTCGATGCTGAGGACGTTTTCGTTGAGCATCCTGATGAGAAGTCGATCATTACATACGTTGTCACGTACTATCACTACTTCAGTAAACTGAAGCAGGAGACGGTACAGGGCAAACGTATTGGCAAAGTTGTTGGCATAGCCATGGAGAACGATAAGATGATCCATGATTACGAGCATTTTACGAGCGATTTGCTTAAATGGATTGAGACGACTATACAGTCATTGGGC
The DNA here is from genome assembly GCA_035041755.1 of Cacoxenus indagator. NCBI lineage: Eukaryota > Metazoa > Arthropoda > Insecta > Diptera > Drosophilidae > Cacoxenus > Cacoxenus indagator. The sequence goes on along the minus strand of JAWNKX010000245.1, from coordinate 429,977 downwards.
GAGCGTGAGTTCGAGAACTCGTTGATAGGTGTACAAGGACAATTGGCACAATTCTCGAATTATCGCACAATTGAGAAGCCACCGAAGTTCGTCGAGAAGGGCAATTTGGAGGTGTTGTTGTTCACGTTGCAGTCAAAGATGCGTGCCAACAATCAGAAGCCATACACGCCCAAGGAAGGTAAAATGATATCGGATATTAACAAGGCCTGGGAACGGCTCGAGAAGGCGGAGCACGAGCGTGAATTGGCGCTGCGAGAGGAATTGATACGACAGGAGAAACTCGAACAGTTGGCAGCACGTTTCGATCGTAAAGCCTCCATGCGTGAGACTTGGCTATCGGAGAATCAGCGGTTGGTCAGTCAGGATAACTTTGGTTTCGATTTGGCGGCCGTGGAGGCAGCTGCTAAGAAGCACGAAGCCATTGAGACGGACATCTTTGCGTACGAGGAGCGTGTTCAGGCTGTCGTCGCGGTTTGCGATGAACTGGAATCGGAGCGTTATCACGATGTGAAGCGTATACTGTTACGCAAGGATAACGTTATGCGTCTGTGGACCTATTTGTTGGAGTTGCTGCGTGCTCGCCGCATGCGCTTGGAGATCTCACTGCAACTACAACAGAACTTCCAGGAGATGCTCTATATTCTGGATAACATGGAGGAGATTAAGCAGCTGCTGATGACCGACGACTATGGCAAGCACTTGATGGGCGTCGAGGATCTGCTGCAGAAACATTCACTCGTCGAGGCTGACATTAACATTTTGGGTGAGCGCGTCAAAGTGGTTGTGCAGAACTCTCAGAAATTCCTTAGTGATGATCCGGAGTCGTACAAGCCATGCGATCCCGAAATTATTGTTAGTCGTGTGCAACAACTGGAGGATGCTTATGCCGAACTGGTGCGTTTGGCTGTTGAGCGTCGCAGCCGCTTGGAGGAAAGCCGCAAATTGTGGCAATTCTATTGGGACACTGCCGATGAAGAGAATTGGATTAAGGAGAAGGAGCAAATTGTATCGACAGATGAGATAGGTCATGATCTAACCACTGTCAATTTGCTGCTAAGCAAGCACAAGGCACTCGAATCAGAAATCACATCGCACGATGGCCAGCTGCAGAATGTTGCCAAGGTTGGTGCGGAGCTCATTACGGAGGGTCACTTTGGTGCTGATCGCATCAAGGATCGTTTGAAAGAGATACTTTCGAAATGGGACCATCTGTTGGATTTGACCAAGTACAGACGTCAGCGTTTGGAGAACGCCGTCGAGTATTTCCAGTTGTTTGCCGATGCCGATGATGTCGACAATTGGATGTTGGATACTCTACGCATTGTGTCTAGCGAAGATGTCGGTCGCGACGAGGCTAATGTGCAGTCGCTACTGAAGAAGCACAAGGATGTCGCCGACGAGCTGAAGAACTACGCTGAAGTAATCGATGCTTTGCACAAGCAAGCCGAGACTCTGAAGTTAAATGACGGCGAGAAAGCTAATGTCGACAGGCGTCTGGAGGCGATCGATACTCGTTACAAGGAGCTAACTGAGTTGGCGAAGTTGCGTAAACAGCGTCTGTTAGATGCGCTAAGTTTGTACAAGCTTATGTCTGAGGCTGACGGTGTCGAACAATGGATTAAGGAGAAGACCAAGATGTTAGACACAATGGTGCCCGGCAAAGATATCGAGGATGTTGAGATCATGAAACATCGCTTCGAAGGCTTCGACAAGGAAATGAACGCCAATGCATCACGCGTTGCCGTCGTCAATCAGCTGGCTCGCCAGCTTTTGCATGTAGAACATCCTAACTCAGATGAGATCCTTGAACGCCAGAATCATCTCAATCAAGAATGGTCGACGTTGCGTGAGAAGGCAGAAGCGAAAATGGATGACCTTAAGTCCGCGCATGGCGTACAAACCTTCTACATTGAATGCCGTGAGACTATTTCATGGATCGAGGATAAGAAACGTATTCTCACTGAAACGGACAGTTTGGAGATGGATCTGACTGGTGTGATGACACTGCAACGTCGTCTGAGCGGCATGGAACGTGATCTTGCAGCTATACAAGCCAAATTGTCGAGTTTGGGCCGCGAGGCTGATAGCATAGAGGCTGAACATCCTGAGGAAGCGCAGTTGATACGCGAACGCATCGCTCAGATCGAATTGATTTGGGAGCAGTTGACACAGATGTTGAAGGAGCGTGACTCCAAATTGGAAGAGGCCGGTGATTTGCATCGGTTCTTGCGTGACTTAGATCACTTCCAGACTTGGCTGACAAAGACTCAGACCGATGTAGCTTCCGAGGATACACCAACCTCTCTGCCCGATGCTGAGAAACTATTGAACCAGCACCAATCGATTCGCGAAGAGATCGACAACTACACCGAGGACTATAAGAACATGATGGAGTACGGCGAACGCCTGACTTCCGAGGGCAGCACATCCGACGATCCGCAATACATGTTCCTACGTGAGCGTTTGAAAGCACTCAAGGACGGCTGGGAGGAATTGCACCAGATGTGGGAAAACCGTCAGGTGTTGTTGTCACAGAGCCTCGACCAGCAGCTGTTTAATCGTGACGCACGCCAGACCGAAGTGCTGCTTAGCCAGCAAGAGCATTTCCTCAGCAAGGATGATACTCCTGTTAATCTGGAGCAAGCCGAGAATCAATTGAAACGCCACGAAGCATTCCTCACCACTATGGAAGCGAACGACGACAAAATCAATACGCTTCTGCAGGTAGCCGACACACTCGTCGAGAAGGAGCACTTCGATGCCGATAAGATTGCCAAACGCGCCGAGAACATCAGTGCCCGACGCGATGACAATCGTCAGCGCGCTCTTGACCAGCACGAGAAGCTGAAGAATCAAGTTAAATTGCATGAATTCCTGCAAGATCTAGAAGAACTCGCCGAATGGGTACAAGAGAAATATGTTACCTCGCAGGATGAGACATACAGAAGCGCCAAAACCATACACTCTAAATGGACCAGACATCAGGCATTCGAAGCCGAGATTGCTGCCAACAAGGAGCGCCTCTATGAAGCCGAGAAGTCAGCACAGGAGTTGTCGAAGGAAAAGCCCGAATTCAAGGACGTCATCGAGCCCAAGCTCAAAGAGTTGGCCAAGCAGTTCGAAGATCTCGAAGTACACACCAAAGAGAAAGGTGCCTTGTTGTTCGATGCTAATCGCGAAGTATTGGTACAACAGACCTGTGATGACATCGATTCGTACATCACCGATCTGGAGAAGCAAATTGTTACCGCCGATACTGGCAATGACTTAACCTCAGTTAACATACTCATGCAGAAGCAGCAGGTCATACAAACGCAGATGGCCGTGAAGGCACGCCAGGTAGAGGAGATTGACAAGCAGACCGAATACCTGCAAAAGACTGTGCCCGAAGAGAAGATCGAACCGATTGTCACTAAGAAGACAGCCGTTTTGGAACGTTTTGAGAAGATCAAAGCACCACTATTGGAGCGTCAGAAGCAGTTGGAGAAGAAGAAGGAAGCCTTCCAGTTCTGTCGCGATGTCGAGGATGAAAAATTGTGGATCGATGAGAAGCTGCCGGTAGCTAATTCCAATGATTATGGAAATTCGTTATTCAATGTGCATGTTCTCAAAAAGAAGAACCAGTCGTTAGCCACAGAGATCGACAATCACGAGCCACGCATAATGGCTATTTGCAATAACGGTCGCAAGCTGATCGATGAGGGTCATGAGGACGCCAAGAAATTCGAGGCGCTTATCAGTGACTTAACACAGAAGTGGCAGGAACTTAAGGATGCTATCGAAAACCGCAAGAAACATTTGCTCGAGTCCGAAAAAGTACAACAGTACTTCTTCGACGCACAAGAGGCCGAGTCTTGGATGAGTGAACAAGAGCTTTACATGATGGTCGAGGACCGTGGCAAGGACGAGATAAGCGCACAGAACCTCATGAAGAAGCACGAGAACCTGGAACAATCGGTCGAAGACTACGCTAATACTATACGCCAGCTGGGTGAGGTGGCGCGTCAATTTAGCGGCGACGATATCTCCAGCGGCGATGCTGTTGCCGTTAAGCAATCGCAGCTAGACAAATTATATGCCGGACTCAAGGATTTGGCTGGTGAGCGTCGTGCTCGTCTCAACGAAGCTTTGCAACTGTTCATGCTGAGCCGCGAGGTTGACGATTTAGAACAATGGATCACCGATCGTGAGGTGGTTGCCGGTTCGCAGGAATTGGGCCAGGACTACGATCATGTGACGCTGTTATCAGAACGCTTCAGTGAATTTGCACGCGACACCGAAGCGGTTGGCGGCGAACGTGTAGCAAAGGTCAATGGTATTGCCGACAATCTCATTCAGGCTGGACACTCCGATTCGGCAACGATTGCCGAATGGAAGGACAATCTGAATGAGTCGTGGCAGGATCTGCTCGAACTTATCGAGACACGCACACAAATGTTGGCTGCCTCACGCGAACTGCACAAATTCTTCCACGACTGCAAAGATATACTTGGCCGCATAATTGAAAAACAGCACGGCGTGTCCGATGAACTTGGGCGCGATGCTGGTTCCGTGTCGACGTTGCAAAGGAAACACTACAATTTCATGCAAGACCTAACCACACTCTATTCACAAGTACAACAGATTCAAGAGGAATCCGCCAAGCTGCAAGATGCCTACGCTGGCGATAAGGCCAAGGAGATTACTAATCGCGAACAGGAAGTTCTCCACGCCTGGGCCAATTTGCAGGCGATGTGCGATGCACGCAAACAGAAACTAGCCGACACCGGTGATTTGTGCCGCTTCTTCAACATGGTGCGCATACTCATGATCTGGATGGAAGATCTTGTGCGTCAGATGAACACATCGGAGAAGCCGCGCGATGTATCCGGCGTCGAGTTGTTGATGAACAACCACCAGAGCCTTAAAGCCGAGATTGATACGCGGGAGGACAACTTCAGTGCGTGCATATCGCTGGGCAAGGAGTTACTGACGCGCAACCACTACGCCTCGGCGGACATCAAAGACAGACTGCTCCAGCTGAACAACAGTCGCAATGCGCTGCTGCGACGCTGGGAGGAACGATGGGAGAATCTGCAATTGAGTGAGTATAAATAACAGCGATCGGCGCTCGGTTTGGGTCTCTCCATTATCGTTTTAATAACAATTTCGTCTCGCTCTACTTACAGTTCTGGAGGTGTATCAATTTGCCAGAGATGCTGCCGTTGCCGAGGCTTGGCTGATTGCACAGGAGCCTTACCTTTTGTCATCCGAACTCGGTCACACAATCGATGAGGTCGAAAATTTGATCAAAAAGCACGAAGCTTTCGAGAAATCTGCCGCTGCACAGGAAGAACGCTTTAGTGCACTTGAGCGTCTGACAACAGTGAGTACCTACCGTTCACAAGTCTTGTATTACTGTATATTAATGCAATACTACGCTCCGCGTATCGTCTCCAGTTTGAGCTTAAAGAAATGAAACGGCGTCAAGAGCTGGCAGAAGAGGCAGAACGTCAACGCATCAAGGAGGAGCAGGAGGCTAAGGCCGCAACCGAGGCAGCTGAATTGGCTAAACGTGAGGCTGAACGACGCGATGTTGTCGACGTTGGCGCTACCGATGAGGCATCTGGTATGGAAATGCGTTGCTGTTCTTATATATTGTACTATTTCGTCTGTCATATATTTTGTTGTAACCTGTTATCATGTCACTTCCATTTCGAGACATCGTGTATAACTCAAAGCTAACTTGAATTTTGATTGGTTCTGTTCAGTTGTTTATGTGTACATGTGTGTATATGTTTTGTTAACCCTCATCCCTCATTGCTCAACCCACCGATACGATCTTATCTGATTTAACCTCAAAATTCCATCTCAACTAACTAGCACTAACCACAATTTAATGTTTCCAGTTAAGAACAACCATTTTAAGGAAGAGCAAGAAAAAAATCAAATATATCTTTACATACACATATCAATCACAAATAAATAATGATATTAAAAATGTAATCTATCAATAACAATTGACTTTAAAACATCTCATTCACAATTACGCTCATGCCTTACTAACCAAACAATTAATCGTCTTGGAATCGCATCGCATAAAGCAGCCGCTTCCGATGCAGCGATCGATGTTGAACGAGCCATTGAAACGCAAACAGGTACAACATAAAAGCTCATAAACCTAACGTAATTAAAGTAAGCCATTTGGTGCTTGTACTTGTACTCGTATTCTATATATATACTCGTATTATAAGCATACCATATACCATATTCGAGGTACTGTTGATATAATTTAGCTGCCTAGTTGTGTACAGCTTTGCTTCAACCGTTGAGTTTAAACTTGTATGTAATCCTCTAAAGTTATGTTTTTTTTTTTCCACCTCCACTTTGACGCCTTTAGAACGTGCCACACCCGTTGCTGGCGAAGGACAAGAAGGCTATCTGACGAGAAAGCATGAATGGGAGTCGACAACAAAGAAAGCATCGAATAGATCATGGGATAAGGTATGCAAATGCAATGGCGTTGTGTTTGGTATTTTTATTCGCTTTAACTCAACTTCTCCATCCATTGTAGTTGTATATTGTTGCGCGAGCAGGCCGCCTTTCATTCTTCAAAGATCAAAAGGGTTATAAGAGTAATCCTGAATTGACTTTCCGCGGAGAACCTAACTACGATTTGCAGAGCGCTGTTATTGAGATTGCCAGTGATTACACGAAGAAGAAGCATGTGCTGAGAGTGAAGTAAGTTTTTCGTAAATTAAGTTTGGTAATGATAAATATTCCATGGAGTGCTCAGCGGGGGACGACGGATACATACGTGAGATAACATAAAGTTAATGATTCACAAGAACCGCTGATAACATTGGATGACGATAAAGCACTGAGAGACCATAAATACCATAGGAATCACTGGCAGATGGAAGCATTTTTGGGGAACACTGTGAGACTACAGATACTACACTAGAACACTGGTTGACAACATATATGTATAGATAAGATTACTGAAAAGTGTTCTTTAAGATCACTAGGAGTTAAACAACGAATCCACAGATCATTATTAGGAGACAACAAATCCACCGAATATAATCGACAGACAAAAAAATTAGTAGTTTACAAACAATCAAGTGTGCGTTCGAATCCACTGGGAATCACTAAAAGATGCGGGGATCCTAACGTAATCAGTGGGACAATGGAACATCATTGCAAAACGACTGATTCATGCAATCACTGAAAAGGATTCCAAAGACTCCAAGATTGGGTCGTAAATCATTAAGGATATAATTCACTTATGTAATCCGTTTTTATTATTTTTTTACCTCTCTTTTCTTTGTTACAGGCTCTCGAACGGCGCTGAATTCTTACTGCAGGCCCACGATGACAATGAGATGTCGCAGTGGGTCGCAGGACTGAAGGCGCAAAGCGATTCGGCCGCCGTCGCAGAGAGCAGGTCGCAAACATTACCAGCAACATCACAAAAGGATGAACCAAAGCGCAGATCGTTTTTCACACTCAAGAAGAAGTAATCGAAGCTTACGACGATGAACAAGAGGACAAAATTATATTATTTAAAAAAAAAAATTATAAAATCAAAAAAAAATTTTCATAAAAAAATTTGCAAAAATTATTCAAGCAAAAATCGAAGCGAATATATATCAAATTTTTTCATCTTTCATAAAATATAAAAAAAGTAAAACAATAAGCGAAAAATGCAGCTGGCAACAAAAATGCAAAACAACAAAAAATAATTATATATTTCTTTATATACATACATAAAGTGTTTAAGATTTAATAACCCCAATGACGACAATGCAGATGAAGAAGAATAACTCCAAGCTTCTCTTATTATAAAAAAAATTAGACAACAGTTCGCACGATAAAAGCCGCTATTATTATTAATTATGATGTATCTTTATTTATTTAAAAAACAAAATACGAAGTAAAAGTAAAAATTATTATTATTAATGAGTAAAACAAGCAAAAAAGTGAAATAAACGTGTATGCATTTCAATGTATTCAATAAACAACAAAAATTAATTGGTTTATTTTTCTATTATTTTTGTTTTTGTAGAATGAAGGATGAATGTTGTACCCAAAACGCCGGCAACTATTGTATTTAGGCATATATAAACGGGTAGTGATGAGTGCTGCTATTGCACTTTCCGATCTCTTTTACACTCAGATCTCTACCAAATAAGGTGTTTATATTTTTTTTGGTAAAAAAAAAATTACGAAAACAAGTTGTTTTTCTATCTATGTATTTTTTTATGAAGTTGTAGGTCCTCCCACGTACATATGCATGCGCTATCTATAGACTCCGAAACCGCTGAACCGATGTTGATAAATTTGTCACTGGAACTCTAGAACAGTCTGGAGAGTAATCGAGAAAGTTTGGTGCGAAAGACTATCGGAAAGGTTGGAAAATTTCAACTAATTACACAGGTTATTTTTCAAGCAAAACTATGAAATGTGATTCAGAAGTATACATAACTAGCTTACCACATGTCAATAACAAATGAGTGCAAATGCGAACATTATACAACACAGCTTAACTTTGTTTCGCGTTTTCTTTTCTTCGGACGATTTACAGACGCATGTATTTACGGGTTTAGTTATATCAAGTTCTTTTTATCAAGCTGAGCCCAGTTAGATAAGCTACTACTAATCTAACGAACACACAACTTCTTTTGGGCAGATGATAGCCTCATAGTCTAACGCAGCCCATCTGAATTTGTTTTGTACTTGGCGAGCGCCCAATGTTTCGAGTGTGTCCAATTGAAAAAAGTCTATTACTGAAAAAGCAATCCTCTCTCGACTACTGCATCGATCTGAAGATCAAATCCAATAATACGCTTAGATTCCACGGACGTTAAGCTAAGACTCATACGTACAAGTCTCCTGCGTTGGTTGCACCATATTCAATATAACATATTGAAAAATAAATATTTTTGGTTTTAGATTAACTTTTATAAAAATATAAAATCATCAACAGTAAAGTCTGCGAATGTGTAAACAAACAACAATGTGTGCTTCTTTTCCGCAATGACCCTCAGCATAATTGCGCTTGCCTTAAATTAGTGAGTCGGGGATAGATTCTGCACTGAAAGATGTGTTGCCATTAATAATATTATAATTAAAAACCGCTCATTTGCATGCCAATGGGTTATAAATTTCGCTGCAAGTCGTCGGTACACTCAGGAATTAGCTTATCATCCCTTAGGATCGGCGTATTCTGCAAACCTTTCATCCTATTCTATCACGGCAGGTTGTAATGTTAGATCGGACTATTCCATGTTGTTCGAGAAGACCATGGAGGCAATTATTGTGCAATATTGTGGATATATCTATATACTTCTTTTTCTGATCGTAGAACTTTAAGCAGATAACGGAATAGTGAAGCGGAAACCGGCCAAAAATAAAACGCAGCTGTTTGTATGTGAACGAACACAATGTGGAGCTGAGGCTGAAGCTGGCAAGCCCATCGCCCATCTGATTGCGATTCCAAGCGCTTTGCAACCGTTTCATTCTATCTCATTTTGTCTCATACTCCTAGGTTGATCATATGTTTGTTTCAGGCGGTTATTGTTGGGCCCAAAAAAAAATTATGCGGAAGTTATTGCGATGCTGGTAGTTGACAAAATGAATAACAAAAAAATAAAATGAAAAAGTGATTGAAAAAAGAGGTGGACAAAGGAGTGGGTAAGAAAATAAAAATGAGTTTTCAAATAATAAATTATAAAGAGCAATAAGTCATAGTGAGCCTGCAGATTATACAAATTATATGAGAATGAGTGATTTAACTCTTCATGAACTACTAAGAAAAGTTGTCAGACTTATAATTTTTCACAGCAGTATCCCCACAAGCAATTTGCGCAATGGTAATTGAAACGCGTGAAGCAATAATAAAAGTATTAAAGGACCTGTGAAAGTAAGTGCGTGAAAATTATTATCTAATGCTATTGTAACTAAGTGAAATACTATTTTCTATTAAGTTGCACGAACTCCATAGGACTGGGTTGATATTGCCGACAAATTCTTTGAGAAGACATAGTCTCCAAATTGTATTCGACCACAATTGTGCTTGCGTGTTACCCACATATTTTTTTGTGTAAGCAAACCCAAAGTTTAATTGGAGAGTTACAAAATACCGATGTGTTAACTGGCATGGAGCCAATGGCTAGTAGAAATGCCGCTGAAGAGGCAAGGAGAATTTGAAGACGCTTTTGCGAAACTATAAACCAACTAAAATCATTATTTTCAATTCATATCTACAGCACCTTCCAAGTACTGGAGTACTGACACCTGACATATAGCCAACGCTTGACGGAGACGAAGTGCTGTTACTATGAAGGTGGTTGAAGTTAACCTTTATGCGCCCCAAAAGCATAATTTCGTCCACCGCTTGTTTGGCAAATAATTGTTGTTCAGTTTCCATTTGCCTGAACATGCACGCTCACCTGCTAGCATAAGAAGATGCAACGTCTTTTTTCTCAGCATTATTCAAGGCCTCCAAGAGTTCTGTTGCTTTCTTCAGATAGTACATCTCCGTAGTGGCAGATGATATACATATATATATTTCTTAACTTTCCGCTTTGGACTAAATTTTGAAAGTAACTTATAATTAGATTATTATTATATAATTATAATTAGGTTATTATTATGTAATTATAATTAATAATATATATATTTAATCACTTACCAAATCGAGAGAGATTACTTCTTCATCTGAACTGAAATTTGTTCGGCAAGGCATCCCCAACTTCCGCATGCTTTTATTAATATCTATATATCAATTCACGTATTTTTTTCAGTATCTTCCAATTTTACCCGGAACTTTTTCCTTAACGGTTTTTTTTTTTTAACATACATACATGCGTATTTTATAAAGTGCAAAATGCCGGTCCATGTTTTCGCTCCAAAATTCATATATTTCTCTCTTTTATACGTACTTACCTTGTGCAGACGTAAATGAGATAAACTGTAATGACACAGCAGCGAACAATAGTCAAAGAGGAATTGATAAACTTGTTCCATTCCTTGAAGTTGCACTAGTCTACTGCTACTGAGGCCGCTTTAAATTTGTGTGAAAGGAAATTAAAAGATGCCACCAAAGTCATAGGTGTGGAAATACTTTTTCAAAGTGAGACAACTGCTAAATGTAAATAAATGGAGTGTGCTGGCAATACGTCTAATTTAATGAAACACTCCAAAACAAATGATTTTTTTGCAGCATAAATAAGCAAACAAAAACCAAAATGGTTTCCTCCATATATTTTTATATAGAAGGTACCTTTTTATAAAAGGCCACCTCCCAAAAGGAAGCGTTTATTACGACATTGTACTTGATACAGCCATGATGTATCGATGGTGGTAGAAGGTCAAGTTATTAAACTCACTTTCAATTTCAATACGCAACATTGTGATTTGAATCAAAAACAGCGTGATTCAGTCCGTTAAATTGCGAAAATTTCAATTGCGTAGTAATTCAGATTCAGAACCACTGCAGCTGGAATTCAACCTTTTTTTATTGGAACGTTTCCTTTACATAAGGCAAGTGGTAGCTAGAACATGTATTAGCACCAGATATGGCCAAGAGCTACAGAAATAGTATTCGGTGTTGCTAAATCCATTTAAATTTGTGACGCCCAAGGTATCACCGCAAAAGTATGTAATGATACCTAAAATTATCCTAATGCTCTGTTTATCAGAGCTAAGAAGCAACGAGCCAAAATTTGTCGTTATTAAAGAGTGCAAGGATGTTCATATTCATATTCAGCTACACTTCCAAGATCTTCTGGCATGTAGAAAGGCTTAATAAAATTCTAAATTAATGGTTTCAGATCAACGGCAGAGCAGAAGAAGACACAATTTTTGGGAGCACTATACCGACTTTGCGCATGGGCACAGAAAGAAAAAAAAACAACGCCAACGACGAGTTGTCAGTATTCTTACCATTCCCCATCGTGCCCCTTAATAGAAGCCAATTTGTACAATGGAAAGATTTAAAAGTACAATTCCCCACTTTTATTTAAATTCGCCATAGAATATTTAATTGTAATGCGAGAGTCTCTTTTTCCAATGCGAACTCCACAATGACTCACGCACAAAACAATATTAAAAAAAACCTTATTTTAGGAAATTTAGAGCAAGACGATTTATGTAATAACTAATGCAAGTATATGTAATTGCTCATAACCGAATATCTAATCGGATTTATGGAAATATTTTTGCCTTTGAGCGTCGTTATAAATGTTGAAGGGTTGCGCATTTGTTGCCATGGTGTATTTTAGCGCATTTGTGACAGTCTAGGCCAGTGTTCATTCGTTTCAATTGGAACTTGCTTCATAGTATCTTTGTGTCGGGCTGTGGAAGGAACTAACGCCGCGCAGTAATTTTTTCTGGTAACAATTTTTTTTTCACTTATTCTGTACTGTTCTGTTTGTACACTTCGCCGTTCAGGCGTGTGAAAAATACACTTAGAATTTAAACTGCTAATGCAGATGTGTTTTGTTATAAGAAACGACTATAGAACATTAAAATCTTTTGTGCGTTTGAATGAAAAATACTTGTTTTTCTCTCGCTCTTACACACGCAGCCGACCGTTTAATTTGGTTACACGCAGCGTGTTGCGGAAAGAGAGCGAAAGCATTGGAAAGCACACGGGATTTTTTTAGGCAGAAAAGACAGACACAATGAAGAAGAAGATCTAAAGAAACGTATTTAGAATACTACGTACAAATAATAATGCAAAAACAACATACAAGAGAACGCGAAGATGTTTGACATTGTGAAATACGCCTGAATTTTAAAACAAAAGAAACGAGGACTTTTAGTTCGTTTTTCGTTCATATGCCAAAAGTCGGCAGCAGCATTTCCAGTAAAAAATGTATTTTTTGATTTTTTTTTATTAGATAAAATTTTTTTTTCTGCGCACGTATATGTTGAACTAGTTGACGATGAAGATGAACGTACACAAACACAAGAAATGTGAATTAAAGAAGAAGGTAGAGAAAGGTCGACTCGATTCGTGTGCCTGCTCAGACGTACGAGGTTGTCGTAAGCGTACACATAACGCCGTTCTGCGGATTTCGCTATCTCCTTCACTCTCCTCGCTCGCTGTGTTTATAAGTTTGCGTGTGTGTTTTTTTTTTTTGGTACAGCAAAGCCCCGTAGTGTGGAAGTGGTGTTTTGTTGAAAGAGAATAGGTAGTGGCCTGCAAAACACAGGATACTTTTTTTTTTGGTTATTTTGTTTTTTTTATTTGAATATGCGCAAATGTAAGTTTTGCGTATATTTATTCCCGAATCTTGAAAATTCTCACATCAGAGTGTACTGAAATATGCGAACGGGCAATGCCATTTTTTTTAAAAATTTTTTTAACATTTTTTTGTTGGTAACAGCAACATTGCTGAGACGATTATAATGACGAAAGCGCACTGGAAAAAAGATTGTGTTGAAATTAATAAATAAATTTTTTTTATTTTTATTTTATTTTGTTTTACAGTTGGTACCTTGCCGTACATTTCCAATTTCAGTTTTTTGTGCGTGTTTGATTGCGCCTATTTCGAGTTTCCATCGTCGTCGTTGAGACGAAGTACAAGCGTAGCTTCCTTTCCAACCGCCTGTGTTCTGCGCATTTTGCGTTCATATTTTACGCACGTACGTATGTTTGTATGTATGAACAGTTTTAAGTAAATATGTATCTTTTTGTGTTGTAATAAATAAGGGAGAAGTTCGCTCAATACAAGAGAGCCCGTAAAAGAGAGAGAGAGAGGCTTTAAATATATATAAATCTTTTTTTTTGGCAAACCTGCTCATTCGCTTACTCAGTTGATCGATCGCCTCGGCCAATTGATTATGAAGGAGGAGATCAGTTTGAGCTTACACGATAAAATCATCTTAGTTGTATGCTTGTACGATATGGTAGATGTACACATACACACGTATGTGAAAGCGTTCCCAGCAAATAACACTAACTAAAATATGTACATACATATATCTGTATGTTAGAAAAGTACTCCCGCTACACGCCTGTTAAGTATGAAGTTCCGCTACCCCATATCCACTCTCTCCCTTTCCTAAATCAAAATAAACATTCATTCAATCCAAATATGACTTATTTTGTTAATGGTGGAGGTGGTGTTGTTGGCAATGCTTACTCTTCCATTCAAGCGGTGTTTTTCCAATGCTTATTTGTACAAGCACACGTAGTAAATTGTGACCGATTCAAGCGACAACACAACACATCGCCATTCATGTATGTACACTTATACGGTTTGGTGTGTGTGTTTTTTCTCTATGCTAAGAAAACGCTGAAAATGTATGAAATTGAATACTTCGTTATTGGTTTTTCTCGTTGTTGTTGTGATTGCTGTTTTGGTTCCATATTTCCTCATCTCTCTGCTGCAGTGGTTCCCAAACTTGTTTAGCCGTGGCACTTTTATATGACAGAAAAAACACCCGCATAATTGTCCTTAAACCGGTTAATGCTTAAACTGCCAATGCGTTTTTCATTAAATCCATAATATTTAAGGCATACGTATCCACCAGTTTTGGCACCAATTGGTATTAACAGCAGCAGCTGTTGCGATCGTGCTTAGTTGCTCTCATGATTGCATGTAAGTACTCGCCGCTCATCATTCCACACTAAGAAAATACAGAACTCATAAAGAATACAGGCTCGATTGTACATTGAACGTTTTTCTCTTAGATTACACACGCTAGCCGTACGTGTTTACTTACATACAAACATATGATTGCGGGCTCTCTCTGCTGCAGTCTCCTGCAGTCTCCTGCTCGCTTCTGTTATATATTATACATCTTTATGTACGAGCGGTGCCGTTTTCATTCAGTGTTGAGCTCTTCCAGTCAGTTAGTATTTTGTCGTCTTATTGCCGGGACGTCCTTTAGGTTGTGAGTGTATGTCAAAGAAATAAGTGTACAATCAAAAATATAGTTTTGTTTTATTTTTTTTATTAGCCATCCGAAGTGAAATATTAAATATTATTTCAAAAAGCGGTAAATTTTATAATCCACATTTTGTACTTCTATTTGGTTGGTGTGTGCATTAATTTCGGAAACAATGAAAAAAGGATGTTGAAGAAAGTATACATATTTATGTATATAGTATAATAAGACGACGTCGGCACTATCTGCCACTTAAAACTCAACATGCATTCCAAACGTACATTTGCCCGTACATGATTTGTCCGTTTGCCTGTATACTGCAGTAGGGCTCTTGCTTTGTCGGCGATTTCATTGTGCTCTATATACGTTTTTTGTTCTCTCCTCGACTGTTTGTTAGTGTGTATGTTACTATGATCCACTGGGTCTTGTGGAACGTATGGTGAATTAATTTTTTTATTTTTACTTTATTAAAATGACTTTTCTGCTATAATTTTTTTTTACTTTATTAAAATTACTTTTCTGTTATAATTTTTTTTTTTACTGTATTAAAATTTTCTTATATAATGTTTTTTTTTTTTTTCAATACACGATCTTCTCATTATTAATCGGGTTCAATTTGTTTGTAAGCTCAATTTTTTTACATGTACGTTTGTACGTACATGTATATTTTCTTTTTGAGTATTTTGAAAGTGCGCTCTCATATTTTTCGACTCATTTACTGATAACAGCTGCTCCCTGTGGCTCGAATGCATTAAACATCTGACCCCTTGCATTACTTTTTGGATTGTTTCCCTGTACATATGTAAATATGGATGTATTATTTTGTGCTCAACTTAGAATGAGTGCATGACTGATAACTCGTTTGAACAAATATGAATTCGAGTCTGACTTTGGTCGTGGGTTGCTTGATGTTTTCTTTTTTTGGCAGATGCCATTTGCTTTAGAGTGCTTGAAGTAGATCGCCGCTTTTTAGTCACTCTCTAGTCCCTTCATATAAATAAAGTTCTGTTTTCACCATTTCTTGGTTGCTCGCTTATGCGTCGGTCTCTTACAATTTTTTTTATTATTTTTTTTATCGAAATGATCCAAGTTTGTGTGTAGGTTTTTATTCTTTTATATTGTGCTTTTGATTATGTGTTTCGTAATGTCTAGTCTTCGTCTGCTGGATCTTGTTGTTTAATGCGTTGTTGCTAATATACTTGTGACATCGTCAGCGTTGACAGTTAATATTTCTGTAAAATTCCATTTTAATTTTGACGGTTGCATTTTACCTTGTTGGCACGCTCCACCACCAACTCAATCAACCATCCACACGTTCAATCAAATCAACCCCAATAACTCAACCACTCAATCACCAATTCCCTCACCCACTCACGTACTTGTTCCTTTCCTTCAGCAAACTGCAAACTGAACCATACAATCACACTACATGTATTGAAGTCAAATAGACTACGCAAATACACAATATGACTTTCGACCGACTACCACATAACCTCAACACCAGCCAGCCAGCATGAGTTACTGCTTTTTGTTGCTCCAACCAATTCATTCACAACTTACCTCACCATACCCCACCTCTTGTTGTTTTCTGTCTTCGTCAAGTTAAAGTGGATGTATTGGTGAGATTCAAATCCATACATTTGGCTTTGTGTATGTATGTATAGCCATCCGGATGCTCGGTTCAGTTAAGCTAAGCTAGTTGCCTGCATGCTTCTTCTGCGACTTTCATCCTTCGTACTCTCGATTGTAGATTTTCTTAGAGTTCGCTTTTATTGTCGGCCTTTTGGAAAAATTTCTGAGCAATGAAATAGACAAGCAACAGCAATGAACCCCGCAAGTCAGCCCAGCCGACCACAGCTAGGTCGAATTTATTTCGTTTATTTATTTTCGAGTGTATTTAGTTTATTTTCATCTGAGATTATATCCCTTAGTTTTCATTTTTACTTTCTTTTGCCCATTTTCCTTATTTTATTTCCTTTTCCTATTTTCTTGGAATCTCCTCTGCAAATTGTACTCGGGAATTTATTTTCCTTATTTTGCTTCGCTTTTGCCCTTTTCCCTTTTCATATATTCCCTTATCCCATATTTGGGTGTTTTTCTATGTACGTGTTTTTAGTATATCTTTGTATACACACATTTTTTCTGTGCTTGGTTTTTTCTTTTTCTTTCGCTGCTTTGCAGATTTGTAGCTCTGGGAGGATATGGATGTATGTCGTTTTCCTTGTTTTGTATACCTCTAATTTATAGGGAATGTTTTGGGCAGCTCGCTATGTAATGAATTGTGTTGAGGAGTTTCGAAACTCCATCAAATCAACTAGAATTTGCCTTGCTGGCCACGGGAATATTCTAGTAGAATAATACGTTCTGCAACTTACCAAAAGTGTGTATGAAAAGATTTTATAAGAAAGTGCTAAAACCTGTACAGCATTCTTAATGAAGCACTACGTAACCATAGAATTTTGTCTTAAGAGTTTTTTTTTAATGTATGTATGCACTAGTGCATTACCCTGATGAAGCAGTTTATTTTTTATTTACCAAATGAAGACATTTTGTCTTGATTTCTACGCCCAACTGGTGCAATAACTATGTCATTA